>JAKFHT010003846.1:0-386904 GCA_023783455.1 Erythrocebus patas | reverse complement strand
CGGAACACAAAGCAGTTTCCAGAAAGCTTCTTTCCAGTTTTTAAAGGAAGATATTTTTTCACCATAGCCCTATGGGCTTCCAAATATCACTTTGCCAATTCCACAAGAACAGCCTTAGCGAAAGGCTTCTTGAAGGAAAGATGTAACTCTGTGAGATGAATTAACAGAACACAAAGCAGTTTCCAGAAAGCTTCTTTCCAGTTTTTAAGGAAGATATTTCCTTTTTCACCATAGCCCTCTATGGGCTTCCAAATATCACTTTGCCAATTCCACAAGAACAGTGTTAGAGAAAGGCTTCTTGAGGTGAAAGCCGTAACTCTGAGAGATGAATTAACAGAAAACAAAGCACTTTCTCAGAAAGCTTCTTTCCAGTTTTTAACCGAAGATATTTCCGCTTTCAACATAGCCCTCTATGGGCTTCCAAATATCACTTTGCCAATTCCACAAGAACAGTCTTAGAGAAAGGCTTCCTGAGGGGAAATCTGTAACTCTGTGAGATGAATTAACAGAACACAAAGCACTTTCGCAGAAAGCTTCTTTCCAGTTTTTAAAGGAAGATATTTCCTTTTTCACCATTGCCCTCTATGGGCTTCCAAATATCACTTTGCCAATTCCACAAGAACATCCTTAGCGAAAGGCTTCTTGAAGGAAAAGATGTAACTCTGTGAGATGAATTAACAGAACACAAAGCAGTTTCTCAGAAAGCTTCTTTCCAGTTTTTAATCGAAGATATTTCCTTTTTCACCATAGCCCTCTATGGACTTCCAAATATCACTTTGCCAATTCCACAAGAGCAGACTTAGCTAAAGGCTTCCTGATGGGAAAGATGTAACTCTGTGAGATAAATTAACAGAACAAAAAGCAGTTTCCAGAAAGCTTCTTTCCAGTTTTTAAAGGAAGATATCTCCTTTTTCACCATAGCCCTCTATGGGCTTCCAAATATCACTTTGCCAATTCCACAAGAACAGTGTTAGAGAAAGGCTTCTTGAGGTGAAAGCCGTAACTCTGAGAGATGAATTAACAGAAAACAAAGCACTTTCTCAGAAAGCTTCTTTCCAGTTTTTAACCGAAGATATTTCCGCTTTCAACATAGCCCTCTATGGGCTTCCAAATATCACTTTGCAAATTCCACAAAACAGTCTTAGAGAAAGGCTTCTTGAGGTGAAAGCTGTAACTCTGTGAGATGAATTAACAGAACACAAAGCACTTTCTCAGAAAGCTTCTTTCCAGTTTTTAACGGAAGATATTTCCTTTTTCACCATTGCCCTCTATGGGCTTCCAAATATCACTTTGCCAATTCCACAAGAACAGCCTTAGCGAAAGGCTTCTTGAAGGGAAAGATGTAACTCTGTGAGATGAATTAACAGAACACAAAGCAGTTTCCAGAAAGCTTCTTTCCAGTTTTTAACCGAAGATATTTCCTTTTTCACCATAGCCCTCTATGGGCTTCCAAATATCACTTTGCCAATTCCACAAGAACAGCCTTAGCGAAAGGCTTCTTGAAGGGAAAGCTGTAACTCTGTGAGATGAATTAACAGAACACAAAGCACTTTCTCAGAAAGCTTCTTTCCAGTTTTTAACGGAAGATATTTCCTTTTTCACCATTGCCCTCTATGGGCTTCCAAATATCACTTTGCCAATTCCACAAGAACAGCCTTAGCGAAAGGCTTCTTGAAGGAAAGATGTAACTCTGTGAGATGAATTAACGGAACACAAAGCAGTTTCTCAGAAAGCTTCTTTCCAGTTTTTCATGGAAGATATTTCCTTTTTCACCATAGCCCTCTATGGGCTTCCAAATATCACTTGGCCAATTCCACAAGAACAGCCTTAGCGAAAGGCTTCTTGATGGGAAAGATGTAACTCTGTGAGATGAATTAACAGAACACAAAGCAGTTTCCAGAAAGCTTCTTTCCAGTTTTTAACCGAAGATATTTCCTTTTTCACCATAGCCCTCTAAGGGCTTCCAAATATCACTTTGCCAATTCCACAAGAACAGACTTAGCGAAAGGCTTCTTGAGGGGAAAGATGTAACTCTGTGAGATGAATTAACAGAACACAAAGCAGTTTCTCAGAAAGCTTCTTTCCAGTATTTAACGGAAGATATTTCGTTTTTCACCATTGCCCTCTATGGGCTTCCAAATATCACTTTGCCAATTCCACAAGAACAGCCTTAGCGAAAGGCTTCCTGAAGGGAAAGATGTAACTCTGTGAGATGAATTAACAGAACACAAAGCAGTTTCTCAGAAAGCTTCTTTCCAGTTTTTAATCGAAGATATTTCCTTTTTCACCATAGCCCTCTATGGGCTTCCAAATATCACTTGGCCAATTCCACAAGAACAGTTTTAGCGATAGGCTTCTTGAAGGGAAAGGTGTAAATCCGTGAGATGAATGAACAGAACACAAAGCAGTTTCACAGAAAGCTTCTTTCCAGTTTTTAACGGAAGATATTTCCTTTTCACCATTGCTCTCTATCGGCTTCCAAATATCACTTTGCCAATTCCACAAGAACAGCCTTAGCGAAAGCCTTCTTGAAGGAAAAGAGGCAACTCTGTGAGATGAATTAACAGAACACAAAGCAGTTTCTCAGAAAGGTTCGTTCCAGTTTTTAATGGAAGATATTTCCTTTTTCACCATAGCCCTCTAGGGGCTTCCAAATATCACTTTGCCTATTCCACAAGAACAGCCTTAGCGAAAGGCTTCTTGATGGAAAAGATGTAACTCTGTGAGATGAATTAACAGAACACAAAGCAGTTTCCAGAAAGCTTCTTTGCAGTTTTTAACCGAAGATATTTCCTTTTTCACCATAGCCCTCTGTGGGCTTCCAAATATCACTTTGCCAATTCCACAAGAACAGACTTGGCGAAAGGCTTCTTGAGGGGAAAGCTGTAACTCTGTGAGATGAATTAACAGGACACAAAGCAGTTTCTCAGAAAGCTTCTTTCCAGTGTTTAACGGAAGATATTTCCTTTTTCACCATTGCCCTCTATGGGCTTCCAAATATCACTTTGCCAATTCCACAAGAACAGCCTTAGTGACAGGCTTCTTGAAGGGAAAGATGTCACTCTGTGAGATGGATTAACAGAACACAAAGCAGTTTCTCAGAAAGCTTCTTTCCAGTTTTTAAGGGAACACATTTCCTTTTTCACCAGAGCCCTCTATGGGCTTCCAAATATCACTTTGCCAATTCCACAAGAACAGCCTTAGCGAAAGGCTTATTGAAGGGAAAGATGTAACTCTGTGAGATGAATTAACAGAACACGAAGCAGTTTCTCAGAAAGCTTCTTTCCAGTGTTTAACGGAAGATATTTCCTTTTTCACCATAGCCCTCTCTGGGCTTCCAAATATCACTTTGCCAATTGAACAAGAACAGACTTAGCGAAAGGCTTCTTGAAGGGAAAGATGTATCTCTGTGAGATGAATTAACAGAACACAAAGCAGTTTCTCAGAAAGCTTCTTTCCACTTTTTAACCGAAGATATTTCCTTTTTCACCATAGCCATCTAGGGGCTTCCAAATATCACTTTGCCAATTCCACAAGAACAGTCTTAGAGAAAGGCTTCTTGCGGGGAAAGATGTAACTCTGTGAGATGAATTATCAGAACACAAAGCAGTTTCTCAGAAAGGTTCTTTCCAGTTTTTAAAGGAAGATATTTCCTTTTTCACCATAGCCCTCTATGGGCTTCAAAATACCACTTTGAAAATTCCACACGAACAGTCTTAGAGAAAGGCTTCTTGAGATGAAAGCTGTAACTCTGTGAGATGAATTAACACAACGCAAAGCACTTTCTCAGAAAGCTTCTTTCCAGTTTTTAACGGAAGATATTTCCTTTTCCACCATTGCCCTCTAAGGGCTTCCAAATATCACTTTGCCAATTCCACAAGAACAGCCTTAGCGAAAGGCTTCTTGAAGGAAAAGATGTAACTCTGTGAGATGAATTAACAGAACACAAAGCAGTTTCTCAGAAAGCTTCTTTCCAGTTTTTAATGGAAAATATTTCCTTTTTCCCCGTAGCCCTCTATGGGCTTCCAAATATCATTTTGCCTATTCCACAAGAACAGCCTTAGCGAAAGGCTTCTTGATGGGAAAGATGTAACTTTGTGAGATGAATTAACAGAACACAAAGCAGTTTCCAGAAAGCTTCTTTCCAGTTTTTAACCGAAGATATTTCCTTTTTCACCATAGCCCTCTATGGGCTTCCAAATATCACTTTGCCAATTCCACAACAACAGACTTAGCGAAAGGCTTCTTGAGGGGAAAGCTGTAACTCTGTGAGATGAATTAACAGGACACAAAGCAGTTTCTCAGAAAGCTTCTTTCCAGTATTTAACGGAAGATATTTCCTTTTTCACCATTGCCCTCTAAGGGCTTCCAAATTTCACTTTGCCAATTCCACAAGAACAGCCTTAGTGACTGGCTTCTTGAAGGGAAAGATGTTATTCTGTGAGATGAATTAACAGAACACAAAGCAGTTTCTCAGAAAGCTTCTTTCCAGTTTTTAAGGGATCACATTTCCTTTTTCACCAGAGCCCTCTATGGGCTTCCAAATATCACTTTGCCAATTCCACAAGAACAGCCATAGCGAACGGCTTATTGAAGGGAAAGATGTAACACTGTCAGATGAATTATCAGAACACAAAGCACTTTCTTAGAAAGCTTCTTTCCAGTTTTTAAAGGAAGATATTTCCTTTTTCACCTTAGCCCTCTATGGGCTTCCAAATATCACTTTGCCAATTCCACAACAACAGACTTAGCGACAAGCTTCTTGAGGGGAAAGCTGTAACTCTGTGAGATGAATTAACAGGACACAAAGCAGTTTCTCAGAAAGCTTCTTTCTAGTATTTAACGGAAGATATTTCCTTTTTCACCATTGCCCTCTAAGGGCTTCCAAATTTCACTTTGCCAATTCCACAAGAACAGCCTTAGTGACTGGCTTCTTGAAGGGAAAGATGTTATTCTGTGAGATGAATTAACAGAACACAAAGCAGTTTCTCAGAAAGCTTCTTTCCAGTTTTTAAGGGAACACATTTCCTTTTTCACCAGAGCCCTCTATGGGCTTCCAAATATCACTTTGCCAATTCCACAAGAACAGCCATAGCGAACGGCTTATTGAAGGGAAAGATGTAACACTGTGAGATGAATTATCAGAACACAAAGCACTTTCTCAGAAAGCTTCTTTCCAGTTTTTAAAGGAAGATATTTCCTTTTTCACCATAGCCCTCTATGGGCTTCCAAATATCACTTTGCCAATTCCACAAGAACAGACTTAGCGAAAAGCTTCTTGAGGGGAAAGCTGTAACTCTGTGAGATGAATTAACAGGACACAAAGCAGTTTCTCAGAAAGCTTCTTTCTAGTATTTAACGGAAGATATTTCCTTTTTCACCATTGCCCTCTAAGGGCTTCCAAATTTCACTTTGCCAATTCCACAAGAACAGCCTTAGTGACTGGCTTCTTGAAGGGAAAGATGTAACTCTGTGAGATGAATTAACAGAACACAAGGCAGTTTCTCAGAAAGCTTCTTTCCAGTTTTTAACGGAAGATATTTCCTTTTTCACCATAGCCCTCTATGGGCTTCCAAATATCACTTTGCCAATTCCACAAGAACAGCATTAACGAACGGCTTATTGAAGGGAAAGATGTAACTCTGTGAGATGAATTAACAGAACACAAAGCAGTTTCTCAGAAAGATTCTTTCCAGTTTTTAGAGGAAGATATTTCCATTTTCACCATAGCCCTCTATGTGATTCCAAATATAACTTTGCAAATTCCACAAGAATAGTCTTATAGAAAGGCTTCTTGAGGTGAAAGCTGTAACTCTGTGAGATGAATTAACAGAACACAAAGCAGTTTCTCAGAAAGCTTCTTTCCAGTTTTAAATGGAAGATATTTCCTCTTTCACCATAGCCTTCTCTGGGCTTCCAAATATCACTTTGCCAATTCCACAAGAACAGCCTTAGCGAAAGGCTTCTTGACGGGAAAGATGTAACTCTGTGAGATGAATTAACAGAACCCAAAGCAGTTTCTCGGAAAGCTTCTTTCCAGTTTTACCGAAAATATTTCTTTTTCACCATAGCCCTCTATGGGCTTCCAAGTATCACTTTGCCAATTCCACAAGAACAGTCGTAGAGAAAGGCTTCTTGCGGGGAAAGCTGTAACTCTGTGAGATGAATTAACAGAACACATAGCACTTTCTCAGAAATCTTCTTTCCAGTTTTTAACGGAAGATATTTCCTTTTTCACCATAGCCTTCTATGGGCTTCCAAATATCACTTTGCCAATTTCACAAGAACCGCCTTAGCGAAAGGCTTCTTGAAGGGAAAGATGTAACTCTGTGAGATGAATTATCAGAACACAAAGCAGTTTCTCAGAAAGCTTCTTTCCAGTTTTTAAAGGAACATATTTCCTTTTTCACCATAGCCCTCTATGGGCTTCCAAATATCTCTTTGCAAATTCCACAAGAACAGTCTTAGAGAAAGGCTTCTTGAGGTGAAAGTTGTAACTCTGTGAGATGAATTAACAGAACACAAAGCACTTCCTCAGAAAGCTTCTTTCCAGTTTTTAACCGAAGATATTTCCGCTGTCAACATAGCCCTCTATGGGCTTCGAAATATCACTTTGCCAATTCCACAAGAATAGTCTTAGAGAAAGGCTTCTTGAGGGAAAGCTGTAACTCTGTGAGATGAATTAACAGAAC
Source organism: Erythrocebus patas (assembly GCA_023783455.1). Taxonomy (NCBI): domain Eukaryota; kingdom Metazoa; phylum Chordata; class Mammalia; order Primates; family Cercopithecidae; genus Erythrocebus; species Erythrocebus patas. The sequence goes on along the minus strand of JAKFHT010003846.1, from coordinate 380,212 downwards.
ACAAAGCAGTTTCTCAGAAAGCTTCTTTCCAGTTTTTAACGGAAGATATTTCCTTTTTCACCATAGCCCTCTATGGGCTTCCAAATATCTCTTTGCAAATTCCACAAGAACAGTCTTAGAGAAAGGCTTCTTGAGGTGAAAGTTGTAACTCTGTGAGATGAATTAACAGAACACAAAGCACTTCCTCAGAAAGCTTCTTTCCAGTTTTTAACCGAAGATATTTCCGCTGTCAACATAGCCCTCTATGGGCTTCGAAATATCACTTTGCCAATTCCACAAGAATAGTCTTAGAGAAAGGCTTCCTAAGGGGAAAGCTGTAACTCTGTGAGATGAATTAACAGAACACAAAGCAGTTTCTCAGAAAGCTTCTTTCCAGTTTTTAACGGAAGATATTTAATTTTTCACCATAGCCCTCTATGGGCTTCCAAATATCACTTTGCAAATTCCACAAGAACAGCCTCAGAGAAAGGCTTCTTGAGTTGAAAGCTGAAACTCTGTGAGATGAATTAACAGAACACAAAGCAGTTTCTCAGAAAGTTTCTTTCCAGTTTCTAACCGAAGATATTTCCTTTCTCACCATAGCCCTCTATGGGCTTCCAAATATCACTTGGCCAATTACACAAGAACACTCTTAGAGAAAGGCTTATGGAAGGGAAATTGTAACCCTGTGAGATGAATTATCAGAACACAAAGCAGTTTCTCAGAAAGCTTCTTTCCAGTTTTTAAAGGAAGATATTTCCTTTTTCACCATAGCCCTCTATGGGCTTCCAAATATCACTTTGCCAATTCCACAAGAACAGCATTACCGAAAGGCTTCTTGAAGGGAAAGATGTAAATCTGTGAGATGAATTAACAGAACACAAAGCAGTTTCTCAGAAAGCTTCTTACCAGTTTTTAACGGAAGATATTTCCTTTTTCACCATTGCCCTCTATGGGCTTCCAAATATCACTTTGCCAATTCCACAAGAACAGCCTTAGCGAAAGGCTTCTTGATGGGAAAGATTGAACTCTGTGAGATGAATTAACAGAACACAAAGCAGTTTCTCAGAAAGCTTCTTTCCAGTTTTAACCGAAGATATTTCCTTTTCACCATAGCCCTCTATGGCTTCCAAATATCACATTGCCAGTTCCACAAGAACAGTCTTAGAGAAAGGCTTCTTGAGGGGAAAGCTGTAACTCTGTGAGATGAATGAACAGAACACAAAGCAGTTTCTCAGAAACCTTCTTTCCAGTATTTAACGGAAGATATTTCCTTTTTCACCATAGCCCTCTATGGGCTTCCAAATATCACTTTGCCAATTCCACAAGAAGAGCCTAGCGAAAGGCTTCTTGAAGGGAAAGATGGAACTCTGTGAGATGAATTAAGAGAACACAAAGCAGTTTCTCAGAAATCTTCTTTCCAGTATTTACCGGAAGATATTTCCTTTTTCACCATAGCCCTCTATGGGCTTCCAAATTTGACTTTGCCAATTCCACAAGAACAGCATTAGCGAAAGGCTTCTTGGAGGGAAAGATGTAACCCGGTAAGATGAATTAACAGAACACAAAGCAGTTTCTCAAAAAGCCTCTTTCCTGTTTTTAATCGAAGATATTTCCTTTTTCACCTTAGCCCTCTATGGGCTTCCAAATATCACTTTGCCAATTCCAGAAGAACAGCATTAGCGAAAGGCTTCTTGAAGGGAAAGATGTAACTCTGTGAGATGAATTATCAGAACACAAAGCAGTTTCTCAGAAAGCTTCTTTCCAGTTTTTAAAGGAAGATATTTCCTTTTTCACCTTAGCCCTCTATGGGCATCCAAATATCACTTTGCCAATTCCACAAGAAGAGCATTAGCGAAAGGCTTCTTGAAGGGAAAGATGTAACTCTGTGAGATGAATTAACAGAACACAAGGCAGTTTCTCAGAAAGCTTCTTTCCAGTTTTTAACGGAAGATATTTCCTTTTTCACCATAGCCCTCTATGGGCTTCCAAATTTCACTTTGCCAATTCCACAAGAACAGCATTAGCGAAAGGCTTCTTGAGGGAAAGATGTAACTCTGTGAGATGAATTAACAGAACACAAAGCAGTTTCTCAGAAAGCTTCTTTCCAGTTTTTAATCGAAGATATTTCCTTTTTCACCTTAGCCCTCTATGGCTTCCAAATATCACTTTGCCAATTCCAGAAGAACAGCATTAGCGAAAGGCTTCTTGAAGGAAAGATGTAACTCTGTGAGATGAATTATCAGAACACAAAGCAGTTTCTCAGAAAGCTTCTTTCCAGTTTTTAAAGGAAGATATTTCCTTTTCACCTTAGCCCTCTATGGGCATCCAAATATCACTTGCCAATTCCACAAGAAGAGCATTAGCGAAAGGCTTGAAGGAAAGATGTAACTCTGTGAGATGAATTAACAGAACACAAGGCAGTTTCTCAGAAAGCTTCTTTCCAGTTTTTAACGGAAGATATTTCCTTTTTCACCATAGCCCTCTATGGGCTTCCAAATATCACTTTGCCAATTCCACAAGAACAGCCTTAGCGAACGGCTTATTGAAGGGAAAGATGTAACTCTGTGAGATGAATTATCAGAACACAAAGCAGTTTCTCAGAAAGCTTCTTTCCAGTTTTTAAAGGAAGATATTTCCATTTTCACCATAGCCCTCTATGGGATTCCAAATATAACTTTGCAAATTCCACAAGAATAGTCTTATAGAAAGGCTTCTTGAGGTGAAAGCTGTAACTCTGTGAGATGAATTAACAGAACACAAAGCAGTTTCTCAGAAACCTCCTTTCCAGTATTTAACGGAAGATAATTCCGTTTTAACCATAGCCCTCTAAAGGCTTTCAAATATCACTTTGCCAATTCCACAAGAACAGCATTAGCGAAAGGCTTCTTGAAGGGCAAGATGTAACTCTGTGAGATGAATTAACAGAACACAAAGCACTTTCTCAGAAAGCTTCTTTCCAGTATTTAACGGAAGATATTTCCTTTTTCACGATAGCCCTCTATGGGCTTCCAAATTTCACTTTGCCAATTCCACAAGAACAGCATTAGCGAAAGGCTTCTTGAAGGAAAAGATGTAACCCGGTAAGATGAATTAACAGAACACAAAGCAGTTTCTCAGAAAGCTTTTTCCAGTTTTAATCGAAGATATTTCCTTTTTTACCTTAGCCCTTTATGGGCTTCCAAATATCACTTTGCCAATTCCACAAGAACAACCTTAGCGAACTTCTTATTGAAGGGAAAGATGTAACTCTGTGAGATGAATTATCAGAACACAAAGCAGTTTCTCAGAAAGCTTCTTTCCAGTTTTTAAAGGAAGATATTTCCTTTTTCACCTTAGCCCTCTATGGGCATCCAAATATCACTTGCCAATTCCACAAGAACAGCATTAGCGAAAGGCTTCTTGAAGGAAAGATGTAACTCTGTGAGATGAATTAACAGAACCCAAGGCAGTTTCTCAGAAAGCTTCTTTCCAGTATTTAACGGAAGATATTTCCTTTTTCACCATAGCCCTCTATGGGCTTCCAAATATCACTTTGCCAATTCCACAAGAACAGCCTTAGCGAACGGCTTATTGAAGGGAAAGATGTAACTCTGTGAGATGAATTATCAGAACACAAAGCAGTTTCTCAGAAAGCTTCTTTCCAGTTTTTAAAGGAAGATATTTCCATTTTCACCATAGCCCTCTATGGGATTCCAAATATAACTTTGCAAATTCCACAAGAATAGTCTTATAGAAAGGCTTCTTGAGGTGAAAGCTGTAACTCTGTGAGATGAATTAACAGAACACAAAGCAGTTTCTCAGAAACCTCCTTTCCAGTATTTAACGGAAGATATTTCCGTTTTAACCATAGCCCTCTAAAGGCTTTCAAATATCACTTTGCCAATTCCACAAGAACAGCATTAGCGAAAGGCTTCTTGAAGGGCAAGATGTAACTCTGTGAAATGAATTAACAGAACACAAAGCACTTTCTCAGAAAGCTTCTTTCCAGTTTTTAACGGAAGATATTTCCTTTTTCACCATAGCCTACTATGGGCTTCCAAATATCACTTTGCCAATTCCACAAGAACAGCCTTTGCGAAAGGCTTACTGAAGGGAAAGATGTAACTCTGTGAGATGAATTATGAGAACACAAAGCAGTTTCTCAGAAAGCTTCTTTCCAGTTTTTAAGGAAGATATTTCCATTTTCACCATAGCCCTCTATGGGATTCCAAATATAACTTTGCAAATTCCACAAGAATAGTCTTATAGAAAGGCTTCTTGAGGTGAAAGCTGTAACTCTGAGAGATGAATTAACAGAACACAAAGCAGTTTCTCAGAAACCTCCTTTCCAGTATTTAACGGAAGATATTTCCGTTTTAACCATAGCCCTCTAAAGGCTTTCAAATATCACTTTGCCAATTCCACAAGAACAGCATTAGCGAAAGGCTTCTTGAAGGGCAAGATGTAACTCTGTGAAATGAATTAACAGAACACAAAGCACTTTCTCAGAAAGCTTCTTTCCAGTATTTAATGGAAGATATTTCCTTTTTCACCATTGCCCTCTATGGGCTTCCAAATATCACTTTGCCAATTCCCCAAGAACAGCCTTAGTGACAGGCTTCTTGAAGTGAAAGATGTCACTCTGTGAGATGTCTTAACAGAACACAAAGGAGTTTCTCAGAAAGCTTCTTTCCAGTTTTTAAGGGAACACATTTCCTTTTTCACCAGAGCCCTCTTTGGGCTTCCAAATATCTCTTTGCCAATTCCACAAGAGCAGGCTTAGCGGAAGACTTCTTGAGGGGAAAGCTGTAACTCTGTGAGATGAATTAACAGAACACAAAGCAGTTTCTCAGAAAGCTTCTTTCCAGTTTTTAACGAAGATATTTCCTTTTTCACCATAGCCTCTATGGGCTTCCAAATATCACTTTGCCAATTCCACAAGAACAGCCTTAGCGAAAGGCTTCTTGAAGGAAAGATGTAACTCTGTGAGATGAATTAACAGAACACAAAGCAGTTTCTCAGAAAGCTTCTTTCCAGTTTTTAAAGGAAGATATTTCCTTTTCACCATAGCCTCTATGGGCTTCCAAATATCACTTTGCAATTCCACAAGAACAGTCTTAGAGAAAGCCTTCCTGAGGGGAAAGCTGTAACTCTGTGAGATGAATTAGTAGAACACAAAGCAGTTTCTCAGAAAGCTTCTTTCCATTTTTTAACGGAAGATATTTCCGCTTTCACCACAGCCCTCTATGGGCTTCCAAATATCACTTTGCCAATTCCAGAAGAACAGCCTTAGTGACAGGCTTCTTGAAGGGAAAGATGTAACTCTGTGAGATGAATTAACAGAACACGAAGCAGTTTCTCAGAAAGCTTCTTTCCAGTGTTTAACGGAAGATATTTCCTTTTTCACCTTAGCCCTCTATGGGCTTCCAAATATCACTTTGCCATTTCCACAAGAACAGACTTAGCGACAGGCTCCTTGAAGGGAAAGATGTAACTCTGTGAAATGAATTAACAGAACACAAAGCAGTTTCCAGAAAGCTTCTTTCCAGTTTTAACCGAAGATATTTCTTTTTCACCATAGCCTCTATGGGCTTCCAAATATCACTTGCCAATTCCACAAGAACAGCCTTAGAGAAAGGCTTCTTGAGGGGAAAGCTGTAACTCTGTGAGATGAATTAACAGGACACAAAGCAGTTTCTCAGAAAGCTTCTTTCCAGTATTTAACGGAAGATATTTCCTTTTTCACCATTGCCCTCTAAGGGCTTCCAAATATCACTTTGCCAATTCCACAAGAACAGCCTTAGTGACAGGCTTCTTGAAGGGAAAGATGTCACTCTGTGAGATGAATTAACAGAACACAAAGCAGTTTCTCAGAAAGCTTCTTTCCAGTTTTTAAGGGAACATATTTCCTTTTTCACCAGAGCCCTCTATGGGCTTCCAAATATCACTTTGAGGAAAGATGTCACTCTGTGAGATGAATTAACAGAACACAAAGCAGTTTCTCAGAAAGCTTCTTTCCAGTTTTTAAGGGAACACATTTCCTTTTTCACCAGAGCCCTCTATGGGCTTCCAAATATCACTTTGCCAATTCCACAAGAACAGCCTTAGCGAAAGGCTTCTTGAAGGGAAAGCTGTAACTCTGTGAGATGAATTAACAGAACACAAAGCAGTTTCTCAGAAAGCTTCTTTCCAGTGTTTAACGGAAGATATTTCCTTTTTCACCATTGCCCTCTATGGGCTTCCAAATATCACTTTGCCAATTCCACAAGAACAGACTTAGCGAAAGGCTTCTTGAAGGGAAAGATGTAACTCTGTGAGATGAATTAACAGAACACAAAGCAGTTTCTCAGAAAGCTTCTTTCCAGTTTTTAATGGAAGATATTTCCTTTTTCACCATAGCCCTCTCTGGGCTTCCAAATATCACTTTGCCAATTGAACAAGAACAGACTTAGCGAAAGGCTTCTTGAAGGGAAAGATGTAACTCTGTGAGATGAATTAACAGAACACAAAGCAGTTTCTCAGAAAGCTTCTTTCCAGTTTTTAACTGAAGATATTTCCTTTTTCACCATAGCCCTCTAAGGGCTTCCAAATATCACTTTGCCAATTCCACAAGAACAGTCTTAGAGAAAGGCTTCTTGAGGGAAAGATGTAACTCTGTGAGATGAATTATCAGAACACAAAGCAGTTTCTCAGAAAGCTTCTTTCCAGTTTTTAAAGGAAGATATTTCCTTTTTCACCATAGCCCTCTATGGGCTTCCAAATATAACTTTGCAAATTCCACAAGAACAGTCTTAGAGAAAGGCTTCTTGAGGTGAAAGCTGTAACTCTGTGAGATGAATTAACAGAACACAAAGCAGTTTCTCAGAAAGCTTCTTTCCAGTTTTTAACGGAAGATATTTCCTTTTTCACCATTGCCCTCTAAGGGCTTCCAAATATCACTTTGCCAATTCCACAAGAACAGCCTTAGCGAAAGGCTTCTTGAAGGAAAGATGTAACTCTGTGAGATGAATTAACAGAACACAAAGCAGTTTCTCAGAAAGCTTCTTTCCAGTTTTTAATGGAAGATATTTCCTTTTTCACCATAGCCCTCTATGGGCTTCCAAATATCACTTTGCCAATTCCACAAGAACAGCCTTAGCGAAAGGCTTCTTGAAGGGAAAGATGTAACTCTGTGAGATGAATTAACAGAACACAAAGCAGTTTCTCAGAAAGCTTCTTTCCAGTTTTAACGAAGATATTTCCTTTTCACCATAGCCCTCTATGGGCTTCCAAATATCACTTTGCCAATTCCACAAGAACAGACTTAGCGAAAGGCTTCTTGAGGAAAGATGTAACTCTGTGAGATGAATTAACAGAACACAAAGCAGTTTCTCAGAAAGCTTCTTTCCAGTTTTTAATGGAAGATATTTTTTTCACCATAGCCCTCTATGGGCTTCCAAATATCACTTTGCCAATTCCACAAGAACAGCTTAGCGAAAGGCTTCTTGAAGGGAAAGATGTAACTCTGTGAGATGAATTAACAGAACACAAAGCAGTTTCTCAGAAAGCTTCTTTCCAGTTTTTAAGGAAGATATTTCCTTTTTCACCATAGCCTCTATGGGCTTCCAAATATCACTTTGCCAATTCCACAAGAACAGCCTTAGCGAAAGGCTTCTTGAAGGGAAAGATGTAACTCTGTGAGATGAATTAACAGAACACAAAGCAGTTTCTCAGAAAGCTTCTTTCCAGTTTTTAAAGGAAGATATTTTTTTCACCATAGCCTCTATGGGCTTCCAAATATCACTTTGCCAATTCCACAAGAACAGTCTTAGAGAAAGGCTTTTGAAGGGAAAGATGTAACTCTGTGAGATGAATTAACAGAACACAAAGCAGTTTCTCAGAAAGCTTCTTTCCAGTTTTTAACGGAAGATATTTCCTTTTCACCATAGCCCTCTAAGGGCTTCCAAATATCACTTTGCCAATTCCACAAGAACAGCCTTAGCGAAAGGCTTCTTGAAGGAAAGATGTAACTCTGTGAGATGAATTAACAGAACACAAAGCAGTTTCTCAGAAAGCTTCTTTCCAGTTTTTAATGGAAGATATTTTTTTCACCATAGCCCTCTATGGGCTTCCAAATATCACTTTGCCAATTCCACAAGAACAGCCTTAGCGAAAGGCTTTTGAAGGAAAGATGTAACTCTGTGAGATGAATTAACAGAACACAAAGCAGTTTCTCAGAAAGCTTCTTTCCAGTTTTTAATGGAAGATAATTCCTTTTACACCATAGCTCTCTATGGGCTTCCAAATATCACTTTACCAATTCTGCAACAACAGCCTTACCGAAAGGCTTCTTGAAGGGAAAGATGTAACTCTGTGAGATGAATTGAAAGAACACAAAGCAGTTTCTCAGAAAGCTTCTTTCCAGTTTTAACGAAGATATTTTCTTTTTCACCATAGCCCTCTAAGGGCTTCCTAATATCACTTTTCCAATTCCACAAGAACAGCCTTAGAGAAAGGCTTCTTGAAGGGAAAGTTGTAACTCTGTGAGATGAATTAACAGAACACAAAGCAGTTTCTCAGAAAGCTTCTTTCCAGTTTTTAAGGAAGATATTTTTTTCACCAGAGCCCTCTATGGGCTTCCAAATATCACTTTGCCAATTCCACAAGAACAGCCTTAGCGAAAGGCTTATTGAAGGGAAAGATGTAACTCTGTGAGATGAATTATCAGAACACAAAGCACTTTCTTAGAAAGCTTCTTTCCAGTTTTTAAAGGAAGATATTTCCTTTTTCACCATAGCCCTCTATGGGCTTCCAAATATCACTTTGCCAATTCCACGAGAACAGCATTAGCGAAAGGCTTCTTGAAGGGAAAGATGTAACTCTGTGAGATGAATTAACAGAACACAAGGCAGTTTCTCAGAAAGCTTCTTTCCAGTTTTTAACGGAAGATATTTCCTTTTTCACCATAGCCCTCTAAGGGCTTCCAAATATCACTTTGCCAATTCCACAAGAACAGCCTTAGTGACGGCTTATTGAAGGAAAGATGTAACTCTGTGAGATGAATTAACAGAACACAAAGCAGTTTCTCAGAAAGATTCTTTCCAGTTTTTAAAGGAAGATATTTCCATTTTCACCATAGCCCTCTATGTGATTCCAAATATAACTTTGCAAATTCCACAAGAATAGTCTTATAGAAAGGCTTCTTGAGGTGAAAGCTGTAACTCTGTGAGATGAATTAACAGAACACAAAGCAGTTTCTCAGAAAGCTTCTTTCCAGTTTTTAAGGAAGATATTTCCTTTTTCACCATAGCCTCTATGGGCTTCCAAATATCACTTTGCCAATTCCACAAGAACAGTCTTAGCGAAAGGCTTCTTGAAGGGAAAGATGTAACTCTGTGAGATGAATTATCAGAACACAAAGCAGTTTCTCAGAAAGCTTCTTTCCAGTTTTTAAAGGAAGATATTTCCTTTTTCACCATAGCCCTCTATGGGCTTCCAAATATCACTTTGCAAATTCCACAAGAACAGTCTTAGCGAAAGGCTTCTTGAGGTGAAAGCTGTAACTCTTTGAGATGAATTAACAGAACACAAAGCAATTTCTCAGAAAGCATCTTTCCAGTTTTAATTTAAAATATTTCTTTTTCACCATAGCCCTCTATGGGCTTCCAAATATCACTTTGCCAATTCCACAAGAACAGTCTTAGAGAAAGGCTTCTTGAAGGGAAAGCTGTAACTCTGTGAGATGAATTAACAGAACACAAAGCAGTTTCTCAGAAAGCTTCTTTCCAGTTTTTAACGGAAGATATTTCCTTTTCACCATAGCCCTCTATGGGCTTCCAAATATCACTTTGCCAATTCCACAAGAACAGTCTTAGAGAAAGGCTTCTTGAGGTGAAAGCTGTAACTCTGTGAGATGAATTAACAGAACACAAAGCAGTTTCTCAGAAAGCTTCTTTCCAGTTTTTAACCGAAGATATTTCCTTTTCACCATAGCCCTCTATGGGCTTCCAAATATCACTTTGCCAATTCCACAAGAACAGCCTTAGAGAAAGGCTTCTTGAAGCGAAAGATGTAACTCTGTGAGATGAATTATCAGAACACAAAGCAGTTTCTCAGAAAGCTTCTTTCCAGTTTTTAAAGGAAGATATTTCCTTTTTCACCATAGCCCTCTATGGGCTTCCAAATATCACTTTGCCAATTCCACAAGAACAGTCTTAGAGAAAGGCTTCTTGAGGTGAAAGCTGTAACTCTGTGAGATGAATTAACAGAACACAAAGCAGTTTCTCAAGCTTCTTTCCAGTTTTTAAAGGAAGATATTTCCTTTTTCACCATAGCCCTCTATGGGCTTCCAAATATCACTTTGCCAATTCCACAAGAACAGCCTTAGCGAAAGGCTTCTTGAAGGGAAAGATGTAACTCTGTGAGATGAATTAACAGAACACAAGGCAGTTTCTCAGAAAGCTTCTTTCCAGTTTTTAAAAGAAGATATTTCCGCTTTCACCATAGCCATCTATGGGCTTCCAAATATCACTTTGCTAATCCCACAAGAACAGTCTTAGAGAAAGGCTTCTTGAGGGGAAAGCTGTAACTCTGTGAGATGAAATAGCAGAACACAAAGCAGTTTCTCAGAAAGCTTCTTTCCAGTTTTTAACGGAAGATATTTCCGCTTTCAACATAGCCCTCTATGGGCTTCCAAATATCACTTTGCCAATTCCACAAGAACAGCCTTAGTGACAGGCTTCTTGAAGGGAAAGATGTAACTCTGTGAGATGAATTAACAGAACACGAAGCAGTTTCTCAGAAAGCTTCTTTCCAGTGTTTAACGGAAGATATTTCCTTTTTCACCATTGCCCTCTAAGGGCTTCCAAATATCACTTTGCCAATTCCACATGAACAGACTTAGCGACAGGCTTCTTGAAGGGAAAGATGTAACTCTGTGAGATGAATTAACAGAACACAAAGCAGTTTCTCAGAAAGCTTCTTTCCAGTTTTTAATGGAAGATATTTCCTTTTTCACCATAGCCCTCTATGGGCTTCCAAATATCACTTGCCAATTCCACAAGAACAGCCTTAGCGAAAGGCTTCTTGAAGGGAAAGATGTAACTCTGTGAGATGAATTAACAGAACACAAAGCAGTTTCTCAGAAAGCTTCTTTCCAGTTTTTAACGGAAGATATTTCCTTTTTCACCATTGCCCTCTATGGGCTTCCAAATATCACTTTGCCAATTCCACAAGAACAGCCTTAGCGAAAGGCTTATTGAAGGGAAAGATGTAACTCTGTGAGATGAATTAACAGAACACGAAGCAGTTTCTCAGAAAGCTTCTTTCCAGTGTTTAACGGAAGATATTTCCTTTTTCACCTTAGCCCACTATGGGCTTCCAAATATCACTTTGCCAATTCCACAAGAACAGACTTAGCGACAGGCTTCTTGAAGGGAAAGATGTAACTCTGTGAAATGAATTAACAGAACACAAAGCACTTTCCAGAAAGCTTCTTTCCAGTTTTTAACCGAAGATATTTCCTTTTTCACCATAGCCCTCTATGGGCTTCCAAATATCACTTTGCCAATTCCACAAGAACAGACTTAGCGAAAGGCTTCTTGAGGGGAAAGCTGTAACTCTGTGAGATGAATTAACAGGACACAAAGCAGTTTCTCAGAAAGCTTCTTTCCAGTATTTAACGGAAGATATTTCCTTTTTCACCATTGCCCTCTGAGGGCTTCCAAATATCACTTTGCCAATTCCACAAGAACAGCCTTAGTGACAGGCTTCTTGAAGGGAAAGATGTCACTCTGTGAGATGAATTAACAGAACACAAAGCAGTTTCTCAGAAAGCTTCTTTCCAGTTTTTAAGGGAACACATTTCCTTTTTCACCAGAGCCCTCTATGGGCTTCCAAATATCACTTTGCCAATTCCACAAGAACAGCCATAGCGAAGGGCTTATTGAAGGGAAAGATGTAACACTGTCAGATGAATTATCAGAACACAAAGCACTTTCTTAGAAAGCTTCTTTCCAGTTTTAAAGGAAGATATTTCCTTTTTCACCATAGCCCTCTATGGGCTTCCAAATATCACTTTGCCAATTCCACGAGAACAGCATTAGCGAAAGGCTTCTTGAAGGGAAAGATGTAACTCTGTGAGATGAATTAACAGAACACAAGGCAGTTTCTCAGAAAGCTTCTTTCCAGTTTTTAAAAGAAGATATTTCCTTTTTCACCATAGCCCTCTATGGGCTTCCAAATATCACTTTGCCAATTCCACAAGAACAGCCTTAGCGAACGGCTTATTGAAGGGAAAGATGTAACTCTGTGAGATGAATTAACAGAACACAAAGCAGTTTTTCAGAAAGATTCTTTCCAGTTTTTAAAGGAAGATATTTCCATTTTCACCATAGCCCTCTATGTGATTCCAAATATAACTTTGCAAATTCCACAAGAATAGTCTTATAGAAAGGCTTCTTGAGGTGAAAGCTGTAACTCTGTGAGATGAATTAACAGAACACAAAGCAGTTTCTCAGAAAGCTTCTTTCCAGTGTTTAACGGAAGATATTTCCTTTTTCACCATTGCCCTCTATGGGCTTCCAAATATCACTTTGCCAATTCCACAAGAACAGACTTAGCGACAGGCTTCTTGAAGGGAAAGATGTAACTCTGTGAGATGAATTAACAGAACACAAAGCAGTTTCTCAGAAAGCTTCTTTCCAGTTTTAAATGGAAGATATTTCCTCTTTCACCATAGCCTTCTCTGGGCTTCCAAATATCACTTTGCCAATTCCACAAGAACAGCCTTAGCGAAAGGCTTCTTGAAGGGAAAGATGTAACTCTGTGAGATGAATTAACAGAACACAAAGCAGTTTCTCAGAAAGCTTCTTTCCAGTTTTTAAAAGAAGATATTTCCTTTTCACCATTGCCCTCTATGGGCTTCCAAATATCACTTTGCCAATTCCACAAGAACAGTCTTAGCGAAAGGCTTCTTGAAGGGAGAGATGTAATTCTGTGAGATGAATTATCAGGACACAAAGCAGTTTCTCAGAAAGCTTCTTTCCAGTTTTTAAAGGAAGATATTTCCTTTTCACCATAGCCCTCTATGGGCTTCAAATATCACTTTGCCAATTCCACAAGAACAGTCTTAGAAAGGCTTCTTGAAGGGAAAGATGTAACTCTGTGAGATGAATTAACAGAACACAAAGCAGTTTCTCAGAAAGCTTCTTTCCAGTTTTTAATGGAAGATATTTCCTTTTTCACCATAGCCCTCTATGGGCTTCCAAATATCACTTTGCCAATTCCACAAGAACAGCATTAGCGAAAGGCTTCTTGAAGGGAAAGATGTAACTCTGTGAGATGAATTATCAGAACACAAAGCAGTTTCTCAGAAAGCTTCTTTCCAGTTTTAAAGGAAGATATTCCTTTTTCACCATAGCCCTCTATGGGCTTCCAAATATCACTTTGCCAATTGAACAAGAACAGACTTAGCGAAAGGCTTCTTGAAGGGTAAGATGTATCTCTGTGAGATGAATTAACAGAACACAAAGCAGTTTCTCAGAAAGCTTCTTTCCAGTTTTTAACCGAAGATATTTCCTTTTACCATAGCCCTCTAGGGCTTCCAAATATCACTTTGCCAATTCCACAAGAACAGTCTTAGAAAGGCTTCTTGAGGGAAAGATGTAACTCTGTGAGATGAATTATCAGAACACAAAGCAGTTTCTCAGAAAGCTTCTTTCCAGTTTTTAAGGAAGATATTTCCTTTTCACCATAGCCCTCTATGGGCTTCAAAATATCACTTTGCCAATTCCACAAGAACAGTCTTAGCGAAAGGCTTCTTGAGATGAGCTGTAACTCTGTGAGATGAATTAACAGACACAAAGCAGTTTCTCAGAAAGCTTCTTTCCAGTTTTAAAGGAAGATATTTCCTTTTCACCATAGCCCTCTATGGGCTTCCAAATATCACTTTGAAAATTCCACAAGAACAGTCTTAGAAAGGCTTCTTGAGGTGAAAGCTGTAACTCTGTGAGATGAATTAGCACAACACAAAGCACTTTCTCAAGCTTCTTTCCAGTTTTAACGGAAGATATTTCCTTTTCACCATTGCCCTCTATGGGCTTCCAAATATCCACCAATTCCACAAGAACAGCCTTAGCGAAAGGCTTCTTGAAGGAAAGATGTAACTCTGTGAGATGAATTAACAGAACACAAAGGTTTCTCAAGCTTCTTTGCAGTTTTAATGGAAGATATTTCCTTTTCACCATAGCCCTCTATGGTCTTCCAAATATCACTTTGCCAATTCCACAAGAACAGCCTTAGCGAAAGGTTTCTTGATGGGAAAGATGTAACTCTGTGAGATGAATTAACAGAACACAAAGCAGTTTCTCAAGCTTCTTTCCAGTTTTAACGAAGATATTTCCTTTTCACCGTTGCCCTCTATGGGCTTCCAAATATCACTTTGCCAATTCCACAAGAACAGCCTTAGCGAAGGCTTCTTGAAGGAAAGATGTAACTCTGTGAGATGAATTATCAGAACACAAAGCAGTTTCTCAGAAAGCTTCTTTCCAGAAGATATTTTCTATGGGCTTCCAAATATCACTTTGCCAATTGCAGAAGAACAGCCTTAGCGAGATGAATTATCAGAACACAAAGCAGTTTCTCAGAAAGCTTCTTTCCAGTTTTTAATGGAAGATATTTCCTTTTCACCATAGCCCTCTATGGGCTTCCAAATATCATTTGCCAATTCCACAAGAACAGACTTAGCGAAAGGCTTCTTGAGGGAAAGCTGTAACTCTGTGAGATGAATTACAGACACAAAGCAGTTTCTCAGAAAGCTTCTTTCCAGTATTTAACGGAAGATATTTCCTTTTTCACCATTGCCCTCTATGGGCTTCCAAATATCACTTTGCCAATTCCCCAAGAACAGCCTTAGTGACAGGCTTCTTGAAGGAAAGATGTAACTCTGTGAGATGAATTAACAGAACACAAAGGAGTTTCTCAGAAAGCTTCTTTCCAGTTTTAAGGAAGATATTTCCTTTTCACCAGAGCCCTTTTGGGCTTCCAAATATCTTTGCCAATTCCACAAGAACAGCCTTAGCGAAAGGCTTCTTGAGGAAAGCTGTAACTCTGTGAGATGAATTAACAGAACACAAAGCAGTTTCTCAGAAAGCTTCTTTCCAGTTTTTAACGGAAGATATTTCCTTTTCACATTAGCCCTCTATGGGCTTCCAAATATCACTTGCCAATTCCACAAGAACAGCCTTAGCGAAAGGCTTCTTGAAGGGAAAGATGTAACTCTGTGATGAATTAACAGAACACAAAGCAGTTTCTCAGAAAGCTTCTTTCCAGTTTTAAAGAAGATATTTCCTTTTCACCATAGCCCTCTATGGGCTTCAAAATATCACTTTGCCAATTCCACAAGAACAGTCTTAGAAAGGCTTCTTGAGGGAAAGCTGTAACTCTGTGAGATGAATTAACAGAACACAAAGCAGTTTCTCAGAAAGCTTCTTTCCAGTTTTAACGGAAGATATTTCCTTTTCACCATAGCCCTCTATGGGCTTCCAAATATCCTTTGCCAATTCACAAGAACAGCCTTAGTGACAGGCTTCTTGAAGGAAAGATGTAACTCTGTGAAATGAATTAACAGAACACAAAGCAGTTTCAAGCTTCTTTCCAGTTTTTAACCGAAGATATTTCCTTTTCACCATAGCCCTCTATGGGCTTCCAAATATCACTTTGCCAATTCCACAAGAACAGACTTAGCGAAAGGCTTCTTGAAGGAAAGCTGTAACTCTGTGAGATGAATTAACAGAACACAAAGCAGTTTCTCAAGCTTCTTTCCAGTATTTAACGGAAGATATTTCCTTTTTCACCATTGCCCTCTATGGGCTTCCAAATATCACTTGCCAATTCCAAGAACAGCCTTAGTGACAGGCTTCTTGAAGGAAAGATGTAACTCTGTGAGATGAATTAACAGAACACAAAGCAGTTTCTCAGAAAGCTTCTTTCCAGTTTTAAAGGAAGATATTTCCTTTTCACCATAGCCCTCTATGGGCTTCCAAATATCACTTTGCCAATTCCACAAGAACAGCCTTAGCGAAAGGCTTCTTGAAGGAAAGATGTAACTCTGTGAGATGAATTAACAGAACACAAAGCAGTTTCTCAAGCTTCTTTCCAGTTTTTAACGGAAGATATTTCCTTTTTCACCATTGCCCTCTATGGGCTTCCAAATATCACTTTGCCAATTCCACAAGAACAGACTTAGCGACAGGCTTCTTGAAGGAAACATGTAACTCTGTGAGATGAATTAACAGAACACAAAGCAGTTCTCAGAAAACTTCTTTCCAGTTTTTGATGGAAGATATTTCCTTTTTCACCATAGCCTCTATGGGCTTCCAAATATCACTTTGCCAATTGAACAAGAACAGACTTAGAGAAAGGCTTCTTGAAGGAAAGATGTATCTCTGTGAGATGAATTAACAGAACACAAAGCAGTTTCTCAGAAAGCTTCTTTCAAGTTTTTAAGGAAGATATTTCCTTTTCACCATAGCCTCTATGGGCTTCCAAATATCACTTTGCCAATTCCACAAGAACAGTCTTAGAGAAAGGCTTCTTGAAGGGAAAGATGTAACTCTGTGAAATGAATTATCAGAACACAAAGCAGTTTCTCAGAAAGCTTCTTTCCAGTTTTAAAGGAAGATATTTCCTTTTCACCATAGCCCTCTATGGGCTTCCAAATATCACTTTGAAATTCCACAAGAACAGTCTTAGAGAAAGGCTTCTTGAGATGAAAGCTGTAACTCTGTGAGATGAATTAACACAACAAAGCAGTTTCTCAAGCTTCTTTCCAGTATTTAACGGAAGATATTTCCTTTTCACCATTGAACTCTATGGGCTTCCAAATATCACTTTGCCAATTCCACAAGAACAGCCTTAGCGAAAGGCTTCTTGAAGGAAAGATGTAACTCTGTGAGATGAATTAACAGAACACAAAGCAGTTTCTCAGAAAGCTTCTTTCCAGTTTTTAATGGAAGATATTTCCTTTTCACCATAGCCCTCTATGGGCTTCCAAATATCACTTTGCCAATTCCACAAGAACAGCCTTAGCGAAAGGCTTCTTGAAGGAAAGATGTAACTCTGTGAGATGAATTAACAGAACACAAAGCAGTTTCTCAGAAAGCTTCTTTCCAGTTTTAAGGAAGATATTTCCTTTTTCACCATAGCCCTCTATGGGCTTCCAAATATCACTTTGCCAATTCCACAAGAACAGCATTAGCGAAAGGCTTCTTGAAGGAAAGATGTAACTCTGTGAGATGAATTAACAGAACACAAAGCAGTTTCTCAGAAAGCTTCTTTCCAGTTTTAAGGAAGATATTTCCTTTTTCACCATAGCCTCTATGGGCTTCCAAATATCACTTTGCCAATTCCACAAGAACAGCCTTAGCGAAAGGCTTCTTGAAGGAAAGATGTAACTCTGTGAGATGAATTAACAGAACACAAAGCAGTTTCTGAAAGCTTCTTTCCAGTTTTTAATGGAAGATATTTCCTTTTTCACCATAGCCTCTATGGGCTTCCAAATATCACTTTGCCAATTCCACAAGAACAGTCTTAGCGAAAGGCTTCTTGAAGGGAAAGATGTAACTCTGTGAGATGAATTAACAGAACACAAAGCAGTTTCTCAGAAAGCTTCTTTCCAGTTTTTAACGGAAGATATTTCCTTTTCACCATAGCCTCTATGGGCTTCCAAATATCACTTTGCCAATTCCACAAGAACAGCTTAGCGAAAGGCTTCTTGAAGGGAAAGATGTAACTCTGTGAGATGAATTAACAGAACACAAAGCAGTTTCTCAAGCTTCTTTCCAGTTTTTAACGGAAGATATTTCCTTTTTCACCATAGCCCTCTATGGGCTTCCAAATATCACTTTGCCAATTCCACAAGAACAGCCTTAGAGAAAGGCTTCTTGAAGGAAAGATGTAACTCTGTGAGATGAATTAACAGAACACAAAGCAGTTTCTCAGAAAGCTTCTTTCCAGTTTTAAAAAGATATTTCCTTTTCACCATAGCCCTCTATGGGCTTCCAAATATCACTTGCCAATTCCACAAGAACAGTCTTAGAAAGGCTTCTTGAAGGGAAAAGCTGTAACTCTGTGAGATGAATTAACAGAACACAAAGCAGTTTCTCAGAAAGCTTCTTTCCAGTTTTTAACGAAGATATTTCCTTTTCACCATAGCCCTCTATGGGCTTCCAAATATCACTTTGCCAATTCCACAAGAACAGCCTTAGCGAAAGGCTTCTTGAGGAAAAATGTAACTCTGTGAGATGAATTAACAGAACACAAAGCAGTTTCTCAAGCTTCTTTCCAGTTTTAACGAAGATATTTCCTTTTCACCATAGCCCTCTATGGGCTTCAAATATCACTTTGCCAATTCCACAAGAACAGCCTTGAGAAAGGCTTATTGAAGGAAAGATGTAACTCTGTGAGATGAATTAACAGAACACAAAGCAGTTTCTCAAGCTTCTTTCCAGTTTTTAAGGAAGATATTTCCTTTTTCACCATAGCCCTCTATGGGCTTCCAAATATCACTTTGCAAATTCCACAAGAACAGTCTTAGAGAAAGGCTTCTTGAGGGAAAGCTGTAACTCTGTGAGATGAATTAACAGAACACAAAGCAGTTTCTCAGAAAGCTTCTTTCCAGTTTTTAACGGAAGATATTTCCTTTTCACCATAGCCCTCTATGGGCTTCCAAATATCACTTTGCCAATTCACAAGAACAGCCTTAGCGAAAGGCTTCTTGAAGGAAAGATGTAACTCTGTGAGATGAATTAACAGAACACAAAGCAGTTTCTCAGAAAGCTTCTTTCCAGTTTTAAGAAGATATTTCCTTTTCACCATAGCCCTCTATGGGCTTCCAAATATCACTTTGCAATTCCACAAGAACAGTCTTAGCGAAAGGCTTCTTGAAGGGAAAAGCTGTAACTCTGTGAGATGAATTAACAGAACACAAAGCAGTTTCTCAGAAAGCTTCTTTCCAGTTTTTAACGGAAGATATTTCCTTTTCACCATAGCCCTCTATGGGCTTCCAAATATCACTTTGCCAATTCCACAAGAACAGCCTTAGCGACAGGCTTCTTGAAGGGAAAGATGTAACTCTGTGAGATGAATTAACAGAACACAAAGCAGTTTCTCGAAAGCTTCTTTCCAGTTTTTAAGGAAGATATTTCCTTTTTCACCATTGCCTCTATGGGCTTCCAAATATCACTTTGCCAATTCCACAAGAACAGACTTAGCGAAAGGCTTCTTGAAGGAAAGATGTAACTCTGTGAGATGAATTAACAGAACACAAAGCAGTTTCTCAGAAAGCTTCTTTCCAGTTTTAATGGAAGATATTTCCTTTTCACCATTAGCCCTCTATGGGCTTCCAAATATCACTTTGCCAATTCCACAAGAACAGTCTTAGCGAAAGGCTTCTTGAAGGAAAGATGTAACTCTGTGAGATGAATTAACAGAACACAAAGCAGTTTCTCAGAAAGCTTCTTTCCAGTTTTAACGGAAGATATTTCCTTTTCACCATAGCCCTCTATGGGCTCCAAATATCACTTTGCCAATTCCACAAGAACAGCCTTAGCGAAAGGCTTCTTGAAGGAAAGATGTAACTCTGTGAGATGAATTAACAGGACACAAAGCAGTTTCTCAGAAAGCTTCTTTCCAGTTTTAACGGAAGATATTTCCTTTTCACCATGCCCTCTATGGGCTTCCAAATATCACTTTGCCAATTCCACAAGAACAGCTTAGTGAAAGGCTTCTTGAAGGAAAGATGTAACTCTGTGAGATGAATTAACAGAACACAAAGCAGTTTCTCAAGCTTCTTTCCAGTTTTTAACGGAAGATATTTCCTTTTTCACCATAGCCCTCTATGGGCTTCCAAATATCACTTTGCCAATTCCACAAGAACAGCCTTAGCGAAAGGCTTATTGAAGGGAAAGATGTAACTCTGTGAGATGAATTAACAGAACACAAAGCAGCTTTTCAGAAAGCTTCTTTCCAGTTTTTAAAGGAAGATATTTCCTTTTTCACCATAGCCCTCTATGGGCTTCCAAATATCACTTTGCCAATTCCACAGAACAGCATTAGCGAAAGGCTTCTTGAAGGAAAGATGTAACTCTGTGAGATGAATTAACAGAACACAAAGCAGTTTCTCAGAAAGCTTCTTTCCAGTTTTTAAAGAAGATATTTCCTTTTCACCATTGCCCTCTATGGGCTTCAAATATCACTTTGCCAATTCCACAAGAACAGCCTTAGCGAAAGGCTTCTTGAAGGAAAGATGTAACTCTGTGAGATGAATTAACAGAACACAAAGCAGTTTCTCAGAAAGCTTCTTTCCAGTTTTTAAGAAGATATTTCCTTTTCACCATAGCCCTCTATGGGCTTCCAAATATCACTTTGCAATTCCACAGGAACAGTCTTATAGAAAGGCTTCTTGAGGTGAAAGCTGTAACTCTGTGAGATGAATTAACAGAACACAAAGCAGTTTCTCAGAAAGCTTCTTTCCAGTTTTTAACGGAAGATATTTCCTTTTCACCATTGCCCTCTATGGGCTTCCAAATATCACTTTGCCAATTCCACAAGAACAGCCTTAGCGAAAGGCTTCTTGAAGGGAAAGCTGTAACTCTGTGAGATGAATTAACAGAACACAAAGCAGTTTCTCAGAAAGCTTCTTTCCAGTTTTAAAGGAAGATATTTCCTTTTCACCATAGCCCCTCTGGGCTTCCAAATATCACTTTGCCAATTCCACAAGAACAGCCTTAGCGAAAGGCTTCTTGAAGGAAAGATGTAACTCTGTGAGATGAATTAACAGAACACAAAGCAGTTTCTCAGAAAGCTTCTTTCCAGTTTTTAAGAAGATATTTCCTTTTCACCATAGCCCTCTATGGGCTTCCAAATATCACTTTGCCAATTCCACAAGAACAGTCTTATAGAAAGGCTTCTTGAAGGAAAGATGTAACTCTGTGAGATGAATTAACAGAACACAAAGCAGTTTCTCAGAAAGCTTCTTTCCAGTTTTTAACGGAAGATATTTCCTTTTCACCATTAGCCCTCTATGGGCTTCCAAATATCACTTTGCCAATTCCACAAGAACAGTCTTAGAAAAGGCTTCTTGAGGGAAAGCTGTAACTCTGTGAGATGAATTAACAGAACACAAAGCAGTTTCTCAGAAAGCTTCTTTCCAGTTTTAATGGAAGATATTTCCTTTTCACCATAGCCCTCTATGGGCTTCCAAATATCACTTTGCCAATTCCACAAGAACAGCCTTAGCGAAAGGCTTCTTGAAGGGAAAGATGTAACTCTGTGAGATGAATTAACAGAACACAAAGCAGTTTCCAGAAAGCTTCTTTCCAGTTTTTAACCGAAGATATTTCCTTTTTCACCATAGCCCTCTATGGGCTTCCAAATATCACTTTGCCAATTCCACAAGAACAGACTTAGCGAAAGGCTTCTTGAGGGGAAAGCTGTAACTCTGTGAGATGAATTAACAGGACACAAAGCAGTTTCTCAGAAAGCTTCTTTCAGTTTAACGGAAGATATTTCCTTTTTCACCATTGCCCTCTAAGGGCTTCCAAATATCACTTTGCCAATTCCACAAGAACAGCCTTAGTGACAGGCTTCTTGAAGGGAAAGATGTCATTCTGTGAGATGAATTAACAGAACACAAAGCAGTTTCTCAGAAAGCTTCTTTCCAGTTTTTAAGGGAACACATTTCCTTTTTCCCCATAGCCCTCTATGGGCTTCCAAATATCACTTTGCCAATTCCACAAGAACCGCCTTAGCGAAAGGCTTATTGAAGGGAAAGATGTAACACTGTGAGATGAATTAACAGAACACAAAGCAGTTTCTCAGAAAGCTTCTTTCCAGTTTTTATGCTAAGATATTTCCTTTTTCACCATTGCCCTCTATGTGCTTCCAAATATCACTTTGCCAATTCCACAAGAACAGACTTAGCGAAAAGTTTCTTGAAGGGAAAGATGTAACTGTGAGATGAATTAACAGAACACAAAGCAGTTCTCAGCTTCTTTCCAGTTTTTAACCGAAGATATTTCCTTTTTCACGATAGCCCTCTAAGAGCTTCCAAATATCACTTTGCCAATTCCACAAGAACAGACTTAGCGAAAGGCTTCTTGAAGGGAAAGATGTATCTCTGTGAGATGAATTAACAGAACACAGAGCAGTTTCTCAAAAGCTTCTTTCCAGTTTTTAACCGAAGATATTTCCTTTTTCACCATAGCCCTCTATGGGCTTCCAAATATTACTTTGCCAATTCCACAAGAACAGTCTTAGAGAAAGGCTTCCTGACGGGAAAGGTGTAACTCTGTGCGATGAATTAACAAAACGCAAAGCAGTTTCCAGAAAGCTTCTTTCCACTTTTTAACCGAAGATATTTCCTTTTTCACCATAGCCCTATATGGGCTTCCCAATATCACTTTGCCAATTCCACAAGAATAGACTTAGCCAAAGGCTTCTTGAGGTGAAAGCTGTAACTCTGTGAGATGAATTAGGAGAACACAAAGCAGTTTCTCAGAAAGCTTCTTTCCAGTATTTAACGTAAGATATTTCCTTTTCACCATAGCCCTCTATGGCTTCCAAATATCACTTTGCCAATTCCACAAGAACAGCATTAGCGAAAGGCTTGAAGGAAAGATGTAACTCTGTGAGATGAATTAACAGAACACAAAGCAGTTTCTCAGAAAGCTTCTTTCCAGTTTTTAAAGGAAGATATATCCTTTTCACCTTAGCCCTCTATGGGCTTCCAAATATCACTTTGCCAATTCCACAAGAACAGCATTAGCGAAAGGCTTCTTGAAGGGAAAGATGTAACTCTGTGAGATGAATTAACAGAACACAAAGCAGTTTCTCAAGCTTCTTTCCAGTTTTTAACGAAGATATTTCCTTTTCACCATAGCCCTCTATGGGCTTCCAAATATCACTTTGCCAATTCCACAAGAACAGTTAGCGAAGGCTTTATTGAAGGGAAAGATGTAACTCTGTGAGATGAATTAACAGAACACAAAGCAGTTTCTCAGAAAGCTTCTTTCCAGTTTTTAACGGAAGATATTTCCATTTTCACCATAGCCTCTATGTGGCTTCCAAATATCACTTTGCCAATTCCACAAGAACAGTCTTAGAGAAAGGCTTCTTGAGGTGAAAGATGTAACTCTGTGAGATGAATTAAAGGAACAAAGCAGTTTCTCAAGCTTCTTTCCAGTTTTTAACCAAGATATTTCCTTTTCACCATAGCCCTCTATGGGCTTCCAAATATCACTTGCCAATTCCACAAGAACAGCATTAGCGAAAGGCTTCTTGAAGGGAAAGATGTAACTCTGTGAGATGAATTAACAGAACACAAAGCAGTTTCCAGAAAGCTTCTTTCCAGTTTTTAACCGAAGATATTTCCTTTTCACCATAGCCCTCTCTGGGCTTCCAAATATCACTTTGCCAATTCCACAAGAACAGCATTACCGAAAGGCTTTTGAAGGAAAGATGTATCTCTGTGAGATGAATTAACAGAACACAAAGCAGTTTCGAAAGCTTCTTTCCACTTTTAACCGAAGATATTTCCTTTTTCACCATAGCCCTCTATGGGCTTCCAAATATCACTTTGCCAATTCCACAAGAACAGTCTTAGAGAAAATCTTGGGAAAGATGTAACTCTGTGAGATGAATTATCAGAACACAAAGCAGTTTCTCAGAGCTTCTTTCCAGTTTTTAAAGGAAGATATTTCCTTTTCACCATAGCCCTCTATGGGCTTCCAAAATAC
This sequence comes from Erythrocebus patas, assembly GCA_023783455.1. Taxonomy (NCBI): domain Eukaryota; kingdom Metazoa; phylum Chordata; class Mammalia; order Primates; family Cercopithecidae; genus Erythrocebus; species Erythrocebus patas. Next base: position 356,477 of record JAKFHT010003846.1, on the reverse strand, counting down.
CACTTTGCCAATTCCACAGAACAGTCTTAGAGAAAGGCTTCTTGAGATGAAAGCTGTAACTCTGTGAGATGAATTAACAGAACACAAAGCAGTTTCTCAGAAGGCTTCTTTCCAGTTTTAACGGAAGATATTTCCTTTTCACCATTGCCCTCTAAGGGCTTCCAAATATCACTTTGCCAATTCCACAAGAACAGCCTTAGCGAAAACTTCTTGAAAAGATGTAACTCTGTGAGATGAATTAACAGAACACAAAGCAGTTTCTCAGAAAGCTTCTTTCCAGTTTTTAATGGAAGATATTTCCTTTTTCCCATAGCCCTCTGGGCTTCCAAATATCACTTTGCTAATTCCACAAGAACAGCCTTAGCGAAGGCTTCTTGAGGGAAAGATGTAACTCTGTGAGATGAATTAACAGAACACAAAGCAGTTTCTCAGAAAGCTTCTTTCCAGTTTTAACAGATATTTCCTTTTCACCATAGCCCTATATGGGCTTCCAAATATCACTTTGCCAATTCCACAAGAACAGACTTAGAAAGCTTCTTGAGGGAAAGCTGTAACTCTGTGAGATGAATTAACAGGACACAAAGCAGTTTCTCAGAAAGCTTCTTTCCAGTATTTAACGGAAGATATTTCCTTTTTCACCATTGCCTCTAAGGGCTTCCAAATATCACTTTGAATTCCACAAGAACAGCCTTAGTGACAGGCTTCTTGAAGGAAAGATGTCATTCTGTGAGATGAATTAACAGAACACAAAGCAGTTTCTCAGAAAGCTTCTTTCCAGTGTTTAACGAAGATATTTCCTTTTTCACCATTGCCCTCTATGGGCTTCCAAATATCACTTTGCCAATTCCACAAGAACACATTGAGAAAGGCTTCTTGAAGGAAAGATGTAACTCTGTGAGATGAATTAACAGAACACAAGCAGTTTCTCAAGCTTCTTTCCAGTTTTTAACGAAGATATTTCCTCTTTCACCATAGCCTTCTCTGGGCTTCCAAATATCACTTTGCGAATTCCACAAGAACAGCCTTATCGAAAGGCTTCTTGAAGGGAAAGATGTAACTCTTTGAGATGAATTAACAGAACCCAAAGCAGTTTCTCAGAAAGCTTCTTCCCAGTTTTTAACCGAAAATATTTCTTTTTTCACCATAGCCCTCTATGGGCTTCCAAGTATCACTTTGCCAATACCACAAGAACAGTCTTAGAGAAAGGCTTCTTGCGGGGAAAGCTGTAACTCTGTGAGATGAATTAACAGAACCAAAGCACTTTCTCAGAAATCTTCTTTCCAGTTTTTAACGGAAGATATTTCCTTTTTCACCATAGCCTTCTATGGGCTTCCAAATATCACTTTGCCAATCTCACAAGAACCGCCTTAGCGAAAGGCTTATTGAAGGGAAAGATGTAACTCTGTGAGATGAATTATCAGAACACAAAGCAGTTTCTCAGAAAGCTTCTTTCCAGTTTTTAAAGGAAGATATTTCCTTTTTCACCATAGCCCTCTATGGGCTTCCAAATATCACTTCGCAAATTCCACAAGAACAGTCTTAGAGAAAGGCTTCTTGAGGTGAAAGCTGTAACTCTGTGAGATGAATTAACAGATCACAAAGCACTTTCTCAGAAAGCTTCTTTCCAGTTTTTAACCGAAGATATTTCCTTTCTCACCATAGCCCTCTATGGGCTTCCAAATATCACTTGGCCAATTACACAAGAACAGTCTTAGAGAAAGGCTTATTGAAGGGAAAGATGTAACCCTGTGAGATGAATTATCAGAACACAAAGCAGTTTCTCAGAAAGCTTCTTTCCAGTTTTTAAAGGAAGATATTTCCTTTTTCACCATAGCCCACTATGGGCTTCCAAATATCACTTTGCAAATTCCACAAGAACAGTCTTAGAGAAAGGCTTCTTGAGGTGAAAGCTGTAACTCTGTGAGATGAATTTACACAACACAAAGCAGTTTCTCAGAAAGCTTCTTTCCAGTTTTTATGCTAAGATATTTCCTTTTCACACCATTGCCCTCTAGGGCTTCCAAATATCACTGCCAATTCCACAAGAACAGCCTTAGCGAAAGGCTCTTGAAGGGAAAGATGTAACTCTGTGAGATGAATTAACAGAACACAAGGCAGTTTCTCAGAAAGCTTCTTTCCAGTTTTTAAAGGAAGATATTTCCTTTTTCACCATTGCCCTCTATGGGCTTCCAAATATCACTTTGCCAATTCCACAAGAACAGCCTTAGCGAAAGGCTTATTGAAGGGAAAGATGTAACTCTGTGAGATGAATTATCAGAACACAAAGCAGTTTCTCAGAAAGCTTCTTTCCAGTTTTAACAGAAGATATTTCCTTTTCACCCCTCTATGGGCTTCCAAATATCACTTTGCCAATTCCACAAGAACAGTCTTAGAGAAAGGCTTTTGAGGTGAAAGCTGTAACTCTGTGGATGAATTAACAGAACACAAAGCACTTTCTCAGAAAGCTTCTTTCAAGTTTTAATGGAAGATATTTCCTTTTCCCCATAGCCCCTATGGGCTTCCAAATATCACTTTGCCAATTCCACAAGAACAGCCTTAGCGAAAGGCTTCTTGATGGGAAAGATGTAACTCTGTGAGATGAATTAACAGAACACAAAGCAGTTCTCAGAAAGCTTCTTTCCAGTTTTAAGAAGATATTTCCTTTTTCACCATAGCCTCTATGGGCTTCCTAATATCACTTTGCCAATTCCACAAGAACAGCCTTAGTGACAGGCTTCTTGAAGGAAAGATGTCATTCTGTGAGATGAATTATCAGAACACAAAGCAGTTTCTCAGAAAGCTTCTTTCCAGTTTTTAACAGAAGATATTTCCCTTTTCACCATACCCTCTATGGGCTTCCAAATATCACTTTGCGAATTCCACAAGAACAGTCTTAGAGAAAGGCTTTTTGAGGTGAAAGCTGTAAGTCTGTGGGATGAATTAACAGAACACAAAGCACTTTCTCAGAAAGCTTCTTTCAAGGTTTTAATGGAAGATATTTCCTTTTTCCCCATAGCCCTCTATGGGCTTCCAAATATCACTTTGCCAATTCCACAAGAACAGCCTTAGCGAAAGGCTTCTTGATGGGAAAGATGTAACTCTGTGAGATGAATTAACAGAACACAAAGCAGTTTCCAGAAAGCTTCTTTCCAGTTTTTAACCGAAGATATTTCCTTTTTCACCATAGCCCTCTATGGGCTTCCTAATATCACTTTGCCAATTCCACAAGAACAGCCTTAGTGACAGGCTTCTTGAAGGGAAAGATGTCATTCTGTGAGATGAATTAACAGAACACAAAGCAGTTTCTCAAGCTTCTTTCCAGTTTTAATGGAAGATATTTCCTTTTCCCCATAGCCCTCTAGGGGCTTCCAAATATCACTTTGCCAATTCCACAAGAACCGCCTTAGCGAAAGGCTTATTGAAGGGAAAGATGTAACACTGTGAGATGAATTAACAGAACACAAAGCAGTTTCTCAGAAAGCTTCTTTCCAGTTTTTATGCTAAGATATTTCCTTTTTCACCATTGCCCTCTATGTGCTTCCAAATATCACTTTGCCAATTCCACAAGAACAGACTTAGCGAAAAGTTTCTTGAAGGGAAAGATGTAACTGTGTGAGATGAATTAACAGAACACAAAGCAGTTGCTCAGAAAGCTTCTTTCCAGTTTTTAACCGAAGATATTTCCTTTTTCACGATAGCCCTCTAAGAGCTTCCAAATATCACTTTGCCAATTCCACAAGAACAGACTTAGCGAAAGGCTTCTTGAAGGGAAAGATGTATCTCTGTGAGATGAATTAACAGAACACAGAGCAGTTTCTCAGAAAGCTTCTTTCCAGTTTTTAACCGAAGATATTTCCTTTTTCACCATAGCCCTCTATGGGCTTCCAAATATTACTTTGCCAATTCCACAAGAACAGTCTTAGAGAAAGGCTTCCTGACGGGAAAGGTGTAACTCTGTGCGATGAATTAACAAAACGCAAAGCAGTTTCCAGAAAGCTTCTTTCCACTTTTTAACCGAAGATATTTCCTTTTTCACCATAGCCCTATATGGGCTTCCCAATATCACTTTGCCAATTCCACAAGAATAGACTTAGCCAAAGGCTTCTTGAGGTGAAAGCTGTAACTCTGTGAGATGAATTAGGAGAACACAAAGCAGTTTCTCAGAAAGCTTCTTTCCAGTATTTAACGTAAGATATTTCCTTTTTCACCATAGCCCTCTATGGGCTTTCAAATATCACTTTGCCAATTCCACAAGAACAGCATTAGCGAAAGGCTTCTTGAAGGGAAAGATGTAACTCTGTGAGATGAATTAACAGAACACAAAGCAGTTTCTCAGAAAGCTTCTTTCCAGTTTTTAATGGAAGATATTTTCTTTTTCACCATAGCCCTCTATGGGCTTCCAAATATCACTTTGCCAATTCCACAAGAACAGCCTTAGCGAAAGGCTTCTTGATGGGAAAGATGTAACTCGGTGAGATGAATTAACAGAACACAAAGCAGTTTCTCAGAAAGCTTCTTTCCGGTTTTTAAAGGAAGATATATCCTTTTTCACCTTAGCCCTCTATGGGCTTCCAAATATCACTTTGCCAATTCCACGAGAACAGCATTAGCGAAAGGCTTCTTGAAGGGGAAGATGTAACTCTGTGAGATGAATTAACAGGACACAAGGCAGTTTCTCAGAAAGCTTCTTTCCAGTTTTTAACGGAAGATATTTCCTTTTTCACCATAGCCCTCTATGGGCTTCCAAATATCACTTTGCCAATTCCACAAGAACAGCCTTAGCGAACGGCTTATTGAAGGGAAAGATGTAACTCTGTGAGATGAATTATCAGAACGCGAAGCAGTTTCTCAGAAAGCTTCTTTCCAGTTTTTAAAGGAAGATATTTCCATTTTCACCATAGCCCTCTATGTGATTCCAAATGTAACTTTGAATATTCCACAAGAATAGTCTTAGAGAAAGGCTTCTTGAGGTGAAAGCTGTAACTCTGTGAGATGAATTAAAGGAACGCAAAGCAGTTTCTCAGAAAGCTTCTTTCCAGTTTTTAACCGAAGATATTTCCTTTCTCACCATAGCCCTCTATGGGCTTCCAAATATCACTTAGCCAATTCCACAAGAACAGCATTAGCGAAAGGCTTCTTGAAGGGAAAGATGTAACTCTGTGAGATGAATTGACAGAACACAAAGCAGTTTCCAGAAAGCTTCTTTCCAGTTTTTAACCGAAGATATTTCCTTTTTCACCATAGCCCTCTCTGGGCTTCCAAATATCACTTTGCCAATTGAACAAGAACAGCATTACCGAAAGGCTTCTTGAAGGGAAAGATGTATCTCTGTGAGATGAATTAACAGAACACAAAGCAGTTTCTCAGAAAGCTTCTTTCCACTTTTTAACCGAAGATATTTCCTTTTTCACCATAGCCCTCTATGGGCTTCCAAATATCACTTTGCCAATTCCACAAGAACAGTCTTAGAGAAAGGCTTCTTGCGGGGAAAGATGTAACTCTGTGAGATGAATTATCAGAACACAAAGCAGTTTCTCAGAGAGCTTCTTTCCAGTTTTTAAAGGAAGATATTTCCTTTTTCACCATAGTCCTCTATGGGCTTCAAAATACCACTTTGAAAATTCCACACGAACAGTCTTAGAGAAAGACTTCTTGAGATGAAAGCTGTAACTCGGTGAGATGAATTAACACAACGCAAAGCACTTTCTCAGAAGGCTTCTTTCCAGTTTTCAACGGAAGATATTTCCTTTTTCACCATTGCCCTCTAAGGGCTTCCAAATATCACTTTGCCAATTCCACAAGAACAGCCTTAGCGAAAGGCTTCTTGAAGGAAAAGATGTAACTCAGTGAGATGAATTAACAGAACACAAAGCAGTTTCTCAGAAAGCTTCTTTCCAGTTTTTAATGGAAGATATTTCCTTTTTCCCCATAGCCCTCTATGGGCTTCCAAATATCACTTTGCCAATTCCACAAGAACAGCCTTAGCGAAAGGCTTCTTGAGGGGAAAGCTGTAACTCTGTGAGATGAATTAACAGAACACAAAGCAGTTTCCAGAAAGCTTCTTTCCAGTTTTTAATGGAAGATATTTCCTTTTTCACCATAGCCCTCTATGGGCTTCCAAATATCACTTTGCCAATTCCACAAGAACAGCCTTAGCGAAAGGCTTCTTGAGGGGAAAGCTGTAACTCTGTGAGATGAATTAACAGAACACAAAGCAGTTTCCAGAAAGCTTCTTTCCACTTTTTAACCGAAGATATTTCCTTTTTCACCATAGCCCTATATGGGCTTGCAAATATCACTTTGCCAATTCCACAAGAACAGACTTAGCGAAAAGCTTCTTGAGGGGAAAGCTGTAACTCTGTGAGATGAATTAACAGGACACAAAGCAGTTTCTCAGAAAGCTTCTTTCCAGTATTTAACGGAAGATATTTCCTTTTTCACCATTGCCCTCTATGGGCTTCCAAATATCACTTTGCCAATTCCACAAGAACAGCCTTAGTGACAGGCTTCTTGAAGGGAAAGATGTCATTCTGTGAGATGAATTAACAGAACACAAAGCAGTTTCTCAGAAAGCTTCTTTCCAGTGTTTAACGGAAGATATTTCCTTTTTCACCATTGCCCTCTATGGGTTTCCAAATATCACTTTGCCAATTCCACAAGAACAACATTAGCGACAGGCTTCTTGAAGGGAAAGATGTAACTCTGTGAGATGAATTAACAGAACACAAAGCAGTTTCTCAGAAAGCTTCTTTCCAGTTTTAAATGGAAGATATTTCCTCTTTCACCATAGCCTTCTCTGGGCTTCCAAATATCACTTTGCCAATTCCACAAGAACAGCCTTATCGAAAGGCTTCTTGAAGGGAAAGATGTAACTCTGTGAGATGAATTAACAGAACCCAAAGCAGTTTCTCAGAAAGCTTCTTCCAGTTTTTAACGAAGATATTTCTTTTCACCATAGCCCTTTATGGGCTTCCAAGTATCACTTTGCCAATTCCACAAGAACAGTCTTAGAGAAAGGCTTCTTGCGGGAAAGCTGTAACTCTGTGAGATGAATTAACAGAACACAAAGCACTTTCTCAGAAATCTTCTTTCCAGTTTTTAACGGAAGATATTTCCTTTTTCACCATAGCCCTCTATGGGCTTCCAAATATCACTTTGCCAATTCCACAAGAACAGCCTTAGCGAAAGGCTTATTGAAGGGAAAGATGTAACTCTGTGAGATGAATTATCAGAACACAAAGCAGTTTCTCAGAAAGCTTCTTTCCAGTTTTTAAAGGAAGATATTTCCTTTTTCACCATAGCCCTCTATGGGCTTCCAAATATCACTTTGCCAATTCCACAAGAACAGTCTTAGAGAAAGGCTTCTTGAGGTGAAAGATGTAACTCTGTGAGATGAATTAACAGAACACAAAGCAGTTTCTCAGAAAGCTTCTTTCCAGTTTTAAGGAAGATATTTCCTTTCTCACCATAGCCCTCTATGGGCTTCCAAATATCACTTTGCCAATTCCACAAGAACAGTCTTAGAAAGGCTTATTGAAGGAAAGATGTAACCCTGTGAGATGAATTAACAGAACACAAAGCAGTTTCTCAGAAAGCTTCTTTCCAGTTTTAAGGAAGATATTTCCTTTTTCACCATAGCCTCTATGGGCTTCCAAATATCACTTGCCAATTCCACAAGAACAGTCTTAGAAAGGCTTCTTGAGGTGAAAGATGTAACTCTGTGAGATGAATTAACAGAACACAAAGCAGTTTCTCAGAAAGCTTCTTTCCAGTTTTAATGGAAGATATTTCCTTTTTCACCATTGCCCTCTATGGGCTTCCAAATATCACTGTGCCAATTCCACAAGAACAGCCTTAGCGAAAGGCTTCTTGAAGGAAAGATGTAACTCTGTGAGATGAATTAACAGAACAAGCAGTTTCTCAGAAAGCTTCTTTCCAGTTTTTAAAGGAAGATATTTCCTTTTTCACCATTGCCCTCTATGGGCTTCCAAATATCACTTTGCCAATTCCACAAGAACCGCCCTAGCGAAAGGCTTATTGAAGGGAAAGATGTAACACTGTGAGATGAATTATCAGAACACAAAGCAGTTTCTCAGAAAGCTTCTTTCCAGTTTTAAAGGAAGATATTTCCTTTTCACCATACCCTCTATGGGCTTCCAAATATCACTTTGCAATTCCACAAGAACAGTCTTAGAGAAAGGCTTCTTGAAGGAAAGATGTAAGTCTGTGAGATGAATTAACAGAACACAAAGCAGTTTCTCAGAAAGCTTCTTTCCAGTTTTTAATGGAAGATATTTCCTTTTCACCATAGCCCTCTATGGGCTTCCAAATATCACTTTGCCAATTCCACAAGAACAGCTTAGCGAAAGGCTTCTTGAGGGAAAGATGTAACTCTGTGAGATGAATTAACAGAACACAAAGCAGTTTCAGAAAGCTTCTTTCCAGTTTTTAACCAAGATATTTCCTTTTCACCATAGCCCTCTATGGGCTTCCAAATATCACTTTGCCAATTCCACAAGAACAGCCTTAGTGAAAGGCTTCTTGAAGGAAAGATGTATTCTGTGAGATGAATTAACAGAACACAAAGCAGTTTCAGAAAGCTTCTTTCCAGTTTTAAGGAAGATATTTCCTTTTCACCATAGCCCTCTAGGGCTTCCAAATATCACTTTGCCAATTCCACAAGAACAGCCTTAGAAAAGGCTTATTGAAGGAAAGATGTAACACTGTGAGATGAATTAACAGAACACAAAGCAGTTTCTCAGAAAGCTTCTTTCCAGTTTTATGCTAAGATATTTCCTTTTCACCATTGCCTCTATGGGCTTCCAAATATCACTTTGCCAATTCCACAAGAACAGACTTAGCGAAAGGCTTCTTGAAGGAAAGATGTAACTCTGTGAGATGAATTAACAGAACACAAAGCAGTTTCTCAGAAAGCTTCTTTCCAGTTTTAAGGAAGATATTTCCTTTTCACCATAGCCCTCTATGGGCTTCCAAATATCACTTTGCCAATTCCACAAGAACAGACTTAGCGTGAAAGGCTTCTTGAAGGAAAGATGTAACTCTGTGAGATGAATTAACAGAACACAAAGCAGTTTCTCAGAAAGCTTCTTTCCAGTTTTAACGAAGATATTTCCTTTTCACCATAGCCTCTATGGGCTTCCAAATACTTTGCCAATTCCACAAGAACAGTCTTAGCGAAAGGCTTCTTGAAGGGAAAGATGTAACTCTGTGAGATGAATTAACAGAACACAAAGCAGTTTCCAGAAAGCTTCTTTCCAGTTTTTAACCGAAGATATTTCCTTTTTCACCATAGCCCTCTATGGGCTTCCAAATATCACTTTGCCAATTCCACAAGAACAGACTTAGCGAAAGGCTTCTTGAGGGGAAAGCTGTAACTCTGTGAGATGAATTAACAGAACACAAAGCAGTTTCTCAGAAAGCTTCTTTCCAGTATTTAACGGAAGATATTTCCTTTTTCACCATAGCCCTCTATGGGCTTCCAAATATCACTTTGCCAATTCCACAAGAACAGTCTTAGAGAAAGGCTTCTTGAAGGAAAGATGTAACTCTGTGAGATGAATTAACAGAACACAAAGCAGTTTCTCAGAAAGCTTCTTTCCAGTTTTTAATGGAAGATATTTCCTTTTTCACCATAGCCCTCTATGGGCTTCCAAATATCACTTTGCCAATTCCACAAGAACAGCCTTAGCGAAAGGCTTCTTGATGGGAAAGATGTAACTCTGTGAGATGAATTAACAGAACACAAAGCAGTTTCTCAGAAAGCTTCTTTCCAGTTTTAAAGGAAGATATTTCCTTTTTCACCATAGCCTCTATGGGCTTCCAAATATCACTTTGCCAATTCCACAAGAACAGCATTAGCGAAAGGCTTCTTGAAGGGAAGATGTAACTCTGTGAGATGAATTAACAGAACACAAGCAGTTTCTCAGAAAGCTTCTTTCCAGTTTTAACGGAAGATATTTCCTTTTTCACCATAGCCCTCTATGGGCTTCCAAATATCACTTTGCCAATTCCACAAGAACAGCCTTAGCGAAAGGCTTCTTGAAGGAAAGATGTAACTCTGTGAGATGAATTATCAGAACACAAAGCAGTTTCTCAGAAAGCTTCTTTCCAGTTTTAAAGGAAGATATTTCCTTTTCACCATAGCCCTCTATGGGCTTCCAAATATCACTTTGCCAATTCCACAAGAACAGTCTTAGAGAAAGGCTTCTTGAGGAAAGCTGTAACTCTGTGAGATGAATTAACAGAACACAAAGCAGTTTCTCAGAAAGCTTCTTTCCAGTTTTAACGAAGATATTTCCTTTTCACCATAGCCTCTATGGGCTTCCAAATATCACTTTGCCAATTCCACAAGAACAGTCTTAGAGAAAGGCTTCTTGAGGGAAAGATGTAACTCTGTGAGATGAATTAACAGAACACAAAGCAGTTTCTCAGAAAGCTTCTTTCCAGTTTTAACGAAGATATTTCCTTTTTCACCATAGCCCTCTCTGGGCTTCCAAATATCACTTTGCCAATTCCACAAGAACAGCCTTAGCGAAAGGCTTCTTGAAGGAAAGATGTAACTCTGTGAGATGAATTAACAGAACACAAAGCAGTTTCTCAGAAAGCTTCTTTCCAGTTTTAACGGAAGATATTTCCTTTTTCACCATAGCCTCTATGGGCTTCCAAATATCACTTTGCCAATTCCACAAGAACAGTCTTAGAGAAAGGCTTCTTGAAGGAAAGATGTAACTCTGTGAGATGAATTAACAGAACACAAAGCAGTTTCAGAAAGCTTCTTTCCAGTTTTAACGAAGATATTTCCTTTTTCACCATAGCCCTCTATGGGCTTCCAAATATCACTTTGCCAATTCCACAAGAACAGACTTAGCGAAAAGCTTCTTGAGGGGAAAGCTGTAACTCTGTGAGATGAATTAACAGGACACAAAGCAGTTTCTCAGAAAGCTTCTTTCTAGTATTTAACGGAAGATGTTTCCTTTTTCACCATTGCCCTCTAAGGGCTTCCAAATATCACTTTGCCAATTCCACAAGAACAGCCTTAGTGACAGGCTTCTTGAAGGGAAAGATGTCATTCTGTGAGATGAATTAACAGAACACAAAGCAGTTTCTCAGAAAGCTTCTTTCCAGTGTTTAACGGAAGATATTTCCTTTTTCACCATTGCCCTCTATGGGTTTCCAAATATCACTTTGCCAATTCCACAAGAACAACATTAGCGACAGGCTTCTTGAAGGGAAAGATGTAACTCTGTGAGATGAATAAACAGAACACAAAGCAGTTTCTCAGAAAGCTTCTTTCCAGTTTTAAATGGAAGATATTTCCTCTTTCACCATAGCCTTCTCTGGGCTTCCAAATATCACTTTGCGAATTCCACAAGAACAGCCTTAGCGAAAGGCTTCTTGAAGGAAAGATGTAACTCTGTGAGATGAATTAACAGAACACAAAGCAGTTTCTCAGAAAGCTTCTTCCAGTTTTTAACCGAAGATATTTCCTTTTCACCATAGCCCTCTATGGGCTTCCAAATATCACTTTGCCAATTCCACAAGAACAGTCTTAGAAAGGCTTCTTGAAGGGAAAGCTGTAACTCTGTGAGATGAATTAACAGAACACAAAGCAGTTTCTCAGAAAGCTTCTTCCAGTTTTAACGGAAGATATTTCCTTTTCACCATAGCCTCTATGGGCTTCCAAATATCACTTTGCCAATTCCACAAGAACAGCTTAGCGAAAGGCTTATTGAAGGGAAAGATGTAACTCTGTGAGATGAATTATCAGAACACAAAGCAGTTTCTCAGAAAGCTTCTTTCCAGTTTTTAAAGGAAGATATTTCCTTTTCACCATAGCCCTCTATGGGCTTCCAAATATCACTTTGCCAATTCCACAAGAACAGTCTTAGAGAAAGGCTTCTTGAGGTGAAAGCTGTAACTCTGTGAGATGAATTAACAGAACACAAAGCACTTTCTCAGAAAGCTTCTTTCCAGTTTTAACGGAAGATATTTCCTTTTCACCATAGCCCTCTATGGGCTTCCAAATATCACTTTGCCAATTCCACAAGAACAGCCTTAGAGAAAGGCTTATTGAAGGGAAAGATGTAACCCTGTGAGATGAATTATCAGAACACAAAGCAGTTTCTCAGAAAGCTTCTTTCCAGTTTTTAAAGGAAGATATTTCCTTTTTCACCATAGCCCACTATGGGCTTCCAAATATCACTTTGCAAATTCCACAAGAACAGTCTTAGAGAAAGGCTTCTTGAGGTGAAAGCTGTAACTCTGTGAGATGAATTTACACAACACAAAGCAGTTTCTCAGAAAGCTTCTTTCCAGTTTTTATGCTAAGATATTTCCTTTTTCACCATTGCCCTCTAGGGGCTTCCAAATATCACTTTGCCAATTCCACAAGAACAGCCTTAGCGAAAGGCTTCTTGAAGGGAAAGATGTAACTCTGTGAGATGAATTAACAGAACACAAAGCAGTTTCTCAGAAAGCTTCTTTCCAGTTTTTAAAGGAAGATAATTCCGTTTTCACCATAGCCCCCTATGGGCTTCCAAATATCACTTTGCGAATTCCACAAGAACAGCCTTAGTGACAGGCTTCTTGAAGGGAAAGATGTAACTCTGTGAGATGAATTAACAGAACACGAAGCAGTTTCTCAGAAAGCTTCTTTCCAGTGTTTAACGGAAGATATTTCCTTTTTCACCATTGCCCTCTAGGGGCTTCCAAATATCACTTTTCCAATTCCACAAGAACAGACTTAGCGACAGGCTTCTTGAAGGGAAAGATGTAACTCTGTAAGATGAATTAACAGAACACAAAGCAGTTTCCAGAAAGCTTCTTTCCAGTTTTTAACCGAAGATATTTCCTTTTTCACCATAGCCCTCTATGGGCTTCCAAATATCACTTTGCCAATTCCACAAGAACAGCCTTAGCGAAAGGTTTCCTGAAGGGAAAGCTGTAACTCTGTGAGATGAATTAACAGAACACAAAGCAGTTTCTCAGAAAGCTTCTTTCCAGTTTTTAAAGGAAGATATTTCCTTTTTCACCATAGCCCTCTATGTGCTTCCCAATATCACTTTGCAAATTCCACAAGAACAGTCTTAGAGAAAGGCTTCTTGAGGTGAAAGCTGTAACTCTGTGAGATGAATTAACAGAACACAAAGCACTTTCTCAGAAAGCTTCTTTCCAGTTTTTAAAGGAAGATATTTCCTTTTTCACCATAGCCCTCTATGGGCTTCCAAATATCACTTTGCCAATTCCACAAGAACAGCCTTAGTGACAGGCTTCTTGAAGGAAAGATGTAACTCTGTGAGATGAATTAACAGAACACAAAGCAGTTTCTCAGAAAGCTTCTTTCCAGTGTTTAACGGAAGATATTTCCTTTTCACCATAGCCTCTATGGGCTTCCAAATATCACTTGCCAATTCCACAAGAACAGCCTTAGTGACAGGCTTCTTGAAGGAAAGATGTAACTCTGTGAGATGAATTAACAGAACACAAAGCAGTTTCAGAAAGCTTCTTTCCAGTTTTTAACCGAAGATATTTCCTTTTTCACCATAGCCCTCTATGGGCTTCCAAATATCACTTTGCCAATTCCACAAGAACAGACTTAGCGAAAGACTTCTTCACTGGAAAGCTGTAACTCTGTGAGATGAATTAACAGAACACAAAGCAGTTTCTCAGAAAGCTTCTTTCCAGTTTTTAAAGGAAGATATTTCCTTTTTCACCATAGCCCTCTATGGGCTTCCAAATATCACATTGAAAATTCCACAAGAAAAGTATTAGAGAAAGGCTTCTAGAGGTGAAAGCTTTAACTCTGTGAGATGAATTAACACAACACAAAGCACTTTCTCAGAAAGTTTCTTTCCAGTTTTTAACGGAAGATATTTCCTTTTTCACCATTGCCCTCTATAGGCTCCCAAATATCACTTTGCCAATTCCACAAGAACAGCCTTAGCGAAAGGCTTCTTGAAGGAAAAGATGTAACTCTGTGAGATGAATTAACAGAACACAAAGGAGTTTCTCAGAAAGCTTCTTTGCAGTTTTTAACGAAAGATATTTCCTTTTTCACCATTGCCCTCTATGGGCCTCCAAATATCACTTTGCCAATTCCACAAGAACAGCCTTAGCGAAAGGCTTCTTGATGGGAAAGATGTAACTCTGTGAGATGAATTAACAGAACACAAAGCAGTTTCCAGAAAGCTTCTTTCCAGTTTTTAACCGAAGATATTTCCTTTTTCACCATAGCCCTCTATGGGCTTCCAAATATCACTTTGCCAATTCCACAAGAACAGACTTAGCGAAAAGCTTCTTGAGGGGAAAGCTGTAACTCTGTGAGATGAATTAACAGAACACAAAGCAGTTTCTCAGAAAGCTTCTTTCTAGTATTTAACGGAAGATATTTCCTTTTTCACCATTGCCCTCTAAGGGCTTCCAAATATCACTTTGCCAATTCCACAAGAACAGCCTTAGTGACAGGCTTCTTGAAGGGAAAGATGTCATTCTGTGAGATGAATTAACAGAACACAAAGCAGTTTCTCAGAAAGCTTCTTTCCAGTTTTAAGGAAGATATTTCCTTTTCCCCATAGCCCTCTATGGGCTTCCAAATATCACTTTGCCAATTCCACAAGAACCGCCTTAGCGAAAGGCTTATTGAAGGGAAAGATGTAACACTGTGAGATGAATTAACAGAACACAAAGCAGTTTCTCAGAAAGCTTCTTTCCAGTTTTTATGCTAAGATATTTCCTTTTTCACCATTGCCCTCTATGTGCTTCCAAATATCACTTTGCCAATTCAACAAGAACAGCCTTAGCGAAAGGTTTCTTGAAGGGAAAGATGTAACTGTGTGAGATGAATTAACAGAACACAAAGCAGTTGCTCAGAAAGCTTCTTTCCAGTTTTTAACCGAAGATATTTCCTTTTTCACGATAGCCCTCTAAGAGCTTCCAAATATCACTTTGCCAATTCCACAAGAACAGACTTAGCGAAAGGCTTCTTGAAGGGAAAGATGTATCTCTGTGAGATGAATTAACAGAACACAGAGCAGTTTCTCAGAAAGCTTCTTTCCATTTTTTAACCGAAGATATTTCCTTTTTCACCATAGCCCTCTATGGGCTTCCAAATATCACTTTGCCAATTCCACAAGAACAGTCTTAGAGAAAGGCTTCCTGACGGGAAAGGTGTAACTCTGTGCGATGAATTAACAGAACGCAAAGCAGTTTCCAGAAAGCTTCTTTCCACTTTTTAACCGAAGATATTTCCTTTTTCACAATAGCCCTATATGGGCTTCCAAATATCACTTTGCCAATTCTACAAGAATAGACTTAACGAAAGGCTTCTTGAGGTGAAAGCTGTAACTCTGTGAGATGAATTAGCAGAACACAAAGCAGTTTCTCAGAAAGCTTCTTTCCAGTATTTAACGTAAGATATTTCCTTTTTCACCATAGCCCTCTATGGGCTTCCAAATATCACTTTGCCAATTCCACAAGAACAGCATTAGCGAAAGGCTTCTTGAAGGGAAAGATGTAACTCTGTCAGATGAATTAACAGAACACAAAGCAGTTTCTCAGAAAGCTTCTTTCCAGTTTTTAATGGAAGATATTTTCTTTTTCACCATAGCCCTCTATGGGCTTCCAAATATCACTTTGCAAATTCCACAAGAACAGCCTTAGCGAAAGGCTTCTTGATGGGAAAGATGTAACTCTGTGAGATGAATTAACAGAACACAAAGCAGTTTCTCAGAAAGCTTCTTTCCAGTTTTTAAAGGAAGATATTTCCTTTTTCACCATAGCCCTCTCTGGGCTTCCAAATATCACTTTGCCAATTCCACGAGAACAGCATTAGCGAAAGGCTTCTTGAAGGGAAGATGTAACTCTGTGAGATGAATTAACAGAACACAAGGCAGTTTCTCAGAAAGCTTCTTTCCAGTTTTTAACGGAAGATATTTCCTTTTTCACCATAGCCCTCTATGGGCTTCCAAATATCACTTTGCCAATTCCACAAGAACAGCCTTAGCGAACGGCTTATTGAAGGGAAAGATGTAACTCTGTGAGATGAATTATCAGAACACAAAGCAGTTTCTCAGAAAGCTTCTTTCCAGTTTTTAAAGGAAGATATTTCCATTTTCACCATAGCCCTCTATGTGATTCCAAATATAACTTTGAAAATTCCACAAGAATAGTCTTAGAGAAAGGCTTCTTGAGGTGAAAGCTGTAACTCTGTGAGATGAATTAAAGGAACGCAAAGCAGTTTCTCAGAAAGCTTCTTTCCAGTTTTTAACCGAAGATATTTCCTTTCTCACCATAGCCCTCTATGGGCTTCAAAATATCACTTTGCCAATTCCACAAGAACAGCATTAGCGAAAGGCTTCTTGAAGGGAAACATGTAACTCTGAGAGATGAATTGACAGAACACAAAGCGGTTTCCAGAAAGCTTCTTTCCAGTTTTTAACCGAAGATATTTCCTTTTCACCATTGCCCTCTATGGGCTTCCAAATATCACTTTGCCAATTCCACAAGAACAGCCTTAGCGAAAGGCTTCTTGAGGAAAGCTGTAACTCTGTGAGATGAATTAACAGGACACAAAGCAGTTTCTCAGAAAGCTTCTTTCCAGTATTTAACGGAAGATATTTCTTTTTCACCATAGCCCTATGGGCTTCCAAATATCACTTTGCCAATTCCACAAGAACAGCCTTAGTGACAGGCTTCTTGAAGGAAAGATGTAACTCTGTGAGATGAATTAACAGAACACAAAGCAGTTTCTCAGAAAGCTTCTTTCCAGTTTTAATGGAAGATATTTCCTTTTCACCAGAGCCCTCTATGGGCTTCCAAATATCACTTGCCAATTCCACAAGAACAGCCTTAGCGAAAGGCTTCTTGAAGGAAAGCTGTAACTCTGTGAGATGAATTAACAGAACACAAAGCAGTTTCTCAGAAAGCTTCTTTCCAGTTTTAATGGAAGATATTTCTTTTTCACCATAGCCCTCTCTGGGCTTCCAAATATCACTTTGCCAATTGAACAAGAACAGCCTTAGCGAAAGGCTTCTTGAAGGAAAGATGTATCTCTGTGAGATGAATTAACAGAACACAAGCAGTTTCTCAGAAAGCTTCTTTCCAGTTTTAACCGAAGATATTTCCTTTTCACCATAGCCCTCTATGGGCTTCCAAATATCACTTGCCAATTCCACAAGAATAGTCTTAGAGAAAGGCTTCTTGAGGGAAAGATGTAACTCTGTGAGATGAATTATCAGAACACAAAGCAGTTTCTCAAGCTTCTTTCCAGTTTTAAAGGAAGATATTTCCTTTTCACCATAGCCTTCTCTGGGCTTCCAAATATCACTTTGCCAATTCCACAAGAACAGCCTTAGCGAAAGGCTTCTTGACGGGAAAGATGTAACTCTGTGAGATGAATTAACAGAACCCAAAGCAGTTTCTCGGAAAGCTTCTTTCCAGTTTTACCGAAAATATTTCCTTTTTCACCATAGCCCTCTATGGGCTTCCAAGTATCACTTTGCCAATTCCACAAGAACAGTCGTAGAGAAAGGCTTCTTGCGGGGAAAGCTTTAACTCTGTGAGATGAATTAACAGAACACATAGCACTTTCTCAGAAATCTTCTTTCCAGTTTTTAACGGAAGATATTTCCTTTTCACCATAGCCTTCTATGGGCTTCCAAATATCACTTTGCCAATTCCACAAGAACCGCCTTAGCGAAAGGCTTATTGAAGGGAAAGATGTAACTCTGTGAGATGAATTATCAGAACACAAAGCAGTTTCTCAGAAAGCTTCTTTCCAGTTTTTAAAGGAAGATATTTCCTTTTTCACCATAGCCCTCTATGGGCTTCCAAATATCACTTTGCAAATTCCACAAGAACAGTCTTAGAGAAAGGCTTCTTGAGGTGAAAGCTGTAACTCTGTGAGATGAATTAACAGAACACAAAGCAGTTTCTCAGAAAGCTTCTTTCCAGTTTTTAACCGAAGATATTTCCTTTCTCACCATAGCCCTCTATGGGCTTCCAAATATCACTTTGCCAATTCCACAAGAACAGTCTTAGCGAAAGGCTTATTGAAGGGAAAGATGTAACTCTGTGAGATGAATTATCAGAACACAAAGCAGTTTCTCAGAAAGCTTCTTTCCAGTTTTTAAAGGAAGATATTTCCATTTTCACCATAGCCCTCTATGGGCTTCAAATATCACTTTGCAAATTCCACAAGAACAGTCTTAGAAAGGCTTCTTGAGGTGAAAGCTGTAACTCTGTGAGATGAATTAACAGAACACAAAGCACTTTCTCAGAAAGCTTCTTTCCAGTTTTTAACCGAAGATATTTCCTTTCTCACCATAGCCCTCTATGGGCTTCCAAATATCACTTTGCCAATTCCACAAGAACAGTCTTAGCGAAAGGCTTATTGAAGGAAAGATGTAACTCTGTGAGATGAATTATCAGAACACAAAGCAGTTTCTCAGAAGCTTCTTTCCAGTTTTAAAGGAAGATATTTCCTTTTCACCATAGCCCTCTATGGGCTTCCAAATATCACTTTGCAAATTCCACAAGAACAGTCTTAGAGAAAGGCTTCTTGAGGTGAAAGCTGTAACTCTGTGAGATGAATTAACAGAACACAAAGCAGTTTCTCAGAAGCTTCTTTCCAGTTTTATGCTAAGATATTTCCTTTTCACCATTGCCCTCTAGGGCTTCCAAATATCACTTTGCCAATTCCACAAGAACAGCCTTAGCGAAAGGCTTCTTGAAGGAAAGATGTAACTCTGTGAGATGAATTAACAGAACACAAAGCAGTTTCTCAGAAAGCTTCTTTCCAGTTTTAAAGGAAGATATTTCCTTTTCACCATAGCCCTCTATGGGCTTCCAAATATCACTTGCCAATTCCACAAGAACAGTCTTAGAGAAAGGCTTCTTGAGGGAAAGCTGTAACTCTGTGAGATGAATTAGCAGAACACAAAGCAGTTTCTCAGAAAGCTTCTTTCCAGTTTTAACGGAAGATATTTCCGCTTTCACCATAGCCTCTATGGGCTTCCAAATATCACTTTGCCAATTCCACAAGAACAGCCTTAGTGACAGGCTTCTTGAAGGAAAGATGTAACTCTGTGAGATGAATTAACAGAACACAAAGCAGTTTCTCAGAAAGCTTCTTTCCAGTTTTAACGGAAGATATTTCCTTTTCACCATTGCCCTCTATGGCTTCCAAATATCACTTTGCCAATTCCACAAGAACAGACTTAGCGAAAGGCTTCTTGAAGGAAAGATGTAACTCTGTGAGATGAATTAACAGAACACAAAGCAGTTTCTCAGAAAGCTTCTTTCCAGTTTTTAACCGAAGATATTTCCTTTTCACCATAGCCCTCTATGGGCTTCCAAATATCACTTTGCCAATTCCACAAGAACAGTCTTAGAGAAAGGCTTATTGAAGGAAAGATGTAACTCTGTGAGATGAATTATCAGAACACAAAGCAGTTTCTCAGAAAGCTTCTTTCCAGTTTTAAAGGAAGATATTTCCTTTTCACCATAGCCCTCTATGGGCTTCCAAATATCACTTTGCCAATTCCACAAGAACAGTCTTAGCGAAAGGCTTCTTGAGGTGAAAGCTGTAACTCTGTGAGATGAATTAACAGAACACAAAGCAGTTTCTCAGAAAGCTTCTTTCCAGTTTTTAACCGAAGATATTTCCTTTTCACCATTGCCCTCTATGGGCTTCCAAATATCACTTTGCCAATTCCACAAGAACAGTCTTAGAAAGGCTTCTTGAAGGAAAGATGTAACTCTGTGAGATGAATTAACAGAACACAAAGCAGTTTCTCAAGCTTCTTTCCAGTTTTAAAGGAAGATATTTCCTTTTCACCATAGCCCTCTATGGGCTTCCAAATATCACTTTGCCAATTGCACAAGAACAGTCTTAGCGAAAGGCTTCTTGAGGGAAAGATGTAACTCTGTGAGATGAATTATCAGAACACAAAGCAGTTTCTCAAGCTTCTTTCCAGTTTTTAAGGAAGATATTTCCTTTTCACCATAGCCCTCTATGGGCTTCCAAATATCACTTTGCAAATTCCACAAGAACAGTCTTAGAGAAAGGCTTCTTGAGGTGAAAGCTGTAACTCTGTGAGATGAATTAACAGAACACAAAGCACTTTCTCAGAAAGCTTCTTTCCAGTTTTAACGGAAGATATTTCCTTTTCACCATTGCCCTCTAAGGGCTTCCAAATATCACTTTGCCAATTCCACAAGAACAGCCTTAGCGAAAGGCTTCTTGAAGGAAAGATGTAACTCTGTGAGATGAATTAACAGAACACAAAGCAGTTTCTCAGAAAGCTTCTTTCCAGTTTTAACGGAAGATATTTCCTTTTCACCATAGCCCTCTATGGGCTTCAAATATCACTTTGCCAATTCCACAAGAACAGTCTTAGAGAAAGGCTTCTTGAGGGAAAGCTGTAACTCTGTGAGATGAATTAACAGAACACAAAGCAGTTTCTCAGAAAGCTTCTTTCCAGTTTTAACGGAAGATATTTCCTTTTCACCATAGCCCTCTGGGCTTCCAAATATCACTTTGCCAATTCCACAAGAACAGCCTTAGTGACAGGCTTCTTGAAGGAAAGATGTAACTCTGTGAGATGAATTAACAGAACACAAAGCAGTTTCTCAGAAAGCTTCTTTCCAGTTTTTAACCGAAGATATTTCCTTTTCACCATAGCCCTCTATGGGCTTCCAAATATCACTTTGCCAATTCCACAAGAACAGCCTTAGCGAAAGGCTTATTGAAGGAAAGATGTAACTCTGTGAGATGAATTATCAGAACACAAAGCAGTTTCTCAGAAAGCTTCTTTCCAGTTTTAAAGGAAGATATTTCCTTTTCACCATAGCCCTCTATGGGCTTCCAAATATCACTTTGCCAATTCCACAAGAACAGCCTTAGCGAAAGGCTTCTTGAAGGAAAGATGTAACTCTGTGAGATGAATTAACAGAACACAAAGCAGTTTCTCAGAAAGCTTCTTTCCAGTTTTAACGGAAGATATTTCCTTTTCACCATAGCCCTCTATGGGCTTCCAAATATCACTTTGCCAATTCCACAAGAACAGCCTTAGAGAAAGGCTTATTGAAGGAAAGATGTAACTCTGTGAGATGAATTAACAGAACACAAAGCAGTTTCTCAGAAAGCTTCTTTCCAGTATTTAACGGAAGATATTTCCTTTTCACCATAGCCCTCTATGGGCTTCCAAATATCACTTTGCCAATTGCACAAGAACAGTCTTAGAGAAAGGCTTATTGAAGGAAAGATGTAACTCTGTGAGATGAATTAACAGAACACAAAGCAGTTTCTCAGAAAGCTTCTTTCCAGTTTTAACGGAAGATATTTCCTTTTCACCATAGCCCTCTAGGGGCTTCCAAATATCACTTTGCCAATTCCACAAGAACAGACTTAGCGACAGGCTTCTTGAAGGAAAGATGTAACTCTGTGAGATGAATTAACAGAACACAAAGCAGTTTCTCAGAAAGCTTCTTTCCAGTTTTAAAGGAAGATATTTCCTTTTCACCATAGCCCTCTATGGGCTTCCAAATATCACTTTGCCAATTCCACAAGAACAGTCTTAGCGAAGGCTTCTTGAGGGAAAGCTGTAACTCTGTGAGATGAATTATCAGAACACAAAGCAGTTTCTCAGAAAGCTTCTTTCCAGTTTTAAGGAAGATATTTCCTTTTCACCATTGCCCTCTATGGGCTTCCAAATATCACTTTGCCAATTCCACAAGAACAGCCTTAGCGAAAGGCTTCTTGAGGAAAGCTGTAACTCTGTGAGATGAATTAACAGAACACAAAGCAGTTTCTCAGAAAGCTTCTTTCCAGTTTTTAACGGAAGATATTTCCTTTTCACCATAGCCCTCTGGGCTTCCAAATATCACTTTGCCAATTCCACAAGAACAGCCTTAGCGAAAGGCTTCTTGAAGGAAAGCTGTAAGTCTGTGAGATGAATTAACAGAACACAAAGCACTTTCTCAGAAAGCTTCTTTCCAGTTTTTAACGGAAGATATTTCCTTTTCACCATAGCCCTCTATGGGCTTCAAATATCACTTTGCAAATTCCACAAGAACAGCCTTAGCGAAAGGCTTATTGAAGGGAAAGATGTAACTCTGTGAGATGAATTATCAGAACACAAAGCAGTTTCTCAAGCTTCTTTCCAGTTTTTAAAGGAAGATATTTCCTTTTCACCATAGCCTCTATGGGCTTCCAAATATCACTTTGCCAATTCCACAAGAACAGTCTTAGAGAAAGGCTTCTTGAGGTGAAAGCTGTAACTCTGTGAGATGAATTAGCACAACACAAAGCAGTTTCTCAGAGCTTCTTTCCAGTTTTTAACGAAGATATTTCCTTTTCACCATAGCCTTCTATGGGCTTCCAAATATCACTTTGCCAATTCCACAAGAACAGCTTAGGGAACGGCCTATTGAAGGGAAAGATGTAACTCTGTGAGATGAATTATCAGAACACAAAGCAGTTTCTCAGAAAGCTTCTTTCCAGTTTTTAAAGGAAGATATTTCCTTTTTCACCGTAGCCCTCTATGGGCTTCCAAATATCACTTTGCCAATTCCACAAGAACAGTCTTAGCGAAAGGCTTCTTGAGGTGAAAGCTGTAACTCTGTGAGATGAATTAGCACAACACAAAGCAGTTTCTCAGAAAGCTTCTTTCCAGTTTTTAACCGAAGATATTTCCTTTTTCACCGCAGCCCTCTATGGGCTTCCAAATATCACTTTGCCAATTCCACAAGGACAGTCTTAGAGAAAAGCTTCTTGCGGGGAAAGATGTAACTCTGTGAGATGAATTATCAGAACACAAAGCAGTTTCTCAGAGAGCTTCTTTCCAGTTTTTAAAGGAAGATATTTCCTTTTTCACCATAGCCCTCTATGGGCTTCAAAATATCACTTTGAAAATTCCACAAGAACAGTCTTAGAGAAAGGCTTCTTGAGGTGAAAGCTGTAACTCTGTGAGATGAATTAACACAACGCAAAGCACTTTCTCAGAAATCTTCTTTCCAGTTTTTAACGGAAGATATTTCCTTTTTCACCGTTGCCCTCTAAGGGCTTCCAAATATCACTTTGCCAATTCCACTAGAACAGCCTTAGCGAAAGGCTTCTTGAAGGAAAAGATGTGACTCTGTGAGATGAATTAACAGAACACAAAGCAGTTTCTCAGAAAGCTTCTTTCCAGTTTTTAATGGAAGATATTTCCTTTTTCACCATAGCCCTCTATGGGCTTCCAAATATCACTTTGCCAATTCCACAAGAACAGCCTTAGCGAAAGGCTTCTTGAAGGAAAGATGTAACTCTGTGAGATGAATTAACAGAACACAAAGCAGTTTCTCAGAAAGCTTCTTTCCAGTTTTTAACCGAAGATATTTCCTTTTTCACCATAGCCCTCTATGGGCTTCCAAATATCACTTTGCCAATTCCACAAGAACAGACTTA
Source organism: Erythrocebus patas (assembly GCA_023783455.1). Classification (NCBI taxonomy): domain Eukaryota; kingdom Metazoa; phylum Chordata; class Mammalia; order Primates; family Cercopithecidae; genus Erythrocebus; species Erythrocebus patas. The sequence goes on along the minus strand of JAKFHT010003846.1, from coordinate 333,010 downwards.
GCGAAAGGCTTCTTGAGGGAAAGCTGTAACTCTGTGAGATGAATTAACAGAACACAAAGCAGTTTCTCAGAAAGCTTCTTTCCAGTATTTAACGGAAGATATTTCCTTTTTCACCATTGCCCTCTAAGGGCTTCCAAATATCACTTTGCCAATTCCACAAGAACAGCCTTAGTGACAGGCTTCTTGAAGGGAAAGATGTCACTCTGTGAGATGAATTAACAGAACACAAAGCAGTTTCTCAGAAATCTTCTTTCCAGTTTTTAACGGAAGATATTTCCTTTTCACCATAGCCCTCTATGGGCTTCAAATATCACTTTGCCAATTCCACAAGAACAGACTTAGCGAAAGGCTTCTTGAAGGAAAGCTGTAACTCTGTGAGATGAATTAACAGAACACAAAGCAGTTTCTCAGAAAGCTTCTTTCCAGTATTTAACGGAAGATATTTCCTTTTCACCATTGCCCTCTAAGGGCTTCCAAATATCACTTTGCCAATTCCACAAGAACAGCCTTAGTGACAGGCTTCTTGAAGGAAAGATTTCATTCTGTGAGATGAATTAACAGAACACAAAGCAGTTTCTCAGAAATCTTCTTTCCAGTTTTTAACGGAAGATATTTCCTTTTCACCATAGCCCTCTATGGGCTTCAAATATCACTTTGCCAATTCCACAAGAACAGCCTTAGTGACAGGCTTCTTGAAGGAAAGATGTAACTCTGTGAGATGAATTAACAGAACACAAAGCAGTTTCTCAGAAAGCTTCTTTCCAGTTTTTAACGGAAGATATTTCCTTTTTCACCGTAGCCCTCTATGGGCTTCAAATATCACTTTGAAAATTCCACAAGAACAGTCTTAGAAAGGCTTCTTGAGGTGAAAGCTGTAACTCTGTGAGATGAATTAACACAACGCAAAGCACTTTCTCAGAAATCTTCTTTCCAGTTTTTAACGGAAGATATTTCCTTTTTCACCATTGTCCTCTAAGGGCTTCCAAATATCACTTTGCCAATTCCACAAGAACAGCCTTAGCGAAAGGCTTCTTGAAGGAAAGATGTAACTCTGTGAGATGAATTAACAGAACACAAAGCAGTTTCTCAAAAAGCTTCTTTCCAGTTTTTAATGGAAGATATTTCCTTTTTCCCCGTAGCCCTCTATGGGCTTCCAAATATCACTTTGCCAATTCCACAAGAACAGCCTTAGCGAAAGGCTTCTTGATGGGAAAGATGTAACTCTGTGACATGAATTAACAGAACACAAAGCAGTTTCTCAGAAAGCTTCTTTGCAGTTTTTAATGGAAGATATTTCCTTTTTCACCATAGCCCTCTATGGGCTTCCAAATATCACTTTGCCAATTCCACAAGCACAGCCTTAGCGAAAGGCTTCTTGAGGAAAGCTGTAACTCTGTGAGATGAATTAACAGAACACAAAGCACTTTCTCAGAAAGCTTCTTTCCAGTATTTAACGGAACATATTTCTTTTTTCACCGCAGCCCTCTCTGGGCTTCCAAATATCACTTTGCCAATTCCACAAGAACAGCCTTAGTGACAGGCTTCTTGAAGGGAAAGATTTCATTCTGTGAGATGAATTAACAGAACACAAAGCAGTTTCTCAGAAAGCTTCTTTCCAGTTTTAAGGAAGATATTTCCTTTTCACCAGAGCCCTCTATGGGCTTCCAAATATCACTTTGCCAATTCCACAAGAACAGCCTTAGCGAACGGCTTATTGAAGGGAAAGATGTAACACTGTGAGATGAATTATCAGAACACAAAGCACTTTCCCAGAAAGCTTCTTTCCAGTTTTTAAAGGAAGATATTTCTTTTTCTCCTTAGCCCTCTATGGGCTTCCAAATATCACTTTGCCAATTCAACGAGAACAGCATTAGCGAAAGGCTTCTTGAAGGGAAAGATGTAACTCTGTGAGATGAATTAACAGAACACAAAGCAGTTTCTCAGAAAGCTTCTTTCCAGTTTTTAACGGAAGATATTTCCTTTTTCACCATTGCCCTCTATGGGCTTCCAAATATCAATTTGCCAATTCCACAGGAACAGCCTTAGCGAACGGCTTATTGAAGGGAAAGATGTAACTCTGTGCGATGAATTATCAGAACACAAAGCAGTTTCTCAGAAAGCTTCTTTCCAGTTTTGAACGGAAGATATTTCCATTTTCACCATAGCCCTCTATGTGATTCCAAATATAACTTTGCAAATTCCACAAGAATGGTCTTATAGAAAGGCTTCTTGAGGTTAAAGCTGTAACTCTGTGAGATGAATTAACAGAACACAAAGCAGTTTCTCAGAAAGCTTCTTTCCAGTGTTTAATGGAAGATATTTCCTTTTTCACCTTTGCCCTCTATGGGCTTCCAAATATCACTTTGCCAATTCCACAAGAACAGCATTAGCGAAAGACTTCTTGAAGGGCAAGATGTAACTCTGTGAGATGAATTAACAGAACACAAAGCACTTTCTCAGAAATCTTCTTTCCAGTTTTAAAGGAAGATATTTCCTTTTCACCATTGCCCTCTATGGGCTTCCAAATATCACTTTGCCAATTCCACAAGAACAGCCTTAGCGAAAGGCTTCTTGAAGGAAAGCTGTAACTCTGTGAGATGAATTAACAGAACACAAAGCAGTTTCTCAGAAAGCTTCTTTCCAGTGTTTAATGGAAGATATTTCCTTTTCACCATTGCCCTCTATGGGCTTCCAAATATCACTTTGCCAATTCCACAAGAACAGCATTAGCGAAAGACTTCTTGAAGGGCAAGATGTAACTCTGTGAGATGAATTAACAGAACACAAAGCACTTTCTCAGAAATCTTCTTTCCAGTTTTTAAAGGAAGATATTTCCTTTTTCACCATTGCCCTCTATGGGCTTCCAAATATCACTTTGCCAATTCCACAAGAACAGCCTTAGCGAAAGGCTCTTGATGGGAAAGATGTAACTCTGTGAGATGAATTAACGGAACACAAAGCAGTTTCCAGAAAGCATCTTTCCAGTATTTAACGGAAGATATTTCCTTTTTCACCATTGCCCTCTATGGGCTTCCAAATATCACTTTGCCAATTCCACAAGAACAGCCTTAGTGACAGGCTTCTTGAAGGGAAAGATGTCATTCTGTGAGATGAATTAACAGAACACAAAGCAGTTTCTCAGAAAGCTTCTTTCCAGTTTTTAACGGAAGATATTTCCTTTTTCACCATAGCCCTCTATGGGCTTCCAACTATCACTTTGCCAATTCCACAAGAACAGCCTTAGAGAAAGGCTTATAGAAGGGACAGATGTAATTCTGTGAGATGAATTATCAGAACACAAAGCAGTTTCTCAGAAAGCTTCTTTCCAGTTTTTAAAGGAAGATATTTCCTTTTCACCATAGCCTCTATGGGCTTCCAAATATCACTTTGCCAATTCCACAAGAACAGCATTAGCGAAAGGCTTCTTGAAGGAAAGATGTAACTCTGTGAGATGAATTAGCAGAACACAAAGCAGTTTCTCAGAAAGCTTCTTTCCAGTTTTTAACCGAAGATATTTCCTTTTCACCGTAGCCCTCTATGGGCTTCCAAATATCACTTTGCCAATTCCACAAGAACAGCCTTAGTGAAAGGCTTCTTGAAGGAAAGATGTAACTCTGTGAGATGAATTAGCAGAACACAAAGCAGTTTCTCAGAAAGCTTCTTTCCAGTTTTTAACCGAAGATATTTCCTTTTCACCGTAGCCCTCTATGGGCTTCCAAATATCCTTTGCCAATTCCACAAGAACAGTCTTAGAAAGGCTTCTTGAAGGAAAGATGTAACTCTGTGAGATGAATTATCAGAACACAAAGCAGTTTCTCAAGCTTCTTTCCAGTTTTAAAGGAAGATATTTCCTTTTCACCAGAGCCCTCTATGGGCTTCCAAATATCCTTTGCCAATTCCACAAGAACAGTCTTAGCGAAAGGCTTCTTGAGGTGAAAGCTGTAACTCTGTGAGATGAATTAGCACAACACAAAGCAGTTTCTCAGAAAGCTTCTTTCCAGTTTTTAACCGAAGATATTTCCTTTCTCATCACAGCCCTCTATGGGCTTCCAAATATCACTTTGCCAATTCCACAAGAACAGTCTTAGAGAAAGGCTTCTTGAGGTGAAAGCTGTAACTCTGTAAGATAATTAACAGAACACAAAGCAGTTTCTCAGAAAGCTTCTTTCCAGTATTTAACGGAAGTTATTTCCTTTTTCACCATAGCCCTCTATGGGCTTCCAAATATCACTTTGCCAATTGCACAAGAACAGTCTTAGAGAAAGGCTTCTTGATGGGAAAGATGTAACTCTGTGAGATGAATTAACGGAACACAAAGCAGTTTCCAGAAAGCTTCTTTCCAGTATTTAACGGAAGATATTTCCTTTTTCACAATTGCCCTCTATGGGCTTCCAAATATCACTTTGCCAATTACACAAGAACAGCCTTAGTGACAGGCTTCTTGAAGGGGAAGATGTCATTCTGTGAGATGAATTAACAGAACACAAAGCAGTTTCTCAGAAAGCTTCTTTCCAGTTTTTAACGGAAGATATTTCCTTTTTCACCATAGCCCTCTACGGGCTTCCAAATATCACTTTGCCAGTTCCACAAGAACAGCCTTAGCGAAAGGCTTCTTGAAGGGAAAGCTGTAAGTCTGTGAGATGAATTAACAGAAAACAAAGCACTTTCTCAGAAAGCTTCTTTGCAGTTTTTAACGGAAGATATTTCCTTTTTCACCATAGCCCTCTATGGGCTTCCAACTATCACTTTGCCAGTTCCACAAGAACAGCCTTAGCGAAAGGCTTATAGAAGGGACAGATGTAACTCTGTGAGATGAATTATCAGAACACAAAGCAGTTTCTCAGAAAGCTTCTTTCCAGTTTTTAAAGGAAGATATTTCCTTTTTCACCGTAGCCCTCTATGGGCTTCCAAATATCACTTTGCCAATTCCACAAGAACAGTCTTAGCGAAAGGCTTCTTGAGGTGAAAGCTGTAACTCTGTGAGATGAATTAACACAACGCAAAGCACTTTCTCAGAAAGCTTCTTTCCAGGTTTTAACGGAAGATATTTCCTTTTTCACCATTGCCCTCTAAGGGCTTCCAAATATCACTTTGCCAATTCCACAAGAACAGCCTTAGCGAAAGGCTTTTTGAAGGAAAAGATGTAACTGTGTGAGATGAATTAACGGAACACAAAGCAGTTTCTCAGAAAGCTTCTTTCCAGTTTTTAATTGAAGATATTTCCTTTTTCCCCATAGCCTTCTATGGGCTTCCAAATATCACTTTGCCAATTCCACAAGAACAGCCTTAGCGAAAGGCTTCTTGAAGGGAAAAATGTAACTCTGTGAGATGAATTAACAGAACACAAAGCAGTTTCCAGAAAGCTTCTTTCCAGTTTTTAACCGAAGACACTTCCTTTTTCACCATAGCCCTCTAGGTGCTTCCAAATATCACTTTGCCAATTCCACAAGAACAGACTTAGCGAAAAGCTTCTTGAGGGGAAAGCTGTAACTCTGTGAGATGAATTAACAGGACACAAAGCAGTTTCTCAGAAAGCTTCTTTCCAGTATTTAACGGAAGATATTTCCTTTTTCACCATTGCCCTCTAAGGGCTTCCAAATATCACTTTGCCAATTCCACAAGAACAGCCTTAGTGACAGGCTTCTTGAAGGGAAAGATGTCATTCTGTGAAATGAATTAACAGAACACAAAGCAGTTTCTCAGAAACCTTCTTTCCAGTTTTTAAGGGAAGATATTTCCGCTTTCACCATAGCCCTCTATGGGCTTCCAAATATCACTTTGCCAATTCCACAAGAACAGCCTTAGTGACAGGCTTCTTGAAGGGAAAGATGTAACTCTGTGAGATGAATTAACAGATCACGAAGCAGTTTCTCAGAAAGCTTCTTTCCAGTGTTTAACGTAAGATATTTCCTTTTTCACCATTGCCCTCTATGGGCTTCCAAATATCACTTTGCCAATTCCACAAGAACAGACTTAGCGACAGGCTTCTTGAAGGGAAAGATGTAACTCTGTGAGATGAATTAACAGAACACAAAGCAGTTTCTCAGAAAGCTTCTTTCCAGTTTTAACGGAAGATATTTCCTTTTTCACCATAGCCCTCTATGGGCTTCCAAATATCACTTTGCCAATTCCACAAGAACAGCCTTAGCGAACGGCTTATTGAAGGGAAAGATGTAACTCTGTGAGATGAATTATCAGAACACAAAGCAGTTTCTCAGAAAGCTTCTTTCCAGTTTTTAAAGGAAGATATTTCCTTTTTCACCATAGCCCTCTATGGGCTTCCAAATATCACTTTGCAAATTCCACAAGAACAGTCTTATAGAAAGGCTTCTTGAGGTGAAAGCTGTAACTCTGTGAGATGAATTAACAGAACACAAAGCAGTTTCTCTGAAAGCTTCTTTCCAGTATTTAAAGGAAGATATTTCCTTTTCACCATTGCCCTCTATGGGCTTCCAAATATCACTTTGCAAGTTCCACAAGAACAGCCTTAGAGAAAGGCTTCTTGAAGGGAAAGATGTAACTCTGTGAGATGAAATAACAGAACACAAAGCAGTTTCTCAGAAAGCTTCTTTCCAGTTTTTAATCGAATATATTTCCTTTTTCACCATAGCCCTCTATGGGCTTCCAAATATCACTTTGCCAATTCCACAAGAACAGCCTTAGCGAACGGCTTATTGAAGGGAAAGATGTAACTCTGTGAGATGAATTATCAGAACACAAAGCAGTTTCTCAGAAAGCTTCTTTCCAGTTTTTAAAGGAAGATATTTCCTTTTTCACCGTAGCCCTCTATGGGCTTGAAAATGTCACTTTGAAAATTCCACAAGAACAGTCTTAGAGAAAGGCTTCTTGTGGTGAAAGCTGTAACTCCGTGAGATGAATTAACACAACGCAAAGCACTTTCTCAGAAATCTTCTTTCCAGTTTTTAACGGAAGATATTTCCTTTTTCACCATTGTCCTCTAAGGGCTTCCAAATATCACTTTGCCAATTCCACAAGAACAGCCTTAGCGAAATGCTTCTTGAAGGGAAAGATGTAACTCTGTGAGATGAATTAACAGAACACAAAGCAGTTTCTCAAAAAGCTTCTTTCCAGTTTTTAATGGAAGATATTTCCTTTTTCCCCGTAGCCCTCTATGGGCTTCCAAATATCACTTTGCCAATTCCACAAGAACAACCTTAGCGAAAGGCTTCTTGATGGGAAAGATGTAACTGTGTGAGATGAATTAACAGAACACAAAGGAGTTTCTCAGAAAGCTTCTTTGCAGTTTTTAATGGAAGATATTTCCTTTTTCACCATAGCCCTCTATGGGCTTCCAAATATCACTTTGCCAATTCCACAAGCACAGCCTTAGCGAAAGGCTTCTTGAGGGGAAAGCTGTAACTCTGTGAGATGATTTAACAGGACACAAACCAGTTTCTCAGAAAGCTTCTTTCCAGTATTTAACGGAAGATATTTCTTTTTTCACCATTGCCCTCTTTGGGCTTCCAAATATCACTTTGCCAATTCCACAAGAACAGCCTTAGTGACAGGCTTCTTGAAGGGAAAGATTTCATTCTGTGAGATGAATTAACAGAACACAAAGCAGTTTCTCAGAAAGTTTCTTTCCAGTTTTTAACGGAAGATATTTCCTTTTTCACCATAGCCCTCTATGGGCTTCCAAATATCACTTTGCCAATTCCACAAGAACAGCCTTAGCGAAAGGCTTCTTGAAGGGAAAGCTGTAAGTCTGTGAGATGAATTAACAGAACACAAAGCACTTTCTCAGAAAGCTTCTTTCCAGTTTTTAACGGAAGATATTTCCTTTTTCACCATTGCCCTCTATGGGCTTCCAACTATCCCTTTGCCAATTCCACAAGAACAGCCTTAGAGAATGGCTTATAGAAGGGACAGATGTAACTCTGTGATATGAATTATCAGAACACAAAGCAGTTTCTCAGAAAGCTTCTTTCCAGTTTTAAGGAAGATATTTCCTTTTCACCATAGCCTCTATGGGCTTCCAAATATCACTTTGCCAATTCCACAAGAACAGTCTTAGAGAAGGGCTTCTTGAGGTGAAAGCTGTAACTCTGTGAGACGAATTAAAGGAACACAAAGCAGTTTCTCAGAAAGATTCTTTCCAGGTTTTAACCGAAGATATTTCCTTTGTCACCATAGCCCTCTATGGGCTTCCAAATATCACTTAGCCAATTCCACAAGAACAGCTTAGCGAAAGGCTTCTTGAAGGGAAAGATGTAACTCTGTGAGATGAATTAGCAGAACACAACGCAGTTTCTTAGAAAGCTTCTTTCCAGTTTTAATCGAAGATATTTCCTTTTCACTGTAGCCCTCTATGGGCTTCCAAATATCACTTTGCCAATTCCACAAGAACAGCTTAGCGAACGGCTTATTGAAGGGAAAGATGTAACTATGTGAGATGAAATATCAGAACACAAAGCAGTTTCTCAGAAAGCTTCTTTCCAGTTTTTAAAGGAAGATATTTCCTTTTTCACCATAGCCCTCTAGGGGCTTCCAAATATCACTTTGAAAATTCCACAAGAACAGTCTTAGAAAGGCTTCTTGTGGTGAAAGCTGTAACTCCGTGAGATGAATTAACAGAACACAAAGCACTTTCTCAGAAATCTTCTTTCCAGTTTTAACGGAAGATATTTCCTTTTCACCATTGTCCTCTAAGGGCTTCCAAATATCACTTTGCCAATTCCACAAGAACAGCCTTAGCGAAATGCTTCTTGAAGGGAAAGATGTAACTCTGTGAGATGAATTAACAGAACACAAAGCAGTTTCTCAAGCTTCTTTCCAGTTTTAATGGAAGATATTTCCTTTTCACCATAGCCCTCTATGGGCTTCCAAATATCACTTTGCCAATTCCACAAGAACAACCTTAGCGAAAGGCTTCTTGATGGGAAAGATGTAACTCTGTGAGATGAATTAACAGAACACAAAGGAGTTTCTCAGAAAGCTTCTTTGCAGTTTTTAATGGAAGATATTTCCTTTTCACCATAGCCCTCTATGGGCTTCCAAATATCACTTTGCCAATTCCACAAGAACAGCCTTAGTGAAAGGCTTCTTGAGGAAAGCTGTAACTCTGTGAGATGAATTAACAGAACACAAAGCAGTTTCTCAAGCTTCTTTCCAGTATTTAACGGAAGATATTTCTTTTTCACCATTGCCCTCTTTGGGCTTCCAAATATCACTTTGCCAATTCCACAAGAACAGCCTTAGTGACAGGCTTCTTGAAGGGAAAGATGTCATTCTGTGAGATGAATTAACAGAACACAAAGCAGTTTCTCAGAAAGTTTCTTTCCAGTTTTTAACGGAAGATATTTCCTTTTTCACCATAGCCCTCTATGGGCTTCCAAATATCACTTTGCCAATTCCACAAGAACAGCCTTAGCGAAAGGCTTCTTGAAGGGAAAGCTGTAAGTCTGTGAGATGAATTAACAGAACACAAAGCACTTTCTCAGAAAGCTTCTTTCCAGTTTTTAACGGAAGATATTTCCTTTTTCACCATTGCCCTCTATGGGCTTCCAACTATTACTTTGCCAATTCCACAAGAACAGCCTTAGCGAAAGGCTTATAGAAGGGACAGATGTAACTCTGTGAGATGAATTATCAGAACACAAAGCAGTTTCTCAGAAAGCTTCTTTCCAGTTTTTAAAGGAAGATATTTCCTTTTTCACCGTAGCCCTCTATGGGCTTCCAAATATCACTTTGCCAATTCCACAAGAACAGTCTTAGAGAAGGGCTTCTTGAGGTGAAAGCTGTAACTCTGTGAGACGAATTAAAGGAACACAAAGCAGTTTCTCAGAAAGATTCTTTCCAGGTTTTAACCGAAGATATTTCCTTTGTCACCATAGCCCTCTCTGGGCTTCCAAATATCACTTAGCCAATTCCACAAGAACAGCATTAGCGAAAGGCTTCTTGAAGGGAAAGATGTAACTCTGTGAGATGAATTAGCAGAACACAACGCAGTTTCTTAGAAAGCTTCTTTCCAGTTTTTAATCGAATATATTGCCTTTTTCACTGTAGCCCTCTATGGGCTTCCAAATATCACTTTGCCAATTCCACAAGAACAGCTTAGCGAACGGCTTATTGAAGGGAAAGATGTAACTATGTGAGATGAAATATCAGAACACAAAGCAGTTTCTCAGAAAGCTTCTTTCCAGTTTTTAAAGGAAGATATTTCCTTTTTCACCATAGCCCTCTAGGGGCTTCAAAATATCACTTTGAAAATTTCACAAGAAGAGTCTTAGAGAAAGGCTTCTTGAGGTGAAAGCTGTAACTCTGTGAGATGATTAACACAACCCAAAGCACTTTCTCAGAAAGCTTCTTTCCAGTTTTTAACCGAAGATATTTCCTTTTTCACCATTGCCCTTTATGGGCTTCCAAATATCACTTTGCCAATTCCACAAGAACAGCCTTAGCGAAAGGCTTCTTGAAGGAAAAGATGTAACTCTGTGAGATGAATTAACAGAACACAAAGCAGTTTCTCAGAAAGCTTCTTTCCAGTTTTTAATGGAAGATGTTTCCTTTTTCACCATAGCCCTATATGGGCTTCCAAATATCACTTTGCCAGTTCTACAAGAACAGCCTTAGGGAAAGGCTTCTTGATGGGAAAGATGTAACTCTGTGAGATGAATTGACAGAACACAAAGCAGTTTCCAGAAAGCTTCTTTCCAGTTTTTAACCGAAGATATTTCCTTTTTCACCATAGCCCTCTATGGGCTTCCAAATATCACTTTGCCAATTCCACAAGAACAGACTTAGCGAAGGCTTCTTGAAGGAAAGCTGTACTCTGTGAGATGAATTAACAGGACACAAAGCAGTTTCTCAGAAAGCTTCTTCCCAGTATTTAACGGAAGATATTTCCTTTTCACCATTGCCCTCTAAGGGCTTCCAAATATCACTTTGCCAATTCCACAAGAACAGCCTTATTGACAGGCTTCTTGAAGGAAAGATGTCACCCTGTGAGATGAATTCACAGAACACAAAGCAGTTTCTCAAGCTTCTTTCCAGTTTTAAGGGAACACATTTCCTTTTCACCGTAGCCCTCTATGGGCTTCCAAATATCACTTTGCCAATTCCACAAGAACAGCCTTAGCGAAGGCTTCTTGAGGTGAAAGCTGTAACTCTGTGAGATGAATTAAAGGAACACAAAGCAGTTTCTCAGAAAGATTCTTTCCAGGTTTTAACGAAGATATTTCCTTTGTCACCATAGCCCTCTCTGGGCTTCCAAATATCACTTAGCCAATTCCACAAGAACAGCCTTAGCGAAGGCTTCTTGAAGGAAAGATGTAACTCTGTGAGATGAATTATCAGAACACAAAGCAGTTTCTCAGAAAGCTTCTTTCCAGTTTTAAAGGAAGATATTTCCTTTTCACCATAGCCTCTATGGGCTTCCAAATATCACTTTGCCAATTCCACAAGAACAGTCTTAGAGAAAGGCTTCTTGAGGTGAAAGCTGTAACTCTGTGAGATGAATTAAAGGAACACAAAGCAGTTTCTCAGAAAGATTCTTTCCAGGTTTTAACCGAAGATATTTCCTTTGTCACCATAGCCCTCTCTGGGCTTCCAAATATCACTTAGCCAATTCCACAAGAACAGCATTAGCGAAAGGCTTCTTGAAGGGAAAGATGTAACTCTGTGAGATGAATTAGCAGAACACAAGCAGTTTCTTAGAAAGCTTCTTTCCAGTTTTTAATCGAATATATTGCCTTTTTCACTGTAGCCCTCTATGGGCTTCCAAATATCACTTTGCCAATTCCACAAGAACAGCTTAGCGAACGGCTTATTGAAGGGAAAGATGTAACTATGTGAGATGAAATATCAGAACACAAAGCAGTTTCTCAGAAAGCTTCTTTCCAGTTTTTAAAGGAAGATATTTCCTTTTCACCATAGCCCTCTAAGGGCTTCCAAATATCATTTTGCCAATTCCACAAGAACAGTCTTAGAAAGGCTTCTTGAGGTGAAAGCTGTAACTCTGTGAGATGATTAACACAACCCAAAGCACTTTCTCAGAAAGCTTCTTTCCAGTTTTTAACCGAAGATATTTCCTTTTTCACCATTGCCCTTTATGGGCTTCCAAATATCACTTTGCCAATTCCACAAGAACAGCCTTAGCGAAAGGCTTCTTGAAGGAAAGATGTAACTCTGTGAGATGAATTAACAGAACACAAAGCAGTTTCTCAAGCTTCTTTCCAGTTTTTAATGGAAGATGTTTCCTTTTCACCATAGCCTCTATGGGCTTCCAAATATCACTTTGCCAGTTCTACAAGAACAGCCTTAGGGAAAGGCTTCTTGATGGGAAAGATGTAACTCTGTGAGATGAATTGACAGAACACAAAGCAGTTTCCAGAAAGCTTCTTTCCAGTTTTTAACCGAAGATATTTCCTTTTTCACCATAGCCCTCTATGGGCTTCCAAATATCACTTTGCCAATTCCACAAGAACAGACTTAGCGAAAGGCTTCTTGAGGGGAAAGCTGTACTCTGTGAGATGAATTAACAGGACACAAAGCAGTTTCTCAGAAAGCTTCTTCCCAGTATTTAACGGAAGATATTTCCTTTTTCACCATTGCCCTCTAAGGGCTTCCAAATATCACTTTGCCAATTCCACAAGAACAGCCTTATTGACAGGCTTCTTGAAGGGAAAGATGTCACCCTGTGAGATGAATTCACAGAACACAAAGCAGTTTCTCAGAAAGCTTCTTTCCAGTTTTTAAGGGAACACATTTCCTTTTTCACCAGAGCCCTCTATGGGCTTCCAAATATCATTTTGCCAATTCCACAAAAACAGCCTTAGCGAAAGGCTTCTTGAAGGGAAAGCTGTAACTCTGTGAGATGAATTAATAGAACACAAAGCAGTTTCTCAGAAAGCTTCTTTCCAGTTTTTAATGGAAGATATTTCCTTTTTCACCATAGCCCTCTCTGGGCTTCCAAATATCACTTTGCCAATTGAACAAGAACAGCCTTAGCGAAAGGCTTCTTGAAGGGAAAGATGTATCTCTGTGAGATGAATTAACAGAACACAAAGCAGTTTCTCAGAAAGCTTCTTTCCAGTTTTTAACCGAAGATATTTCCTTTTTCACCATAGCCCTCTATGGGCTTCCAAATATCACTTTGCCAATTCCACAAGAACAGTCTTAGAGAAAGGCTTCTTGCGGGGAAAGATGTAACTCTGTGAGATGAATTACCAGAACACAAAGCAGTTTCTCAGAGAGCTTCTTTCCAGTTTTTAAAGGAAGATATTTCCTTTTTCACCATAGCCCTCTATGGGCTTCAAAATACCACTTTGAAAATTCCACACGAACACTCTTAGAGAAAGGCTTCTTGAGATGAAAGCTGTAACTCTGTGAGATGAATTAACACAACGCAAAGCACTTTCTCAGAAAGCTTCTTTCCAGTTTTTAACGGAAGATATTTCCTTTTTCACCATTGCCCTCTATGGGCTTCCAAATATCACTTTGCCAATTCCACAAGAACAGCCTTAGCGAAAGGCTTCTTGAAGAAAAAGATGTAACTCTGTGAGATGAATTAACAGAACACAAAGCAGTTTCTCAGAAAGCTTCTTTCCAGTTTTTAATGGAAGATATTTCCTTTTTCCCCATAGCCCTCTATGGGCTTCCAAATATCACTTTGCCAATTCCACAAGAACAGCCTTAGCAAAAGGCTTCTTGATGGGAAAGATGTAACTGTGTGAGATGAATTAACAGAACACAAAGGAGTTTCTCAGAAAGCTTCTTTGCAGTTTTTAATGGAATATATTTCCTTTTTCACCATAGCCCTCTATGGGCTTCCAAATATCACTTTGCCAATTCCACAAGCACAGCCTTAGCGAAAGGCTTCTTGAGGGGAAAGCTGTAACTCTGTGAGATGATTTAACAGGACACAAACCAGTTTCTCAGAAAGCTTCTTTCCAGTATTTAACGGAAGATATTTCTTTTTTCACCATTGCCCTCTATGGGCTTCCAAATATCACTTTGCCAATTCCACAAGAACAGGGTTAGCGAAAGGCTTACTGAAGGGCAAGATGTAACTCTGTGAGATGAATTAACAGAACACAAAGCACTTTCTCAGAAATCTTCTTTCCAGTTTTTAACGGAAGATATTTCCTTTTTCACCATAGCCTCAATGGGCTTCCAAATATCACTTTGCCAATTCCACAAGAACCGCCTTAGCGAAAGGCTTATTGAAGGGAAAGATGTAACACTGTGAGATGAATTATCAGAACACAAAGCAGTTTCTCAGAAAGCTTCTTTCCTGTTTTTAAAGGAAAATATTTCCTTTTTCACCAAAGCCATCCATGGGCTTCCAAATATCATTTTGCAAATTCCACAAGAACAGTGTTAGAGAAAGGCTTCTTGAGGTGAAAGCTGTAACTCTGTGAGATGAATTAACAGAACACAAAGCACTTTCTCAGAAAGCTTCTATCCAGTTTTTAACCGAAGATATTTCCTTTTTCATCATAGCCCTCTCTGGGCTTCCAAATATCACTTTGCCAATTCCACAAGAACAGTCTTAGAGAAAGGCTTCCTGAGGGGAAAGATGTAACTCTGTGAGATGAAATAACAGAACACACAGCAGTTTCTCAGAAAGCTTCTTTCCTGTTTTTAATGGAAGATATTTCCTTTTTCCCCAGCCCTCTATGGGATTCCAAATATCTCCTTGCCAATTCCACAAGTCAACCTTAGGGAAATGCTTCTTGATGGGAAAGATGTAACTCTGTGAGATGAATTAACAGAACACAAAGGAGTTTCTCAGAAAGCTTCTTTGCAGTTTTTAATGGAAGATATTTCCTTTTACACCACAGCCCTCTATGGGCTTCCAAATATCACTTTGCCAATTCCACAAGAACAGACTTAGGGAAAGGCTTCTTGATGGGAAAGATGTAACTCTGTGAGGTGAATTAACAGAACACAAAGCAGTTTGTCACAAAGCTTCTTTCCAGTTTTTAACGAAAGATATTTCCTTTTTCACCATTGCCATCTATGGGCTTCCAAATATCACTTTGCCAATTCCACAAGAACAGGCTTAGCGAAAGGCTTACTGAAGGGCAAGATGTAACTCTGTGAGATGAATTAACAGAACACAAAGCAGTTTCTCAGAAAGCTTCTTTCCAGTTTTAAATGGAAGATATTTCCTCTTTCACCATAGCCTTCTCTGGGCTTCCAAATATCAGTTTGCCAATTCCACAAGAACATCCTCAGCGAAAGGCTTCTTGAAGGGAAAGATGTAACTCTGTGAGATGAATTAACAGAACACAAAGCACTTTCTCAGAAATCTTCTTTCCAGTTCTTAACGGAAGATATTTTCTTTTTCACCATAGCCTTCTATGGGCTTCCAAATATCACGATGTCAATTCCACAAGAACCACCTTAGCGAAAGCCTTATTGAAGGGAAAGATGTAACACTGTGAGATGAATTATCAGAACACAAAGCAGTTTCTCAGAAAGCTTCTTTCCAGTTTTTAAAGGAAGATATTTCCTTTTTCACCGTAGCCCTCTATGGGCTTCCAAATATCACTTTGCGAATTCCACAAGAACAGTCTTAGAGAAAGGCTTCTTGAGGTGAAAGCTGTAACTCTGTGAGAGGAATTAACAGAACACAAAGCACTTTCTCAGAAAGCTTCTTTCCAGTTTTTAACCGGAGATATTTCCTTTTTCACCATAGCCCTCTAAGGGCTTCCAAATATCACTTTGCCAATTCCACAAGAACAGTCTTAGAAAGGCTTCTTGAAGGAAAGCTGTAACTCTGTGAGATGAATTAACAGAACACAAAGCAGTTTCTCAGAAAGCTTCTTTCCAGTTTTTAACGGAAGATATTTCCTTTTTCACCATAGCCCTCTATGGGCTTCCAAATATCACTTTGCCAATTCCACAAGAACAGCCTTAGCGAAAGGCTTCTTGAAGGGAAAGCTCTAAGTCTGTGAGATGAATTAACAGAACACAAAGCAGTTTCTCAGAAAGCTTCTTTCCAGTTTTTAACGGAAGATATTTCCTTTTTCACCATAGCCCTCTATGGGCTTCCAAATATCCCTTTGCCAATTCCACAGGAACAGCCTTAGCGAAAGGCTTATAGAAGGGACAGACGTAACTCTGTGAGATGAATTATCAGAACACAAAGCAGTTTCTCAGAAAGCTTCTTTCCAGTTTTTAAAGGAAGTTATTTCCTTTTTCACCGTAGCCCTCTATGGTCTTCCAAATATCACTTGCCAATTCCACAAGAACAGTCTTTGAGAAAGGCTTCTTGAGGTGAAAGCTGTAACTCTGTGAGATGAATTAACAGAACACAAAGCAGTTTCTCAGAAAGCTTCTTTCCAGTTTTTAACCGAAGATATTTCCTTTCTCTCCGTAGCCCTCTATGGGCTTCCAAATATCACTTTGCCAATTGCACAAGAACAGTCTTAGAGAAAGGCTTATTGAAGGGAAAGATGTAACTCTGTGAGATGAATTATTAGAACACAAAGCAGTTTCTCAGAAAGCTTCTTTCCAGTTTTTAAAGAAGATATTTCCTTTTTCACCATAGCCCTCTACGGGCTTCCAAATATCACTTTGCAAATTCAACAACAACAGTCTTAGAAAGGCTTCTTGAGGTGAAAGCTGTAACTCTGTGAGATGAATTAACAGAACACAAAGCAGTTTCTCAAGCTTCTTTCCAGTTTTTAACGAAGATATTTCCTTTTCACCATTGCCCTCTATGGGCTTCCAAATATCACTTTGCCAATTCCACAAGAACAGCATTAGCGAAAGGCTTCTTGAAGGAAAGATGTAACTCTGTGAGATGAATTAACAGAACACAAAGCAGTTTCTCAGAAAGCTTCTTTCCAGTTTTTAACGGAAGATATTTCCTTTTCACCATAGCCTCTATGGGCTTCCAAATATCACTTTGCCAATTCCACAAGAACAGTCTTAGAGAAAGGCTTCTTGAAGGTGAAAGCTGTAACTCTGTGAGATGAATTAACAGAACACAAAGCAGTTTCTCAGAAAGCTTCTTTCCAGTTTTTAACGGAAGATATTTCCTTTTCACCATAGCCTCTATGGGCTTCCAAATATCACTTTGCCAATTCCACAAGAACAGCCTTAGCGAAAGGCTTCTTGAAGGAAAGATGTAACTCTGTGAGATGAATTAACAGAACACAAAGCAGTTTCTCAGAAAGCTTCTTTCCAGTTTTATGCTAAGATATTTCCTTTTCACCATTGCCCTCTATGGGCTTCCAAATATCACTTTGCCAATTCCACAAGAACAGCCTTAGCGAAAGGCTTCTTGAAGGAAAGATGTAACTCTGTGAGATGAATTAACAGAACACAAAGCAGTTTCTCAGAAAGCTTCTTTCCAGTTTTTAATGGAAGATATTTCCTTTTCACCAGAGCCCTCTATGGGCTTCCAAATATCACTTTGCCAATTCCACAAGAACAGCCTTAGCGAAAGGCTTCTTGATGGGAAAGATGTAACTCTGTGAGATGAATTAACAGAACACAAAGCAGTTTCTCAGAAAGCTTCTTTCCAGTTTTTAAGGAAGATATTTCCTTTTCACCAGAGCCCTCTATGGGCTTCCAAATATCACTTTGCCAATTCCACAAGAACAGCATTAGCGAAAGGCTTATTGAAGGGAAAGATGTAACTCTGTGAGATGAATTAACAGAACACAAAGCAGTTTCTCAGAAAGCTTCTTTCCAGTTTTTAAGGAAGATATTTCCTTTTCACCATAGCCTCTATGGGCTTCCAAATATCACTTGCCAATTCCACAAGAACAGCATTAGCGAAAGGCTTCTTGAAGGAAAGATGTAACTCTGTGAGATGAATTAACAGAACACAAAGCAGTTTCTCAGAAAGCTTCTTTCCAGTTTTTAATGGAAGATATTTCCTTTTCACCATAGCCCTCTATGGGCCTCCAAATATCACTTTGCCAATTCCACAAGAACAGCCTTAGCGAAAAGCTTCTTGAAGGAAAGCTGTAACTCTGTGAGATGAATTAACAGAACACAAAGCAGTTTCTCAGAAAGCTTCTTTCCAGTTTTAAAGGAAGATATTTCCTTTTCACCATAGCCCTCTATGGGCTTCCAAATATCACTTTGCCAATTCCACAAGAACAGTCTTATAGAAAAGCTTCTTGAAGGTGAAAGATGTAACTCTGTGAGATGAATTAACAGAACACAAAGCAGTTTCTCAGAAAGCTTCTTTCCAGTTTTAACGAAGATATTTCCTTTTCACCATAGCCCTCTGGGCTTCCAAATATCACTTTGCCAATTCCACAAGAACAGCCTTAGCGAAAGGCTTCTTGAAGGAAAGATGTAACTCTGTGAGATGAATTATCAGAACACAAAGCAGTTTCTCAAGCTTCTTTCCAGTTTTAAGAAGATATTTCCTTTTTCACCATAGCCCTCTATGGGCTTCCAAATATCACTTTGCCAATTCCACAAGAACAGTCTTAGAGAAAGGCTTCTTGAGGTGAAAGCTGTAACTCTGTGAGATGAATTATCAGAACACAAAGCAGTTTCTCAGAAAGCTTCTTTCCAGTTTTAAAGGAAGATATTTCCTTTTCACCATAGCCCTCTATGGGCTTCCAAATATCACTTGCCAATTCCACAAGAACAGTCTTAGCGAAAGGCTTCTTGAAGGAAAGCTGTAACTCTGTGAGATGAATTAACAGAACACAAAGCACTTTCTCAGAAAGCTTCTTTCCAGTTTTAACGGAAGATATTTCCTTTTTCACCATAGCCTCTATGGGCTTCCAAATATCACTTTGCCAATTCCACAAGAACAGCCTTAGCGAAAGGCTTCTTGAAGGAAAGATGTAACTCTGTGAGATGAATTAACAGAACACAAAGCAGTTTCTCAGAAAGCTTCTTTCCAGTTTTAATGGAAGATATTTCCTTTTTCACCATAGCCCTCTGGGCTTCCAAATATCACTTTGCCAATTCCACAAGAACAGCCTTAGCGAAAGGCTTCTTGATGGGAAAGATGTAACTCTGTGAGATGAATTAACAGAACACAAAGCAGTTTCTCAGAAAGCTTCTTTCCAGTTTTAACGAAGATATTTCCTTTTCACCATTGCCCTCTATGGGCTTCCAAATATCACTTTGCCAATTCCACAAGAACAGCCTTAGCGAAAGGCTTCTTGAAGGAAAGATGTAACTCTGTGAG
Source organism: Erythrocebus patas (assembly GCA_023783455.1). Taxonomy (NCBI): domain Eukaryota; kingdom Metazoa; phylum Chordata; class Mammalia; order Primates; family Cercopithecidae; genus Erythrocebus; species Erythrocebus patas. The sequence continues at coordinate 313,872 of JAKFHT010003846.1, read as the reverse complement.
ATGAATTAACAGAACACAAAGCAGTTTCTCAGAAAGCTTCTTTCCAGTTTTAAGGAAGATATTTCCTTTTCACCATAGCCTCTATGGGCTTCCAAATATCACTTTGCCAATTCCACAAGAACAGCCTTAGCGAAAGGCTTATAGAAGGGACAGATGTAACTCTGTGAGATGAATTGTCAGAACACAAAGCAGTTTCTCAGAAAGCTTCTTTCCAGTTTTTAAAGGAAGATATTTCCTTTTTCACCATAGCCCTCTATGGGCTTCCAAATATCACTTTGCCAATTCCACAAGAACAGTCTTAGAGAAAGGCTTCTTGAGGTGAAAGCTGTAACTCTGTGAGATGAATTAACAGAACACAAAGCAGTTTCTCAGAAAGCTTCTTTCAAGTTTTTAACCGAAGATATTTCCTTTCTCACCATAGCCCTCTATGGGCTTCCAAATATCACTTTGCCAATTCCACAAGAACAGTCTTAGAGAAAGGCTTCTTGAGGGGAAAGCTGTAACTCTGTGAGATGAATTAACAGAACACAAAGCAGTTTCTCAGAAAGCTTCTTTCCAGTATTTAACGGAAGTTATTTCCTTTTTCACCATAGCCCTCTATGGGCTTCCAAATATCACTTTGCCAATTGCACAAGAACAGTCTTAGAGAAAGGCTTATTGAAGGGACAGATGTAACTCTGTGAGATGAATTGTCAGAACACAAAGCAGTTTCTCAGAAAGCTTCTTTCCAGTTTTTAAAGGAAGATATTTCCTTTTTCACCATAGCCCTCTATGGGCTTCCAAATATCACTTTGCCAATTCCACAAGAACAGTCTTAGAGAAAGGCTTCTTGAGGTGAAAGCTGTAACTCTGTGAGATGAATTAACAGAACACAAAGCAGTTTCTCAGAAAGCTTCTTTCCAGTTTTAACGAAGATATTTCCTTTTCACCATAGCCCTCTATGGGCTTCCAAATATCACTTTGCCAATTCCACAAGAACAGTCTTAGCGAAAGGCTTCTTGAGGAAAGCTGTAACTCTGTGAGATGAATTAACAGAACACAAAGCAGTTTCTCAGAAAGCTTCTTTCCAGTATTTAACGGAAGTTATTTCCTTTTCACCATAGCCCTCTATGGGCTTCCAAATATCACTTTGCCAATTGCACAAGAACAGCCTTAGCGAAAGGCTTACTGAAGGACAAGATGTAACTCTGTGAGATGAATTAACAGAACACAAAGCACTTTCTCAGAAATCTTCTTTCCAGTTTTTAACGGAAGATATTTCCTTTTTCACCATAGCCTTCTATGGGCTTCCAAATATCACTTTGCCAATTCCACAAGAACCGCCTTAGCGAAAGGCTTATTGAAGGGACAGATGTATCACTGTGAGATGAATTATCAGAACACAAAGCAGTTTCTCAGAAAGCTTCTTCCCAGTATTTAAAGGAAGATATTTCCTTTTTCACCATAGCCATCTATGGGCTTCCAAATATCACTTTACAAATTCCACAAGAACAGTGTTAGAGAAAGGCTTCTTGAGGTGAAAGCTGTAACTCTGTGAGAAGAATTAACAGAACACAAAGCAGTTTCTCAGAAAGCTTCTTTCCAGTATTTAACGGAAGTTATTTCCTTTTTCACCATAGCCCTCTATGGGCTTCCAAATATCACTTTGCCAATTGCACAAGAACAGTCGTAGAGAAAGGCTTCTTGAAGGAAAGATGTAACTCTGTGAGATGAATTATCAGAACACAAAGCAGTTTCTCAGAAAGCTGCTTTCCAGTTTTTAATGGAAGATATTTCCTTTTTCAGCATAGCCCTCTACGGGCTTCCAAATATCACTTTGCAAATTCCACAAGAACAGTCTTAGAGAAAGGCTTCTTAAGGCGAAAGCTGTAACTCTGTGAGATGAATTAGCAGAACAAAAACCACTTTCTCAGAAAGCTTCTCTCCAGTTTTTAACGGAAGATATTTCCTTTTTCACCTTTGCCCTCTATGAGCTTCCAAATATCACTTTGCCAATTCCACAAGAACAGACTTAGCGACAGGCTTCTTGAAGGGAAAGATGTAACTCTGTGAAATGAATTAACAGAACACAAAGCAGTTTCTCAGAAAGCTTCTTTCCACTTTTTAATGGAAGATATTTCCTTTTTCACCATAGCACTCTATGGGCTTCCAAATATCACTTTGCCAATTGAACAAGAACAGCCTTAGCGAAAGGCTTCTTGAAGGGAAAGATGTATCTCTGTGAGATGAATTAACAGAACACAAAGCAGTTTCTCAGAAAGCTTCTTTCCACTTTTTAATGGAAGATATTTCCTTTTTCACCATAGCCCTCTCTGGGCTTCCAAATATAACTTTGCCAATTGAACAAGAACAGCCTTAGTGAAAGGCTTCTTGAAGGGAAAGATGTATCTCTGTGAGATGAATTAACAGAACACAAAGCAGTTTCTCAGAAAGCTTCTTTCCAGTATTTAACGGAAGCTATTTCCTTTTTCACCATTGCCCTCTAAGGGCTTCCAAATATCACTTTGCCAATTCCACAAGAACAGCCTTAGTGACAGGCTTCTTGAAGGGAAAGATGTCACTCTGTGAGATGAATTAACAGAACACAAAGCAGTTTCTCAGAAAGCTTCTTTCCAGTTTTAAATGGAAGATATTTCCTCTTTCACCATAGCCTTCTGCGGGCTTCCAAATATCACTTTGCCAATTCCACAAGAACAGCCTTAGCGAAAGGCTTCTTGAAGGGAAAGATGTAACTCTGTGAGATGAATTATCAGAACACAAAGCAGTTTCTCAGAAAGCTTCTTTCCAGTTTTTAAAGGAACATATTTCCTTTTTCACCATAGCCCTCTATGGGCTTCCAAATATCACTTTGCATTTTCCACAAGAACAGTCTTAGAGAAAGGCTTCTTGAGGTGAAAGCTGTAACTCTGTGAGATGAATTAACAGAACACAAAGCACTTCCTCAGAAAGCTTCTTTCCAGTTTTTAACGGAAGATATTTCCTTTTTCCCCATAGCCCTCTATGGGCTTCGAAATATCTCTTTGCCAATTCCACAAGAACAGTCTTAGAGAAAGGCTTCCTGAGGGGAAAGCTGTAACTCTGTGAGATGAATTAACAGAAAACAAAGCAGTTTCTCAGAAAGCTTCTTTCCAGTTTTTAACGGAAGATATTTAATTTTTCACCATAGCCCTCTAAGGGCTTCCAAATATCACATTGCAAATTCCACAAGAACAGCCTCAGAGAAAGGCTTCTTGAGGTGAAAGCTGTAACTCTGTGAGATGAATTAACAGAACACAAAGCAGTTTCTCAGAAAGTTTCTTTCCAGTTTTTAACCGAAGATATTTCCTTTCTCACCATAGCCCTCTATGGGCTTCCAAATATCACTTGGCCAATTACACAAGAAGAGTCTTAGAGAAAGGCTTATTGAAGGGAAATTGTAACCCTGTGAGATGAATTAACACAACGTAAAGCACTTTCTCAGAAAGCTTCTTTCCAGTTTTTAACGGAAGATATTTCTTTTTTCCCCGTAGCCCTCTATGGGCTTCCAAATATCATTTTGCCAATTCCACAAGAACAGTCTTAGAGAAAGGCTTCTTGAGGTGAAAGCTGTAACTCTGTGAGATGAATTTACAGAACACAAAGCAGTTTCTCAGAAAGCTTCTTTCCAGTTTTTATGCTAAGATATTTCCTTTTTCACCATTACCCTCTATGGGCTTCCAAATATCACATTGCCAATTCCACAAGAACAGCCTTAGCGAAAGGCTTCTTGAAGGGAAAGATGTAACTCTGTGAGATGAATTAACAGAACACAAAGCAGTTTCTCAGAAAGCTCCTTTCCAGTTTTTAATGGAAGATATTACCTTTTTCCCCGTAGCCCTCTATGGGCTTCCAAATATCATTTTGCCAATTCCACAAGAACAGCCTTAGCGAAAGGCTTCTTGATGGGAAAGATGTAACTCTGTGAGATGAATTAAGAGAACACAAAGCAGTTTCCAGAAAGCTTCTTTCCAGTTTTTAAGGGAACACATTTCCTTTTTCACCAGAGCCCTCTATGGGCTCGAAACATCACTTTGCCAATTCCACAAGAACAGCCATAGCGAACGGCTTATTGAGGGAAAGATGTAACACTCTCAGATGAATTATCAGAACACAAAGCACTTTCTTAGAAAGCTTCTTTCCAGTTTTTAAAGGAAGATATTTCCTTTTTCACCTTAGCCCTCTATGGGCTTCCAAATATCACTTTGCCAATTCCACGAGAACAGCATTAGCGAAAGGCTTCTTGAAGGGAAAGATGTAACTCTGTGAGATGAATTCACAGAACACAAAGCAGTTTCTCAGAAAGCTTCTTTCCAGTTTTTAATGGAAGATATTTCCTTTTTCACCGTAGCCCTCTATGGGCCTCCAAATATCACTTTGCCAATTCCACTAGAACAGCCTTAGCGAACGGCTTATTGAAGGGAAAGATGTAACTCTGTGAGATGAATTAACAGAACACAAAGCAGTTTCACAGAAAGATTCTTTCCATTTTTAAAGGAAGATATTTCCATTTTCAGCATAGCCCTCTATGTGATTCCAAATATAACTTTGCAAATTCCACAAGAATAGTCTTATAGAAAAGCTTCTTGAGGTGAAAGCTGTAACTCTGTGAGATGAATTAACAGAACACAAAGCAGTTTCTCAGAAAGCTTCTTTCCAGTTTTTAAGGGAACACATTTCCTTTTTCACCAGAGCCCTCTATGGGCTTCCAAATATCACTTTGCCAATTGAACAAGAACAGCCTTAGCGAAAGGCTTCTTGAAGGGAAAGATGTATCTCTGTGAAATGAATTTACAGAACACAAAGCAGTTTCTCAGAAAGCTTCTTTCCAGTTTTTAACCGAAGATATTTCCTTTTTCACCATAGCCCTCTAAGGGGTTCCAAATATCACTTTGCCAATTCCACAAGAACAGTCTTAGAGAAAGGCTTCCTGCGGGGAAAGATGTAACTTTGTGAGATGAATTATCAGAACACAAAGCAGTTTCTCAGAAAGCTTCTTTCCAGTTTTTAAAGGAAGATATTTCCTTTTTCACCATAGCCCTCTATGGGCTTCAAAATAACACTTTGAAAATTCCACAAGAGCAGTCTTAGAGAAAGGCTTCTTGAGGTGAAAGCTGTAACTCTGTGAGATGAATCAACACAACGCAAAGCACTTTCTCAGAAAGCTCCTTTCCAATTTTTAACGGAAGATATTTCCTTTTTCACCATTGCCCTCTATGGGCTTCCAAATATCATTTTGCCAATTCCACAAGAACAGCTCTAGCGAAAGGCTTCTTGAAGGAGAAGATGTAACTCTGTGAGATGAATTAACAGAACACAAAGCAGTTTCTCAGAAAGCTTCTTTCCACTTTTTAATGGAAGATATCTCCTTTTTCACCATAGCCCTCTCTGAGCTTCCAAATATCACTTTGCCAATTGAACAAGAACAGCCTTAGCGAAAGGCTTCTTGAAGGGAAAGATGTATCTCTGTGAGATGAATTAACAGAACACAAAGCAGTTTCTCAGAAAGCTTCTTTCCAGTATTTAACGGAAGCTATTTCCTTTTTCACCATTGCCCTCTAAGGGCTTCCAAATATCACTTTGCCAATTCCACAAGAACAGCCTTAGTGACAGGCTTCTTGAAGGGAAAGATGTCACTCTGTGAGATGAATTAACAGAACACAAAGCAGTTTCTCAGAAAGCTTCTTTCCCGTTTTTAAGGGAACACATTTCCTTTTTCACCAGAGCCCTCTATGGGCTTCCAAATATCACTTTGCCAATTCCACAAAAACAGCCTTAGCGAAAGGCTTCTTGAAGGGAAAGCTGTAACTCTGTGAGATGAATTAACAGAACACAAAGCAGTTTCTCAGAAAGCTTCTTTCCACTTCTTAACGGAAGATATTTCCTTTTTCACCATTGCCCTCTCTGGGCTTCCAAATATCACTTTGCCAATTCCACAAGAACAGTCTTAGAGAAAGGCTTGCTGAAGAGAAAACTGTAACTCTGTGAGATGAATTAACAGAACACAAAGCAGTTTCTCAGAAAGCTTCTTTCCAGTTTTTAAAGGAAGATATATCCTTTTTCACCATAGCCCTCTAAGGGCTTCAAAACACCACTTTGAAAATTCCACACGAACAGTCTTAGAGAAAGGCTTCTTGAGATGAAAGCTGTAACACTGTGAGATGAATTACCACAACGCAAAGCACTTTCTCAGAAAGCTTCTTTCCAGTTTTTAACGGAAGATATTTCTTTTTTCACCATAGCCCTCTATGGGCTTCCAAATATCACTTTGCCAATTCCACAAGAACAGCCTTAGCGAACGGCTTGTTGAAGGGAAAGCTGTAACTCTGTGAGATGAATTAACAGAACACAAAGCAGTTTCTCAGAAAGCTTCTTTTCAGTTTTTAATGGAAGATATTTCCTTTTTCACCATAGCCCTCTATGGGCTTCCAAATATCACTTTGCCAATTCCACAAGAACAGCCTTAGCGAACGGCTTGTTGAAGGGAAAGATGTAACTCTGTGAGATGAATTAACGGAACACAAAGCAGTTTCTCAGAAAGATTCTTTCCAGTTTTTAAAGGAAGATATTTCCATTTTCACCATAGCCCTCTATGTGTTTCCAAATATAACTTTGCAAATCCCACAAGAATAGTCTTATAGAAAAGCTTCTTGAGGTGAAACTGTAACTCTGTGAGATGAATTAACAGAACACAAAGCAGTTTCTCAGAAAGCTTCTTTCCAGTGTTTAACGGAAGATGTTCCCTTTTTCACCATTGCCCTCTATGGGCTTCCAAATATCACTTTGCCAATTCCCCAAGAACAGACTTAGCGACAGGCTTCTTGAAGGGAAAGTTGTAACTCTGTGAGATGAATTCACAGAACACCAAGCAGTTTCTCATAAAGCTTCTTTCCAGTGTTTAACGGAAGATATTACCTTTTTCACCATTGCCCTCTATGGGCTTCCAAATATCACTTTGCAAATTCCACAAGAACAGCCTCAGAGAAAGGCTTCTTGAAGGGAAAGATGTAACTCTGTGAGATGAAATAAAAGAACACAAAGGAGTTTATCAGAAAGCTTCTTTCCAGTTTTAAATGGAAGATATTTCCTCTTTCACCATAGCCTTCTGTGGGCTTCCATATATCACTTTGCCAATTCCACAACAACAGCCTTAGCGAAAGGCTTCTTGAAGGGAAAGATGTAACTCTGTAAGATGAATTATCAGAACACAAAGCAGTTTCTCAGAAAGCTTCTTTCCAGTTTTTAAAGGAACATATTTCCTTTTTCACCATAGCCCTCTATGGGCTTCCAAATATCACTTTGCAAATTCCACAAGAACAGTCTTAGAGAAAGGCTTCTTGAGGTGAAAGCTGTAACTCTGTGAGATGAATTAACAGAACACAAAGCACTTCCTCAGAAAGCTTCTTTCCAGTTTTTAACGGAAGATATTTCCTTTTTCACCATTGCCCTCTATGGGCTTCGAAATATCACTTTGCCAATTCCACAAGAACAGTCTTAGAGAAAGGCTTCCTGAGGGGAAAGCTGTAACTCTGTGAGATGAATTAACAGAACACAAAGCAGTTTCTCAGAAAGCTTCTTTCCAGTTTTTAACGGAAGATATTTAATTTTTCACCATAGCCCTCTAAGGGCTTCCAAATATCACCTTGCAAATTCCACAAGAACAGACTCAGAGAAAGGCTTCTTGAGGTGAAAGCTGTAACTCTGTGAGATGAATTAAAAGAACACAAAGCAGTTTCTCAGAAAGTTTCTTTCCAGTTTTTAACGGAAGATATTTCCTTTCTCACCATAGCCCTCTATGGGCTTCCAAATATCACTTGGCCAATTACACAAGAACAGTCTTAGAGAAAGGCTTATTGAAGGGAAATTTTAACCCTGTGAGATGAATTATCAGAACACAAAGCAGTTTCTCAGAAAGCTTTTTCCAGTTTTAAAGGAAGATATTTCCTTTTTAACCATAGCCCACTATGGGCTTCCAAATATCACTTTGCCAATTCCACAAGAACAGTCTTAGAGAAAGGCTTATTGAAGGAAATTTTAACCCTGTGAGATGAATTATCAGAACACAAAGCAGTTTCTCAGAAAGCTTTTTTCCAGTTTTTAAAGGAAGATATTTCCTTTTTAACCATAGCCCACTATGGGCTTCCAAATATCACTTTGCAAATTCCACAAGAACAGTCTTAGAGAAAGGCTTCTTGAGGTGAAAGCTGTAACTCTGTGAGATGAATTTACAGAACACAAAGCAGTTTCTCAGAAAGCTTCTTTCCAGTTTTATGCTAAGATATTTCCTTTTCACCATTACCCTCTATGGGCTTCCAAATATCCTTTGCCAATTCCACAAGAACAGTCTTAGCGAAAGGCTTCTTGAAGGAAAGATGTAACTCTGTGAGATGAATTAACAGAACACAAAGCAGTTTCTCAGAAAGCTTCTTTCCAGTTTTTAATGGAAGATATTTCCTTTTTCCCGTAGCCCTCTATGGGCTTCCAAATATCACTTTGCCAATTCCACAAGAACAGTCTTAGAAAGGCTTCTTGAGGGAAAGATGTTACTCTGTGAGATGAATAATCAGAACACAAAGCAGTTTCTCAAGCTTCTTTCCAGTTTTAAAGGAAGATATTTCCTTTTCACCATAGCCCTCTATGGGCTTCAAATATCACTTTGAAAATTCCACAGAACAGTCTTAGAGAAAGGCTTCTTGAGATGAAAGCTGTAACACTGTGAGAGGAATTAACACAACGCAAAGCACTTTCTCAGAAAGCTTCTTTCCAGTTTTTAACGGAAGATATTTCCTTTTTCACCATTGCCCTCTAAGGGCGTCCAAATATCACTTTGCCAATTCCACAAGAACTGCATTAGCGAAAGGCTACTTGAAGGAAAAGATGTAACGCTGTGAGATGAATTAACAGAACACAAAGCAGTTTCTCAGAAAGCTTCTTTCCAGTTTTTAATGGAAGATGTTTCCTTTTTCCCCGTAGCCCTCTATGGGCTTCCAAATATCATTTTGCCAATTCCACAAGAACAGCCTTAGCCAAAGGCTTCTTGATGGGAAAGATGTAACTCTGTGAGATGAATTAACAGAACACAAAGCAGTTTCCAGAAAGCTTCTTTCCAGTTTTTAACCGAAGATATTTCCTTTTTCACCATAGCACTCTATGGGCTTCCAAATATCACTTTGCCAATTCCACAACAACAGACTTAGCGAAAAGCTTCTTGAGGGAAAAGCTGTAACTCTGTGAGATGAATTAACAGGACACAAAGCAGTTTCTCATAAAGCTTCTTTCTAGTATTTAACGGAAGATATTTCCTTTTTCACCATTGCCCTCTAAGGGCTTCCAAATTTCACTTTGCCAATTCCACAAGAACAGCCTTAGTGACAGGCTTCTTGAAGGGAAAGATGTCATTCTGTGAGATGAATTAACAGAACACAAAGCAGTTTCTCAGAAACTTCTTTCCAGTTTTTAAGGGAACACATTTCCTTTTTCACCATAGCCCTCTATGGGCTTCGAAATATCACTTTGCCAATTCCACAAGAACAACCATAGCGAACGGCTTATTGAAGGGAAAGATGTAACACTGTCAGATGAATTATCAGAACACAAAGCACTTTCTTAGAAAGCTTCTTTCCAGTTTTTAAAGGAAGATATTTCCTTTTTCACCATAGCCCTCTATGGGCTTCCAAATATCACTTTGCCAATTCCACGAGAACAGCATTAGCGAAAGGCTTCTTGAAGGGAAAGATGTAACTCTCTGAGATGAATTCACAGAACACAAAGCAGTTTCTCAGAAAGCTTCTTTCCAGTTTTTAATGGAAGATAATTCCTTTTTCACCATAGCCCTCTATGGGCTTCCAAATATCACTTTGCCAATTCCACAAGAACAGCCTTAGCGAACGGCTTGTTGAAGGGAAAGATGTAACTCTGTGAGATGAATTAACAGAACACAAAGCAGTTTCTCAGAAAGATTCTTTCCAGTTTTTAAAGGAAGATATTTCCATTTTCACCATAGCCCTCTATGTGATTCCAAATATAACTTTGCAAATTCCACAAGAATAGTCTTATAGAAAAGCTTCTTGAGGTGAAACTGTAACTCTGTGAGATGAATTAACAGAACACAAAGCAGTTTCTCAGAAAGCTTCTTTCCAGTGTTTAACCGAAGATATTTCCTTTTTCACCATTGCCCTCTATGGGCTTCCAAATATCACTTAGCCAATTCCACAAGAACAGACTTAGCGACAGGCTTCTTGAAGGGAAAGTTGTAACTCTGTGAGATGAATTCACAGAACACCAAGCAGTTTCTCAGAAAGCTTCTTTCCAGTTTTTAAGGGAACACATTTCCTTTTTCACCAGAGCCCTCTATGGGCTTCCAAATATCACTTTGCCAATTCCACGAGAACAGCATTAGCGAAAGGCTTCTTGAAGGGAAAGATGCAACTCTGTGAGATGAATTAACAGAACACAAGGCAGTTTCTCAGAAAGCTTCTTTCCAGTTTTTAACGGAAGATATTTCCTTTTTCACCATAGCCCTCTATGGGCTTCCAAATATCACTTTGCCAATTCCACAAGAACAGCCTTAGCGGCTTATTGAAGGAAAGATGTAACTCTGTGAGATGAATTAACAGAACACAAAGCAGTTTCTCAGAAAGATTCTTTCCAGTTTTTAAAGGAAGATATTTCCATTTTCACCATAGCCCTCTATGTGATTCCAAATATAACTTTGCAAATTCCACAAGAATAGTCTTATAGAAAGGCTTCTTGAGGTGAAAGTTGTAACTCTGTGAGATGAATTAACAGAACACAAAGCAGTTTCTCAGAAAGCTTCTTTCCAGTGTTTAACGGAAGATATTTCCTTTTTCACCATTACCCTCTATGGGCTTCCAAATATCACTTTGCCAATTCCACAAGAACAGACTTAGCGACAGGCTTCTTGAAGGGAAAGATGTAACTCTGTGAGATGAATTAACAGAACACAAAGCAGTTTCTCAGAAAGCTTCTTTCCAGTTTTAAATGGAAGATATTTCCTCTTTCACCATAGCCTTCTCTGGGCTTCCAAATATCACTTTGCCAATTCCACAAAAACAGCCTTAGCGAAAGGCTTCTTGAAGGGAAACATGTAACTCTGTGAGATGAATTAACAGAACACAAAGCAGTTTCTCAGAAAGCTTCTTTCCAGTTTTTAAAAGAAGATATTTCCGCTTTCACCATAGCCCTCTAAGGGCTTCCAAATACCACTTTGGTAATCCCAGAAGAACAGTTTTAGAAAAAGGCTTCTTGCGGGGAAAGATGTAACTCTGTGAGATGAATTATCAGAACACAAAGCAGTTTCTCAGAAAGCTTCTTTCCAGTTTTTAACGGAAGATATTTCCGCTTTCAACATAGCCCTCTATGGGGTTCCAAATATCACTTTGCCAATTCCACAAGAAAAGCCTTAGTGACAGGCTTCTTGAAAAGAAAGATGTAACTCTGTGAGATGAATTAACAGAACACGAAGCAGTTTCTCAGAAAGCTTCTTTCCATTTTTTAACCGAAGATATTTCCTTTTTCACCATAGCCCTCTATGGGCTTCCAAATATCACTTTGCCAATTCCACAAGAATAGTCTTAGAGAAAGGCTTCTTGCGGGGAAAGATGTAACTCTGTGAGATGAATTATCAGAACACAAAGCAGTTTCTCAGACAGCTTCTTTCCAGTATTTAAAGGAAGATATTTCCTTTTTCACCATAGCCTCTATGGGCTTCCAAATATCATTTTCCCAATTCCACAAGAACAATCTTAGAGAAGGGCTTCCTGACGGGAAAGGTGTAACTCTGTGAGATGAATTAACAGAACACAAAGCAGTTTCCAGAAAGCTTCTTTCCAGTTTTTAACCGAAGATATTTCCTTTTTCACCATAGCCCTCTAGGGGCTTCCAAATATCACTTTGCCAATTCCACAAGAACAGACTTAGCGAAAGGCTTCTTCAGGGGAAAGCTGTAACTCTGTGAGATGAATTAACAGAACACAAAGCAGTTTCTCAGAAAGCTTCTTTCCAGTATTTAACGGAAGATATTTCCTTTTTCACCATTGCCCTCTATGGGCTTCCAAATATCACTTTGCCAATTCCACAAGAACAGACTTAGCGACAGGCTTCTTGAAGGGAAAGATGTAACTCTGTGAGATGAATTAACAGAACACAAGCAGTTTCTCAGAAAGCTTCTTTCCAGTTTTTAACGGAAGATATTTCCTTTTTCACCATAGCCCTCTATGGGCTTCCAAATATCACTTTGCCAATTCCACAAGAACAGCATTAGCGAAAGGCTTCTTGAAGGGAAAGATGTAACTCTGTGAGATGAATTAACAGAACACAAAGCAGTTTCTCAGAAAGCTTCTTTCCAGTTTTTAACGGAAGATATTTCCTTTTTCACCATAGCCCTCTATGGGCTTCCAAATATCACTTTGCCAATTCCACAAGAACAGCCTTAGCGAAAGGCTTCTTGAAGGAAAAGATGTAACTCTGTGAGATGAATTAACAGAACACAAAGCAGTTTCTCAGAAAGCTTCTTTCCAGTTTTTAAGGAAGATATTTCCTTTTTCACCATAGCCCTCTATGGGCTTCCAAATATCACTTTGCAAATTCCACAAGAACAGTCTTAGAAAGGCTTCTTGAGGTGAAAGTTGTAACTCTGTGAGATGAATTAACAGAACACAAAGCAGTTCTCAGAAAGCTTCTTTCCAGTGTTTAACGGAAGATATTTCCTTTTTCACCATTACCCTCTATGGGCTTCCAAATATCACTTTGCCAATTCCACAAGAACAGACTTAGCGACAGGCTTCTTGAAGGAAAGATGTAACTCTGTGAGATGAATTAACAGAACACAAAGCAGTTTCTCAGAAAGCTTCTTTCCAGTTTTAATGGAAGATATTTCCTTTTTCACCATAGCCTCTATGGGCTTCCAAATATCACTTTGCCAATTCCACAAAACAGCCTTAGCGAAAGGCTTCTTGAAGGAAACATGTAACTCTGTGAGATGAATTAACAGAACACAAAGCAGTTTCTCAGAAAGCTTCTTTCCAGTTTTTAAAAGAAGATATTTCCTTTTTCACCATAGCCCTCTAAGGGCTTCCAAATATCACTTTGGTAATTCCACAGAAGAACAGTTTTAGAAAAAGGCTTCTTGGAAAGATGTAACTCTGTGAGATGAATTAACAGAACACAAAGCAGTTTCTCAGAAAGCTTCTTTCCAGTTTTTAACGGAAGATATTTCCTTTTCAACATAGCCCTCTATGGGGTTCCAAATATCACTTTGCCAATTCCACAAGAAAAGCCTTAGTGACAGGCTTCTTGAAAAGAAAGATGTAACTCTGTGAGATGAATTAACAGAACACAAAGCAGTTTCTCAGAAAGCTTCTTTCCAGTTTTTAACGAAGATATTTCCTTTTCACCATAGCCCCTATGGGCTTCCAAATATCACTTTGCCAATTCCACAAGAACAGTCTTAGAGAAAGGCTTCTTGAAGGAAAGATGTAACTCTGTGAGATGAATTATCAGAACACAAAGCAGTTTCTCAGACAGCTTCTTTCCAGTATTTAAGGAAGATATTTCCTTTTCACCATAGCCCTCTATGGGCTTCCAAATATCATTTTCCCAATTCCACAAGAACAATCTTAGAGAAGGCTTCCTGAAGGGAAAGGTGTAACTCTGTGAGATGAATTAACAGAACACAAAGCAGTTTCCAAGCTTCTTTCCAGTTTTAACCGAAGATATTTCCTTTTCACCATAGCCCTCTAGGGGCTTCCAAATATCACTTTGCCAATTCCACAAGAACAGACTTAGCGAAAGGCTTCTTCAGGGGAAAGCTGTAACTCTGTGAGATGAATTAACAGAACACAAAGCAGTTTCTCAGAAAGCTTCTTTCCAGTATTTAACGGAAGATATTTCCTTTTCACCATATGCCCTCTATGGGCTTCCAAATATCACTTTGCCAATTCCACAAGAAGAGCCTTAGTTACGGGCTTCTTGAAGGGAAAGATGTCACTCTGTGAGATGAATTAACAGAACACAAAGCAGTTTCTCAGAAAGCTTCTTTCCAGTATTTAACGGAAGATATTTCCTTTTTCACCATTGCCCTCTATGGGCTTCCAAATATCACTTTGCCAATTCCACAAGAAGAGCCTTAGTTACGGGCTTCTTGAAGGGAAAGATGTCACTCTGTGAGATGAATTAACAGAACACAAAGCAGTTTCTCAGAAAGCTTCTTTCCAGTTTTTAACCGAAGATATTTACTTTTTCACCATAGCCCTCTGTGGGCTTCCAAATATCACTTTGCCAATTCCACAAGAACAGTCTTAGAGAAAGACGTCTTGCGGGGAAAGATGTAACTCTGTGAGATGAATTATCGGAACACAAAGCAGTTTCTCAGAAAGTTTCTTTCCAGTTTTTAAAGGAAGATTTTTCCTTTTTCACCATAGGCTCTATGGGCTTCCAAATATCACTTTGCCAATTCCACAAGAACAGTCTTAGAGAAAGGCATCCTGACGGGAAAGGTGTAACTCTGTGAGATGAATTAACAGAACACAAAGCAGTTTCCAGAAAGCTTCTTTCCAGTTTTTAACCGAAGATATTTCCTTTTTCACCATAGCCCTGTAAGGGCTTCCAAATATCACTTTGCCAATTCCACAACAGACTTAGCGAAAGGCTTCTTCAGGGGAAAGCTGTAACTCTCTGAGATGAATTAACAGAACACAAAGCAGTTTCTGAGAAAGCTTCTTTCCAGTATTTAACGGAAGATATTTCCTTTTTCACCATAGCCCTCTAAGGGCTTCCAAATATCACTTTGCTAATCAAAGAAGAAGAGTCTTAGAGAAAGGCTTCTTGAGGGGAAAGATGTAACTCTGTGAGATGAATTATCAGAACACAAAGCAGTTTCTCAGAAAGCTTCTTTCCAGTTTTTAACGGAAGATATATCCGTTTTCAACATAGCCCTCTATGGGCTTCCAAATATCACTTTGCCAATTCCACAAGAAGAGTCTTAGAGAAAGGCTTCTTGAGGGGAAAGATGTAACTCTGTGAGATGAATTATCAGAACACAAAGCAGTTTCTCAGAAAGCTTCTTTCCAGTTTTTAACGGAAGATATATCCGTTTTCAACATAGCCCTCTATGGGCTTCCAAATATCACTTTGCCAATTCCACAAGAACAGCCTTAGTGACAGGCTTCTTGAAGGGAAAGATGTATCTCTGTGAGATGAATTAACAGAACACAAAGCAGTTTCTCAGAAAGCTTCTTTCCAGTTTTGAACGGAAGATATTTCCTTTTTCACCATAGCCCTCTATGGGCTTCCAAATATCCCTTTGCCAGTTCCACAAGAACAGCCTTAGCGAAAGGCTTCTTGAAGGGAAAGATGTAACTCTGTGATATGAATTAACAGAACACAGAGCACTTTCTCAGAAAGCTTCTTTCCAGTTTTGAACGGAAGATATTTCCTTTTTCACCATAGCCCTCTAAGGGCTTCCAAATATCCCTTTGCCAATTCCACAAGAACAGCCTTAGCGAAAGGCTTCTTGAAGGGCAAGCTGTAACTCTGTGAGATGAATTAACAGAACACAAAGCAGTTTCTCAGAAAGCTTCTTTCCAGTGTTTAACGGAAGATATTTCCTTTTTCACCGTTGCCCTCTATGGGCTTCCAAATATCACTTTGCCAATTCCACAAGAACAGACTTAGCGACAGGCTTCTTGAAGGGAAAGCTGTAACTCTCTGAGATGAATTAAGAACACAAAGCAGTTTCTCAGAAAGCTTCTTTCCAGTTTTTAATGGAAGATATTTCCTTTTTCACCATAGCCCTCTCTGGGCTTCCAAATATCACTTTGCCAATTGAATAAGAACAGCCTTGGCAAAAGGCTTCTTGAAGGTAAAGATGTATCTCTGTGAGATGAATTAACAGAACACAAAGCAGTTTCTCAGAAAGCTTCTTTCCAGTTTTTAACCGAAGATATTTCCTTTTTCACCATAGCCCTCTATGGGCTTCCAAATATCACTTTGCCAATTCCACAAGAACAGTCTTAGAGAAAGGCTTCTTGCGGGGAAAGATGTAACTCTGTGAGATGAATTATCAGAACACAAAGCACTTTCTCAGAAAGCTTCTTTCCAGTTTTTAACGAAAGATATTTCCTTTTTCACCATAGCCCTCTATTGGCTTCCAAATATCACTTTGCCAATTCCACAAGAACAGCCTTAGCGAACGGCTTATTGAAGGGAAAGATGGAGCTCTGTGAGATGAATTAACAGAACACAAAGCAGTTTCTCAGAAAGCTTCTTTCCAGTTTTTCACCGAAGATATTTCCGCTTTCGCCATAGCCCTCTATGGGCTTCCAAATATCACTTTGCCAATTCCACAAGAACAGTATTAGAGAAAGACTTCCTGAGGGGAAAGCTGTAACTCTGTGAGATGAATTAACAGAACACAAAGCAGTTTCTCAGAAAGCTTCTTTCCAGTTTTTAACGGAAGATATATCCGTTTTCAACATAGCCCTCTATGGGCTTCCAAATATCACTTCCAATTCCACAAGAACAGCCTTAGTGACAGGCTTCTTGAAGGAAAGATGTAACTCTGTGAGATGAATTAACAGAACACAAAGCAGTTTCTCAGAAAGCTTCTTTCCAGTTTTTAACGGAAGATATTTCCGTTTTCAACATAGCCCTCTATGGGCTTCCAAATATCACTTTGCCAATTCCACAAGAACAGCCTTAGTGACAGGCTTCTTGAAGGGAAAGATGTAACTCTGTGAGATGAATTAACAGAACACGAAGCAGTTTCTCAGAAAGCTTCTTTCCAGTGTTTAACGGAAGATATTTCCTTTTTCACCTTAGCCCTCTATGGGCTTCCAAATATCACTTTGCCAATTCCACAAGAACAGACTTAGCGACAGGCTTCTTGAAGGTAAAGATGTAACTCTGTGATATGAATTAACAGAACACAAAGCAGTTTCTCAGAAAGCTTCTTTCCAGTTTTTAATTGAAGATATTTCCTTTTTCACCATAGCCCTCTCTGGGCTTCCAAATATCACTTTGCCAATTGAACAAGAACAGCCTTAGCGAAAGGCTTCTTGAAGGGAAAGATGTATCTCTGTGAGATGAATTAACAGAACACAAAGCAGTTTCTCAGAAAGCTTCTTTCCATTTTTTAAAAGAAGATATTTCCTTTTTCACCATAGCCCTCTATGGGCTTCCAAATATCACTTTGCCAATTCCACAAGAATAGTCTTAGAGAAAGGCTTCTTGCGGGGAAAGATGTAACTCTGTGAGATGAATTATCAGAACACACAGCAGTTTCTCAGACAGCATTTTTCCAGTATTTAAAGGAAGATATTTCCTTTTTCACCATAGCCCTCTATGGGCTTCCAAATATCACTTTCCCAATTCCACAAGAACAGTCTTAGAGAAAGGCTTCCTGACGGGAAAGGTGTAACTCTGTGAGATGAATTAACAGAACACTAAGCAGTTTCCAGAAAGCTTCTTTCCAGTTTTTAACCGAAGATATTTCCTTTTTCACCATAGCCCTCTAGGGGCTTCCAAATATCACTTTGCCAATTCCACAAGAACAGACTTAGGGAAAGGCTACTTCAGGGGAAAGCTGTAACTCTGTGAGATGAATTAACAGAACACAAAGCAGTTTCTCAGAAAGCTTCTTTCCAGTATTTAACGGAAGATATTTCCTTTTTCACCATTGCCCTCTATGGGCTTCCAAATATCACTTTGCCAATTCCACAAGAACAGCCTTAGTTACGGGCTTCTTGAAGGGAAAGATGTAACTCTGTGAGATGAATTAACAGAACACAAAGCAGTTTCTCAGAAAGCTTCTTTCCAGTTTTTCATGGAAGATATTTCCTTTTTCACCATAGCCCTCTATGGGCTTCCAAATATCACTTTGCCAATTCCACAAGAACAGCCTTAGCGAACGGCTAATTGAAGGGAAATCAGTAACTCTGTGAGATGAATTATCAGAACACAAAGCAGTTTCTCAGAAAGCTTCTTTCCAGTTTTTAAAGGAAGATAATTCCTTTTTCACCATAGCCCTCTAAGGGCTTCCAAGTATCACTTTTCAAATTCCACAAGCACAGTCTTAGAGAAAGGCTTCTTGAGGTGAAAGCTGTAACTCTGTGAGATGAATTAACAGAACACAAAGCAGTTTCTCAGAAACCTTCTTTCCAGGTTTTAAAGGAAGATATTTCCTTTTTCACCATAGCCCTCTATGGGCTTCCAAATATCACTTTGAAAATTCCACAAGAACAGTCTTAGAGAAAGGCTTCTTGAGGTGAAAGCTGTAACTCTGTGATCTGAATTAACACAACACAAAGCACTTTCTCAGAAAGCTTCTTTCCAGTTTTTAACGGAAGATATTTCCTTTCTCACCATTGCCCTCTATGGGCTTCCAAATATCACTTTGCCAATTCCACAAGAACAGCCTTAGCGAAAGGCTTCTTGAAGGAAAAGATGTAACTCTGTGAGATGAATTAACAGAACACAAAGGAGTTTCTCAGAAAGCTTCTTTGCAGTTTTAAAAGAAGATATTTCCTTTCTCACCATTGCCCTCTATGGGCTTCCAAATATCACTTTGCCAATTCCACAAGAACAGCCTTAGCGAAAGGCTTCTTGAAGGAAAAGATGTAACTCTGTGAGATGAATTAACAGAACACAAAGGAGTTTCTCAGAAAGCTTCTTTGCAGTTTTTAATGGAAGATATTTCCTTTTTCACCATAGCCCTCTATGGGCTTCCAAATATCACTTTGCCAATTCCACAAGAACAGCCTTAGCGAAAGGTTTCTTGATGGGAAAGATGTAACTGTGTGAGATGAATTAAGAGAACACAAAGCAGTTTCTCAGAAAGCTTCTTTCCAGTTTTTAACGAAAGATATTTCCTTTTTCACCATTGCCCTCTATGGGCTTCCAAATATCACTTTGCCAATTCCACAAGAACAGCCTTAGCGAAAGGCTTATTGAAGGGAAAGATGTAACTCTGTGAGATGAATTAACAGAACACAAAGCACTTTCGCAGAAAGCTTCTTTGCAGTTTTTAACGGAAGATATTTCCTTTTTCACCATACCCCTCTATGGGCTTCCAAATATCACTTTGCCAATTCCACAAGAACAGCGTTAGCGAAAGGCTTATAGAAGGGACAGATGTAACTCTGTGAGATGAATTATCAGAACACAAAGCAGTTTCTCAGAAAGCTTCATTCCAGTTTTTAAAGGAAGATATTTCCTTTTTCACCATAGCCCTTTAGGGGCTTCCAAATATCACTTTGAGAATTCCACAAGAACAGCCTTAGCGAAAGGCTTCTTGAAGGAAAGATGTAACTCTGTGAGATGAATTAACAGAACACAAAGCAGTTTCTCAGAAAGCTTCTTTCCAGTTTTTAATGGAAGATATTTCGTTTTTCACCATAGCATTCTATGGGCGTCCAAATATCACTTTGTCAATTCCACAAGAACAGCCTTAGCGAAACGCTTCTTGATGGGAAAGATGAAACTCTGTGAGATGAATTAAGAGAACACAAAGCAGTTTGCAGAAAGCTCCTCTCCAGTTTTTAACCGAAGATATTTCCTTTTTCACCATAGCCCTCTCTGGGCTTCCAAATATCACTTTGCCAATTGAACAAGAACAGCCTTAGCGAAAGGCTTCTTGAAGGGAAAGATGTATCTCTGTGAGATGAATTAACAGAACACAAAGCAGTTTCTCACAAAGCTTCTTTCCATTTTTTAAACGAAGATATTTCCTTTTTCACCATAGCCCTCTATGGGCTTCCAAATATCACTTTGCCAATTCCACAAGAATAGTCTTAGAGAAAGGCTTCTTGTGGGGAAAGATGTAACTCTGTGAGATGAATTATCAGAACACACAGCAGTTTCTCAGACAGCTTCTTTCCAGTATTTAAAGGAAGATATTTCCTTTTTCACCATAGCCCTCTATGGGCTTCCAAATATCACTTTCCCAATTCCACAAGGAGAGTCTTAGAGAAAAGCTTCCTGACGGGAAAGGTGTAACTCTGTGAGATGAATTAACAGAACACAAAGCAGTTTCCAGAAAGCTTCTTTCCAGTTTTTAACCGAAGATATTTCCTTTTTCACCATAGCCCTCTATGGGCGTCCAAATATCACTTTGCCAATTCCACAAGAACAGTCTTAGAGAAAGACTTCTTGCGGGGAAAGATGTAACTCTGTGAGATGAATTATCAGAACACAAAGCAGTTTCTCAGAAAGCTTCTTTCCAGTTTTTAAAGGAAGATATTTCCTTTTTCACCATAGGCTCTATGGGCTTCCAAATATCACTTTGCCAATTCCACAAGAACAGTCTTAGAGAAAGGCATCGTGTCGGGAAAGCTGTAACTCTGTGAGATGAATTAACAGAACACAAAGCAGTTTCCAGAAAGCTTCTTTCCAGTTTTAAAGGAAGATATTTCCTTTTTCACCATTGCCCTCTATGGGCTTCCAAATATCACTTTGCAAATTCCACAAGAACAGACTTAGCGATAGGCTTCTTCAGGGGAATGCTGTAACTCTCTGAGATGAATTAACAGAACACAAAGCAGTTTCTCAGAAAGCTTCTTTCCAGTGTTTAACGGAAGATATTTCCTTTTTCACCTTAGCCCTCTGTGGGCTTCCAAATATCACTTTGCCAATTCCACAAGAACAGCCTTAGCGAAAGGCTTCTTGAAGGGAAAGATGTAACTCTGTGAGATGAATTAACAGAACACAAAGCAGTTTCCAGAAAGCTTCTTTCCAGTTTTTAACCGACGATATTTCCTTTTTCACCATAGCCTCTAAGGGCTTCCAAATATCTCTTTGCCAATTGCACAAGAACAGTCTTAGAGAAAGGCTTATTGAAGGGAACGATGTAACTCTGTGAGATGGATTAACAGAACACAAAGCAGTTTCTCAGAAAGCTTCTTTCCAGTTTTTAAAAGAAGATATTTCCTTTTTCACCATAGCCCTCTATGGGCTTCCCAATATCACTTTGCCAATTCCACAAGAAAAGACTCAGCGAAAGACTTCTTGAGGGAAAGCTGTAATTCTGTGAGATGAATTAACAGGACACAAAGCAGTTTCTCAGAAAGCTTCTTTCCAGTATTTAACGGAAGATATTTCCTTTTTCACCATAGCCCTCTATGGGCTTCCAAATATCACTTTTCCAATTGCACAAGAACAGTCTTAGAGAAAGGCTTCTTGACGGGAAAGATGTAACACGGTGAGATGAATTAACAGAACACAAAGCAGTTTCTCAGAAAGCTTCTTTCCAGTATTTAACGGAAGATATTTCCTTTTCACCATAGCCCTCTATGGGCTTCCAAATATCACTTTGCCAATTCCACAAGAACAGTCTTAGAGAAAGGCTTCTTGAGGGAAAGCTGTAACTCTGTGAGATGAATTAACAGAACACAAAGCAGTTTCTCAAGCTTCTTTCCAGTTTTAACCGAAGATATTTCCTTTTTCACCATAGCCCTCTATGGGCTTCCAAATATCACTTTGCCAATTCCACAAGAACAGTCTTAGAGAAAGGCTTCTTGAAGGAAAGATGTAACTCTGTGAGATGAATTATCAGAACACAAAGCAGTTTCTCAGAAAGCTTCTTTCCAGTTTTAAAGGAAGATATTTCCTTTTCACCATAGCCTCTATGGGCTTCCAAATATCACTTTGCCAATTCCACAAGAACAGTCTTAGAAAGGCTTCTTCAGGGAAAGCTGTAACTCTGTGAGATGAATTAACAGAACACAAAGCAGTTTCCAGAAAGCTTCTTTCCAGTTTTAAAGGAAGATATTTCCTTTTCACCAGAGCCCTCTATGGGCTTCCAAATATCACTTTGCCAATTCCACAAGAACAGACTTAGCGAAAGGCTTCTTCAGGGAAAGCTGTAACTCTGTGAGATGAATTAACAGAACACAAAGCAGTTTCTCAAGCTTCTTTCCAGTGTTTAACGGAAGATATTTCCTTTTTCACCATAGCCCTCTATGGGCTTCCAAATATCACTTTGCCAATTCCACAAGAACAGCCTTAGCGAAAGGCTTCTTGAAGGGAAAGATGTAACTCTGTGAGATGAATTAACAGAACACAAAGCAGTTTCCAGAAAGCTTCTTTCCAGTTTTTAACCGAAGATATTTCCTTTTTCACCATAGCCTCTAAGGGCTTCCAAATATCACTTTGCCAATTGCACAAGAACAGTCTTAGAGAAAGGCTTATTGAAGGGAACGATGTAACTCTGTGAGATGAATTAACAGAACACAAAGCAGTTTCTCAGAAAGCTTCTTTCCAGTTTTAAAGGAAGATATTTCCTTTTTCACCATAGCCCTCTATGGGCTTCCAAATATCACTTTGCCAATTCCACAAGAACAGACTTAGCGAAAGGCTTCTTGAGGGAAAGCTGTAACTCTGTGAGATGAATTAACAGGACACAAAGCAGTTTCTCAGAAAGCTTCTTTCCAGTATTTAACGGAAGATATTTCCTTTTTCACCATAGCCCTCTATGGGCTTCCAAATATCACTTTGCCAATTGCACAAGAACAGTCTTAGAGAAAGGCTTCTTGAGGGAAAGATGTAACACGGTGAGATGAATTAACAGAACACAAAGCAGTTTCTCAGAAAGCTTCTTTCCAGTATTTAACGGAAGATATTTCCTTTTCACCATTGCCCTCTATGGGCTTCCAAATATCACTTTGCCAATTCCACAAGAACAGACTTAGCGACAGGCTTCTTGAAGGGAAAGATGTAACTCTGTGAGATGAATTAACAGAACACAAAGCAGTTTCTCAGAAAGCTTCTTTCCAGTTTTTAAAGGAAGATATTTCCTTTTCACCATAGCCCTCTATGGGCTTCCAAATATCACTTTGCCAATTCCACAAGAACAGACTTAGCGAAAGGCTTCTTGAGGGGAAAGCTGTAACTCTGTGAGATGAATTAACAGAACACAAAGCAGTTTCTCAGAAAGCTTCTTTCCAGTATTTAACGGAAGATATTTCCTTTTCACCATAGCCCTCTATGGGCTTCCAAATATCACTTTGCCAATTGCACAAGAACAGTCTTAGAGAAAGGCTTCTTGAGGGAAAGATGTAACTCTGTGAGATGAATTAACAGAACACAAAGCAGTTTCTCAGAAAGCTTCTTCCAGTTTTAACGGAAGATATTTCCTTTTCACCATTGCCCTCTATGGGCTTCCAAATATCACTTTGCCAATTCCACAAGAACAGACTTAGCGACAGGCTTCTTGAAGGGAAAGATGTAACTCTGTGAGATGAATTAACAGAACACAAAGCAGTTTCTCAGAAAGCTTCTTTCCAGTTTTTAAAGGAAGATATTTCCTTTTCACCATAGCCCTCTATGGGCTTCCAAATATCACTTTGCCAATTCCACAAGAACAGACTTAGCGAAAGGCTTCTTGAAGGGAAAGCTGTAACTCTGTGAGATGAATTAACAGAACACAAAGCAGTTTCTCAGAAAGCTTCTTTCCAGTGTTTAACGGAAGATATTTCCTTTTTCACCATAGCCCTCTAGGGGCTTCCAAATATCACTTTGCCAATTCCACAAGAACAGCATTAGCGAAAGCCTTCTTGAAGGGAAAGATGTAACTCTGTGAGATGAATTAACAGAACACAAAGCAGTTTCTCAGAAAGCTTCTTTCCAGTTTTAACGAAGATATTTCCTTTTCACCATAACCCTCTAAGGGCTTCCAATATCACTTTGCCAATTCCACAAGAACAGTCTTAGAGAAAGGCTTCTTGAGGGGAAAGCTGTAACTCTGTGAGATGAATTAACAGAACACAAAGCAGTTTCTCAGAAAGCGACTTTCCAGTATTTAACGGAAGTTATTTCCTTTTTCACCATAGCCCTCTCTGGGCTTCCAAATATCACTTTGCCAATTGAACAAGAACAGCCTTAGGGAAAGGATTCCTGAAGGGAAAGATGTATCTCTGTAAGATGAATTAACAGAACACAAAGCAGTTTCTCAGAAAGCTTCTTTCCAGTTTTTAACCGAAGATATTTCCTTTTTCACCATAGACCTCTCTGGGCTTCCAAATATCACTTTGCCAATTCCACAAGAACAGCCTTAGAAAGGCTTCTTGATGGGAAAGATGTAACTCTGTGAGATGAATTAACAGAACACAAAGCAGTTTCTCAGAAAGCTTCTTTCCAGTTTTAACGAAGATATTTCCTTTTCACCATAGCCTCTAAGGGCTTCCAAATATCCTTTGCCAATTCCACAAGAACAGTCTTAGAGAAAGGCTTCTTGAAGGGAAAGCTGTAACTCTGTGAGATGAATTAACAGAACACAAAGCAGTTTCTCAGAAAGCTTCTTTCCAGTTTTTAACCGAAGATATTTCCTTTTCACCATAGCCCTCTATGGGCTTCCAAATATCACCTTGCCAATTCCACAAGAACAGTCTTAGAGAAAGGCTTCTTGAAGGGAAAGATGTAACTCTGTGAGATGAATTATCAGAACACAAAGCAGTTTCTCAGAAAGCTTCTTTCCAGTTTTTAAGGAAGATATTTCCTTTTCACCATAGCCCTCTAAGGGCTTCCAAATATCACTTTGCCAATTCCACAAGAACAGTCTTAGAGAAAGGCTTCTTGAAGGGAAAGATGTAACTCTGTGAGATGAATTAACAGAACACAAAGCAGTTTCTCAGAAAGCTTCTTTCCAGTTTTTAACGGAAGATATTTCCTTTTCACCATAGCCTCTATGGGCTTCCAAATATCACTTTGCCAATTCCACAAGAACAGCCTTAGTGACAGGCTTCTTGAAGGGAAAGATGTAACTCTGTGAGATGAATTAACAGAACACAAAGCAGTTTCTCAGAAAGCTTCTTTCCAGTTTTTAACGGAAGATATTTCCTTTTCACCATAGCCCTCTATGGGCTTCCAAATATCACTTTGCCAATTCCACAAGAACAGCCTTAGCGAAAGGCTTCTTGAAGGGAAAGATGTAACTCTGTGAGATGAATTAACAGAACACAAAGCAGTTTCTCAGAAAGCTTCTTTCCAGTTTTTAACGGAAGATATTTCCTTTTCACCATAGCCCTCTATGGGCTTCCAAATATCACTTTGCCAATTCCACAAGAACAGCCTTAGCGAAAGGCTTCTTGAAGGAAAGATGTAACTCTGTGAGATGAATTAACAGAACACAAAGCAGTTTCTCAGAAAGCTTCTTTCCAGTTTTTAACGGAAGATATTTCCTTTTCACCATAGCCCTCTATGGGCTTCCAAATATCACTTTGCCAATTCCACAAGAACAGACTTAGCGACAGGCTTCTTGAAGGGAAAGCTGTAACTCTCTGAGATGAATTAAGAACACAAAGCAGTTTCTCAGAAAGCTTCTTTCCAGTTTTTAATGGAAGATATTTCCTTTTTCACCATAGCCCTCTCTGGGCTTCCAAATATCACTTTGCCAATTGAATAAGAACAGCCTTGGCAAAAGGCTTCTTGAAGGGAAAGATGTATCTCTGTGAGATGAATTAACAGAACACAAAGCAGTTTCTCAGAAAGCTTCTTTCCTGTTTTTAACCGAAGATATTTCCTTTTTCACCATAGCCCTCTATGGGCTTCCAAATATCGCTTTCCCATTTCCACAAGAACAGCCTTAACGAAAGGCTTATTGAAGGAAAGATGTAACTCTGTGAGATGAATTAACAGAACACAAAGCAGTTTCTCAGAAAGCTTCTTTCCAGTTTTAAGAAGATATTTCCTTTTCACCATAGCCCTCTATGGGCTTCCAAATATCACTTTGCAAATTCCACAAGAATAGTCTTATAGAAAGGCTTCTTGAGGTGAAAGCTGTAACTCTGTGAGATGAATTACAGAACACAAAGCAGTTTCTCAGAAAGCTTCTTTCCAGTTTTTAAAGGAAGATATTTCCTTTTCACCATAGCCCTCTATGGCTTCCAAATATCACTTTGCCAATTCCACAAGAACAGCATTAGCGAAAGGCTTCTTGAAGGAAAGATGTAACTCTGTGAGATGAATTAACAGAACACAAAGCAGTTTCTCAGAAAGCTTCTTTCCAGTTTTTAACGGAAGATATTTCCTTTTCACCATAGCCCTCTATGGGCTTCCAAATATCACTTTGCAAATTCCACAAGAACAGTCTTAGAGAAAGGCTTATTGAAGGGAAAGATGTAACTCTGTGAGATGAATTAACAGAACACAAAGCAGTTTCTCAGAAAGCTTCTTTCCAGTTTTTAAAGGAAGATATTTCCTTTTCACCATAGCCCTCTATGGGCTTCCAAATATCACTTTGCCAATTCCACAAGAACAGTCTTAGAGAAAGGCTTCTTGAAGGAAAGCTGTAACTCTGTGAGATGAATTACAGAACACAAAGCAGTTTCTCAGAAAGCTTCTTTCCAGTTTTTAACGGAAGATATTTCCTTTTCACCATTGCCTCTATGGGCTTCCAAATATCACTTTGCCAATTCCACAAGAACAGCCTTAGCGAAGGCTTCTTGAAGGAAAGATGTAACTCTGTGAGATGAATTAACAGAACACAAAGCAGTTTCTCAGAAAGCTTCTTTCCAGTTTTTAATGGAAGATATTTCCTTTTCACCATAGCCCTCTATGGGCTTCCAAATATCACTTTGCCAATTCCACAAGAACAGTCTTAGAGAAAGGCTTCTTGAAGGAAAGATGTAACTCTGTGAGATGAATTAACAGAACACAAAGCAGTTTCTCAGAAAGCTTCTTTCCAGTTTTAACGGAAGATATTTCCTTTTCACCATAGCCCTCTATGGGCTTCCAAATATCACTTTGCCAATTCCACAAGAACAGCCTTAGTGAAAGGCTTCTTGAAGGAAAGATGTAACTCTGTGAGATGAATTAACAGAACACAAAGCAGTTTCTCAGAAAGCTTCTTTCCAGTTTTAAAGAAGATATTTCCTTTTCACCATAGCCCTCTATGGGCTTCCAAATATCACTTTGCCAATTCCACAAGAACAGCCTTAGCGAAAGGCTTGAAGGGAAAGATGTAACTCTGTGAGATGAATTAACAGAACACAAAGCAGTTTCTCAGAAAGCTTCTTTCCAGTTTTTAACCGAAGATATTTCCTTTTCACCATAGCCCTATGGGCTTCCAAATATCACTTGCCAATTCCACAAGAACAGCCTTAGAAAAAGGCTTCTTGAAGGGAAAGATGTAACTCTGTGAGATGAATTAACAGAACACAAAGCAGTTTCTCAGAAAGCTTCTTTCCAGTTTTAAAGGAAGATATTTCCTTTTCACCATAGCCTCTATGGGCTTCCAAATATCACTTTGCAAATTCCACAAGAACAGTCTTAGAGAAAGGCTTCTTGAGGGAAAGCTGTAACTCTGTGAGATGAATTACAGAACACAAAGCAGTTTCTCAGAAAGCTTCTTTCCAGTTTTAACGAAGATATTTCCTTTTCACCATTGCCCTCTATGGGCTTCCAAATATCACTTTGCCAATTCCACAAGAACAGTCTTAGCGAAAGGCTTCTTGAAGGAAAGATGTAACTCTGTGAGATGAATTAACAGAACACAAATCAGTTTCTCAGAAAGCTTCTTTCCAGTTTTAACGGAAGATATTTTTTTCACCATAGCCCTCTACAGGCTTCCAAATATCACTTTGCCAATTCCACAAGAACAGCCTTAGCAAAAGGCTTATTGAAGGAAAGATGTAACTCTGTGAGATGAATTATCAGAACACAAAGCAGTTTCTCAGAAAGCTTCTTTCCAGTTTTAAAGGAAGATATTTCCTTTTCACCATAGCCCTCTATGGGCTTCCAAATATCACTTTGCCAATTCCACAAGAACAGTCTTAGAGAAAGGCTTCTTGAAGGGAAAGATGTAACTCTGTGAGATGAATTAACAGAACACAAAGCAGTTTCTCAGAAAGCTTCTTTCCAGTTTTTAAGAAGATATTTCCTTTTCACCATAGCCCTCTATGGGCTTCCAAATATCACTTTGCCAATTCCACAAGAACAGTCTTAGAAAAAGGCTTCTTGAAGGGAAAGATGTAACTCTGTGAGATGAATTATCAGAACACAAAGCAGTTTCTCAGAAAGCTTCTTTCCAGTTTTAACGGAAGATATTTCCTTTTCACCATAGCCCTATGGGCTTCCAAATATCACTTTGCCAATTCCACAAGAACAGCCTTAGTGAAAGGCTTCTTGAAGGAAAGATGTAACTCTGTGAGATGAATTAACAGAACACAAAGCAGTTTCTCAGAAAGCTTCTTTCCAGTTTTTTTAACGAAGATATTTCCTTTTCACCATAGCCCTCTATGGGCTTCCAAATATCACTTTGCCAATTCCACAAGAACAGTCTTAGAGAAAGGCTTCTTGAGGAAAGATGTAACTCTGTGAGATGAATTATCAGAACACAAAGCAGTTTCTCAGAAAGCTTCTTTCCAGTTTTAAAGGAAGATATTTCCTTTTCACCATAGCCTCTATGGGCTTCCAAATATCACTTTGCCAATTCCACAAGAACAATCTTAGAGAAGGGCTTCCTGAAGGGAAAGGTGTAACTCTGTGAGATGAATTAACAGAACACAAAGCAGTTTCTCAGAAAGCTTCTTTCCAGTTTTAACGGAAGATATTTCCTTTTCACCATAGCCCTCTAGGGCTTCCAAATATCACTTTGCCAATTCCACAAGAACAGACTTAGCAAAGGCTTCTTGAAGGAAAGCTGTAACTCTGTGAGATGAATTAACAGAACACAAAGCAGTTTCTCAGAAAGCTTCTTTCCAGTTTTTAAAGGAAGATATTTCCTTTTCACCATTGCCCTCTATGGGCTTCCAAATATCACTTTGCCAATTCCACAAGAAGAGCCTTAGAAAGGCTTCTTGAAGGGAAAGATGTAACTCTGTGAGATGAATTAACAGAACACAAAGCAGTTTCTCAGAAAGCTTCTTTCCTGTTTTTAACGGAAGATATTTCCTTTTTCACCATAGCCCTCTATGGGCTTCCAAATATCACTTTGCCAATTCCACAAGAACAGTCTTAGAAAGGCTTCTTGAAGGGAAAGATGTAACTCTGTGAGATGAATTAACAGAACACAAAGCAGTTTCTCAGAAAGTTTCTTTCCAGTTTTTAAAGGAAGATATTTCCTTTTCACCATAGGCTCTATGGGCTTCCAAATATCACTTTGCCAATTCCACAAGAACAGTCTTAGAGAAAGGCTTCTTGAGGAAAGATGTAATTCTGTGAGATGAATTAACAGAACACAAAGCAGTTTCTCAGAAAGCTTCTTTCCAGTTTTAAGGAAGATATTTCCTTTTTCACCATAGCCCTCTATGGGCTTCCAAATATCACTTTGCCAATTCCACAAGAACAGACTTAGCGAAAGGCTTCTTCAGGGAAAGATGTAACTCTGTGAGATGAATTAACAGAACACAAAGCAGTTTCTCAGAAAGCTTCTTTCCAGTATTTAACAAAGATATTTCCTTTTCACCATAGCCCTCTAAGGGCTTCCAAATATCACTTTGCCAATTCCACAAGAACAGCTTAGCGAAAGGCTTCTTGAGGGAAAGATGTAACTCTGTGAGATGAATTATCAGAACACAAAGCAGTTTCTCAGAAAGCTTCTTTCCAGTTTTTAAAGGAAGATATTTCCTTTTCACCATAGCCCTCTATGGGCTTCCAAATATCACTTTGCCAATTCCACAAGAACAGCCTTAGCGAAAGGCTTCTTGAAGGAAAGATGTAACTCTGTGAGATGAATTAACAGAACACAAAGCAGTTTCTCAGAAAGCTTCTTTCCAGTTTTTAATGGAAGATATTTCCTTTTCACCATAGCCCTCTATGGGCTTCCAAATATCACTTTGCCAATTCCACAAGAACAGCCTTAGCGAAAGGCTTCTTGAAGGAAAGATGTAACTCTGTGAGATGAATTAACAGAACACAAAGCAGTTTCTCAGAAAGCTTCTTCCAGTTTTAACGGAAGATATTTCCTTTTCACCATAGCCCTCTATGGGCTTCCAAATATCACTTTGCCAATTCCACAAGAACAGTCTTAGAGAAAGGCTTCTTGAGGGAAAGCTGTAACTCTGTGAGATGAATTAACAGAACACAAAGCAGTTTCTCAGAAAGCTTCTTTCCAGTTTTAACGGAAGATATTTCCTTTTCACCATTGCCCTCTATGGGCTTCCAAATATCACTTTGCAATTCCACAAGAACAGACTTAGCGAAAGGCTTCTTGAAGGAAAGATGTAACTCTGAGATGAATTAACAGAACACAAAGCAGTTTCTCAGAAAGCTTCTTTCCAGTTTTAACGGAAGATATTTCCTTTTCACCATAGCCCTCTATGGGCTTCCAAATATCACTTTGCCAATTCCACAAGAACAGCCTTAGCGAAAGGCTTCTTGAAGGAAAGATGTAACTCTGTGAGATGAATTAACAGAACACAAAGCAGTTTCTCAGAAAGCTTCTTTCCAGTTTTAACGGAAGATATTTCCTTTTCACCATAGCCTCTATGGGCTTCCAAATATCACTTTGCCAATTCCACAAGAACAGTCTTAGAGAAAGGCTTATTGAAGGGAAAGATGTAACTCTGTGAGATGAATTAACAGAACACAAAGCAGTTTCTCAGAAAGCTTCTTTCCAGTTTTAAGGAAGATATTTCCTTTTCACCATAGCCCTCTATGGGCTTCCAAATATCACTTTGCCAATTCCACAAGAACAGCCTCGAAAAGGCTTCTTGAGGGAAAGCTGTAACTCTGTGAGATGAATTAACAGAACACAAAGCAGTTTCTCAGAAAGCTTCTTTCCAGTTTTAACGGAAGATATTTCCTTTTCACCATAGCCTCTATGGGCTTCCAAATATCACTTTTCCAATTCCACAAGAACAGTCTTAGAGAAAGGCTTCTTGAAGGAAAGATGTAACTCTGTGAGATGAATTAACAGAACACAAAGCAGTTTCTCAGAAAGCTTCTTTCCAGTTTTAACGGAAGATATTTCCTTTTCACCATAGCCCTCTATGGGCTTCCAAATATCACTTTGCCAATTCCACAAGAACAAAAGGCTTCTTGAAGGAAAGATGTAACTCTGTGAGATGAATTAACAGAACACAAAGCAGTTTCTCAGAAAGCTTCTTTCCAGTTTTTAAAGGAAGATATTTCCTTTTCACCATAGCCCTCTGGGCTTCCAAATATCACTTTGCCAATTCCACAAGAACAGACTTAGCGAAAGGCTTCTTGAAGGGAAAGCTGTAACTCTGTGAGATGAATTAACAGAACACAAAGCAGTTTCTCAGAAAGCTTCTTTCCAGTTTTTAACGGAAGATATTTCCTTTTCACCATAGCCCTCTATGGGCTTCCAAATATCACTTTGCCAATTCCACAAGAACAGCCTTAGCGAAAGGCTTCTTGAAGGGAAAGATGTAACTCTGTGAGATGAATTAACAGAACACAAAGCAGTTTCTCAGAAAGCTTCTTTCCAGTTTTTAACGGAAGATATTTCCTTTTCACCATAGCCCTCTAAGGGCTTCCAAATATCACTTTGCCAATTCCACAAGAACAGTCTTAGAGAAAGGCTTCTTGAGGGGAAAGCTGTAACTCTGTGAGATGAATTAACAGAACACAAAGCAGTTTCTCAGAAAGCTTCTTTCCAGTATTTAACGGAAGATATTTCCTTTTCACCATAGCTCTATGGGCTTCCAAATATCACTTTGCCAATTGAACAAGAACAGCTTAGCGAAAGGCTTCTTGAAGGAAAGATGTATCTCTGTGAGATGAATTAACAGAACACAAAGCAGTTTCTCAGAAAGCTTCTTTCCAGTTTTTAACCGAAGATATTTCCTTTTTCACCATAGACCTCTCTGGGCTTCCAAATATCACTTTGCCAATTCCACAAGAACAGCCTTAGAGAAAGGCTTCTTGATGGGAAAGATGTAACTCTGTGAGATGAATTAACAGAACACAAAGCAGTTTCCAGAAAGCTTCTTTCCAGTTTTTAACCGAAGATATTTCCTTTTTCACCATAGCCCTCTAAGGGCTTCCAAATATCACTTTGCCAATTCCACAAGAACAGACTTACCGAAAGGCATCTTGAGGGGAAAGCTGTAACTCTGTGAGATGAATTAACAGAACACAAAGCAGTTTCTCAGAAAGCTTCTTTCCAGTTTTTAACCGAAGATATTTCCATTTTCAACATAGCCCTCTATGGGCTTCAAAATATCACCTTGCCAATTCCACAAGAACAGTCTTAGAGAAAGGCTTCTTGCGGGGAAAGATGTAACTCTGTGAGATGAATTATCAGAACACAAAGCAGTTTCTCAGAAAGCTTCTTTCCAGTTTTTAAAGGAAGATATTTCCTTTTTCACCATAGCCCTCTAAGGACTTCCAAATATCACTTTGCCAATTCCACAAGAACAGTCTTAGAGAAAGGCTTCTTGATGGGAAAGATGTAACCTGTGAGATGAATTAACAGAACACAAAGCAGTTTCTCAGAAAGCTTCTTTCCAGTATTTAACGGAAGATATTTCCTTTTCACCATAGCCCCTATGGGCTTCCAAATATCACTTTGCCAATTCCACAAGAACAGCCTTAGTGACAGGCTTCTTGAAGGAAAGATGTATCTCTGTGAGATGAATTAACAGAACACAAAGCAGTTTCTCAGAAAGCTTCTTTCCAGTTTTTAAGGAAGATATTTCCTTTTCACCATAGCCCTCTATGGGCTTCCAAATATCCTTTGCCAATTCCACAAGAACAGCCTTAGCGAAAGGCTTCTTGAAGGAAAGATGTAACTCTGTGAGATGAATTAACAGAACACAAAGCACTTTCTCAGAAAGCTTCTTTCCAGTTTTTATCGGAAGATATTTCCTTTTCACCATAGCCCTCTAAGGGCTTCCAAATATCCTTTGCCAATTCCACAAGAACAGCCTTAGCGAAAGGCTTCTTGAAGGGAAAGCTGTAACTCTGTGAGATGAATTAACAGAACACAAAGCAGTTTCTCAGAAAGCTTCTTTCCAGTTTTTAACGGAAGATATTTCCTTTTTCACCATTGCCCTCTATGGGCTTCCAAATATCACTTTGCCAATTCCACAAGAACAGACTTAGCGACAGGCTTCTTGAAGGGAAAGCTGTAACTCTGTGAGATGAATTACAGAACACAAAGCAGTTTCTCAGAAAGCTTCTTTCCAGTTTTAATGGAAGATATTTCCTTTTCACCATAGCCCTCTCTGGGCTTCCAAATATCACTTTGCCAATTCCACAAGAACAGCCTTAGCGAAAGGCTTCTTGAAGGGAAAGCTGTAACTCTGTGAGATGAATTAACAGAACACAAAGCAGTTTCTCAGAAAGCTTCTTTCCAGTGTTTAACGGAAGATATTTCCTTTTCACCATTGCCCTCTATGGGCTTCCAAATATCACTTTGCCAATTCCACAAGAACAGACTTAGCGACAGGCTTCTTGAAGGGAAAGCTGTAACTCTGTGAGATGAATTAACAGAACACAAAGCAGTTTCTCAGAAAGCTTCTTTCCAGTTTTTAATGGAAGATATTTCCTTTTTCACCATAGCCCTCTCTGGGCTTCCAAATATCACTTTGCCAATTGAACAAGAACAGCCTTAGCGAAAGGCTTCTTGAAGGGAAAGATGTAACTCTGTGAGATGAATTAACAGAACACAAAGCAGTTTCTCAGAAAGCTTCTTTCCAGTTTTAACCGAAGATATTTCCTTTTCACCATAGCCCTCTATGGGCTTCCAAATATCACTTTGCCATTTCCACAAGAACAGCCTTAGCGAAAGGCTTATTGAAGGAAAGATGTAACTCTGTGAGATGAATTAACAGAACACAAAGCAGTTTCTCAGAAAGCTTCTTTCCAGTTTTTAAAGGAAGATATTTCCTTTTTCACCATAGCCCTCTATGGGCTTCCAAATATCACTTTGCAAATTCCACAAGAACAGTCTTAGAGAAAGGCTTCTTGAGGTGAAAGCTGTAACTCTGTGAGATGAATTAAGAGAACACAAAGCAGTTTCTCAGAAAGCTTCTTTCCAGTATTTAACGGAAGATATTTCGTTTTTCACCGTAGCCCTCTAAGGGCTTCCAAATATCACTTTGCCAATTCCACAAGAACAGCATTAGCGAAAGGCTTCTTGAAGGGAAAGATGTAACTCTGTGAGATGAATTAACAGAACACAAAGCAGTTTCTCAGAAAGCTTCTTTCCAGTTTTTAACGAAGATATTTCCTTTTCACCATAGCCCTCTATGGGCTTCCAAATATCACTTGCCAATTCCACAAGAACAGTCTTAGAGAAAGGCTTATTGAAGGGAAAGATGTAACTCTGTGAGATGAATTATCAGAACACAAAGCAGTTTCTCAGAAAGCTTCTTTCCAGTTTTTAAAGGAAGATATTTCCTTTTCACCATAGCCCCTATGGGCTTCCAAATATCACTTTGCCAATTCCACAAGAACAGTCTTAGAGAAAGGCTTCTTGAAGGGAAAGCTGTAATTCTGTGAGATGAATTTACAGAACACAAAGCAGTTTCTCAGAAAGCTTCTTTCCAGTTTTTAACGGAAGATATTTCCTTTTCACCATAGCCTCTATGGGCTTCCAAATATCACTTTGCCAATTCCACAAGAACAGCCTTAGCGAGAAAGGCTTCTTGAAGGAAAGATGTAACTCTGTGAGATGAATTAACAGAACACAAAGCAGTTTCTCAGAAAGCTTCTTTCCAGTTTTAATGGAAGATATTTCCTTTTCACCATAGCCCTCTATGGGCTTCCAAATATCACTTTGCCAATTCCACAAGAACAGTGTTAGAGAAAGGCTTCTGAGGGAAAGCTGTAACTCTGTGAGATGAATTAACAGAACACAAAGCAGTTTCTCAGAAAGCTTCTTTCCAGTTTTAACGGAAGATATTTCCGCTTTCACCATAGCCTCTATGGGCTTCCAAATATCACTTTGCCAATTCCACAAGAACAGCCTTAGTGACAGGCTTCTTGAAGGAAAGATGTAACTCTGTGAGATGAATTAACAGAACACAAAGCAGTTTCTCAAGCTTCTTTCCAGTTTTAACCGAAGATATTTCTTTTTCACCATAGCCTCTATGGGCTTCCAAATATCACTTTGCCAATTCCAGAAGAACAGCCTTAGCGAAAGGCTTCTTGAAGGAAAGATGTATCTCTGTGAGATGAATTAACAGAACACAAAGCAGTTTCTCAAGCTTCTTTCCAGTTTTAACCGAAGATATTTCCTTTTCACCATAGCCCTATGGGCTTCCAAATATCACTTTGCCAATTCCACAAGAACAGCCTTAGCAAAAGGCTTATTGAAGGAAAGATGTAACTCTGTGAGATGAATTATCAGAACACAAAGCAGTTTCTCAGAAAGCTTCTTTCCAGTTTTTAAAGGAAGATATTTCCTTTTTCACCATAGGCCCCTATGGGCTTCCACATATCACTTTGCAAATTCCAAAAGAACTGTCTTAGAGAAAGGCTTCTTGAGATGAAAGCTGTAACTCTGTGAGATGAATTTACAGAACACAAAGCACTTTCTCAGAAAGCTTCTTTCCAGTTTTTATCGGAAGATATTTCCTTTTTCACCATTGCCCTCTATGGGCTTCCAAATATCACTTTGCCAATTCCACAAGAACAGTCTTAGCGAAAGGCTTCATGAAGGGAAAGATGTAACTCTGTGAGATGAATTAACAGAACACAAATCAGTTTCTCAGAAAGCTTCTTTCCAGTTTTTAACGGAAGATATTTCGTTTTTCACCATAGCCCTCTACAGGCTTCCAAATATCACTTTGCCAATTCCACAAGAACAGCCTTAGCAAAAGGCTTATTGAAGGGTAAGATGTAACTCTGTGAGATGAATTATCACAACACAAAGCAGTTTCTCAGAAAGCTTCTTTCCAGTTTTTAAAGGAAGATATTTCCTTTTTCACCATAGCCCTCTATGGGCTTCCACATATCACTTTGCCAATTCCACAAGAACAGTCTTAGCGAAAGGCTTCTTGAAGGGAAAGATGTAACTCTGTGAGATGAATTAACAGAACACAAAGCAGTTTCTCAGAAAGCTTCTTTCCAGTTTTTAAAAGAAGATATTTCCTCTTTCACCATAGCCCTCTAAGGGCTTCCAAATATCACTTTGCCAATTCCACAAGAACAGTCTTAGAAAGGCTTCTTGAAGGGAAAGATGTAACTCTGTGAGATGAATTATCAGAACACAAAGCAGTTTCTCAAGCTTCTTTCCAGTTTTAACGGAAGATATTTCCGCTTTCAACATAGCCCTCTATGGGCTTCCAAATATCACTTGCCAATTCCACAAGAACAGTCTTAGAAAGGCTTCTTGAGGAAAGATGTAACTCTGTGAGATGAATTATCAGAACACAAAGCAGTTTCTCAGAAAGCTTCTTTCCAGTTTTTAAAGGAAGATATTTCCTTTTTCACCATAGCCCTCTAAGGACTTCCAAATATCACTTTGCCAATTCCACAAGAACAGTCTTAGAGAAAGGCATCTTGATGGGAAAGATGTAACCCTGTGAGATGAATTAACAGAACACAAAGCAGTTTCTCAGATAGCTTCTTTCCTGTACTTAACGGAAGATATTTCCTTTTTCACCCTAGCCCAATATGGGCTTCCAAATATCACTTTGCCAATTCCACAAGAACAGCCTTAGTGACAGGCTTCTTGAAGGGAAAGATGTATCTCTGTGAGATGAATTAACAGAACACAAAGCAGTTTCTCAGAAAGCTTCTTTCCATTTTTTAACCGAAGATATTTCCTTTTTCACCATAGCCCTCTATGGGCTTCCAAATATCACTTTGCCAATTCCACAAGAATAGTCTTAGAGAAAGGCTTCTTGCGGGGAAAGATGTAACTCTGTGAGATGAATTATCAGAACACAAAGCAGTTTCTCAGACAGCTTCTTTCCAGTATTTAAAGGAAGATATTTCCTTTTTCACCATAGCCCTCTATGGGCTTCCAAATATCATTTTCCCAATTCCACAAGAACAATCTTAGAAAGGCTTCCTGAAGGGAAAGGTGTAACTCTGTGAGATGAATTAACAGAACACAAAGCAGTTTCCAGAAAGCTTCTTTCCAGTTTTAACGAAGATATTTCCTTTTCACCATAGCCCTCTAGGGCTTCCAAATATCACTTTGCCAATTCCACAAGAACAGACTTAGCGAAAGGCTTCTTCAGGGGAAAGCTGTAACTCTGTGAGATGAATTAACAGAACACAAAGCAGTTTCTCAGAAAGCTTCTTTCCAGTATTTAACGGAAGATATTTCCTTTTTCACCATTGCCCTCTATGGGCTTCCAAATATCACTTTGCCAATTCCACAAGAAGAGCCTTAGTTACGGGCTTCTTGAAGGGAAAGATGTCACTCTGTGAGATGAATTAACAGAACACAAAGCAGTTTCTCAGAAAGCTTCTTTCCAGTTTTTAACCGAAGATATTTCCTTTTTCACCATAGCCCTCTATGGGCTTCCAAATATCACTTTGCCAATTCCACAAGAACAGTCTTAGAGAAAGACTTCTTGCGGGGAAAGATATAATTCTGTGAGATGAATTATCGGAACACAAAGCAGTTTCTCAGAAAGTTTCTTTCCAGTTTTTAAAGGAAGATTTTTCCTTTTTCACCATAGGCTCTATGGGCTTCCAAATATCACTTTGCCAATTCCACAAGAACAGTCTTAGAGAAAGGCATCCTGACGGGAAAGGTGTAATTCTGTGAGATGAATTAACAGAACACAAAGCAGTTTCACAGAAAGCTTCTTTCCAGTTTTTAAAGGAAGATATTTCCTTTTTCACCAGAGCCCTCTATGGGCTTCCAAATATCACTTTGCCAATTCCACAACAGACTTAGCGAAAGGCTTCTTCAGGGGAAAGCTGTAACTCTCTGAGATGAATTAACAGAACACAAAGCAGTTTCTCAGAAAGCTTCTTTCCAGTATTTAACAAAAGATATTTCCTTTTTCACCATAGCCCTCTAAGGGCTTCCAAATATCACTTTGCTAATCCCAGAAGAAGAGTCTTAGAGAAAGGCTTCTTGAGGGGAAAGATGTAACTCTGTGAGATGAATTATCAGAACACAAAGCAGTTTCTCAGAAAGCTTCTTTCCAGTTTTTAACGGAAGATATATCCGCTTTCAACATAGCCCTCTATGGGCTTCCAAATATCACTTTGCCAATTCCACAAGAGCAGCCTTAGTGACAGGCTTCTTGAAGGGAAAGATGTAACTCTGTGAGATGAATTAACAGAACACGAAGCAGTTTCTCAGAAAGCTTCTTTCCAGTGTTTAACGGAAGATATTTCCTTTTTCACCTTAGCCCTCTATGGGCTTCCAAATAT
Source organism: Erythrocebus patas (assembly GCA_023783455.1). NCBI lineage: Eukaryota > Metazoa > Chordata > Mammalia > Primates > Cercopithecidae > Erythrocebus > Erythrocebus patas. The sequence continues at coordinate 275,592 of JAKFHT010003846.1, read as the reverse complement.
CACTTTGCCAATTCCACAAGAACAGACTTAGCGACAGGCTTCTTGAAGGTAAAGATGTAACTCTGTGATATGAATTAACAGAACACAAAGCAGTTTCTCAGAAAGCTTCTTTCCAGTATTTAACGGAAGATATTTCCTTGTTCACCATTGCCCTCTATGGGCTTCCAAATATCACTTTGCCAATTCCACAAGAACAGCCTTAGTTACGGGCTTCTTGAAGGGAAAGATGTCACTCTTTGAGAGGAATTAACAGAACACAAAGCAGTTTCTCAGAAAGCTTCTTTCCAGTTTTTCATGGAAGATATTTCCTTTTTCACCATAGCCCTCTATGGGCTTCCAAATATCACTTTGCCAATTCCACAAGAACAGCCTTAGCGAACGGCTAATTGAAGGGAAATATGTAACTCTGTGAGATGAATTATCAGAACACAAAGCAGTTTCTCAGAAAGCTTCTTTCCAGTTTTTAATGGAAGATATTTCCTTTTTCACCATTGCCCTCTATGGGCTTCCAAATATCACTTTGCAAATTCCACAAGAACAGTCTTAGAGAAAGGCTTCTTGAGGTGAAAGCTGTAACTCTGTGAGATGAATTAAGAGAACACAAAGCAGTTTCTCAGAAACCTCCTTTCCAGTATTTAACGGAAGATAATTCCGTTTTCACCATAGCCCTCTAAAGGCTTCCAAATATCACTTTGCCAATTCCACAAGAACAGCATTAGCGAAAGGCTTCCTGAAGGGAAAGATTTAACTCTGTGAGATGAATTAACAGAACACAAAGCAGTTTCTCACAAAGCTTCTTTCCTGTTTTTAACCGAAGATATTTCCTTTCTCACCATAGCCCTCTATGGGCTTCCAAATATCGTTGGAGAATTGCACAAGAACAGTCTTAGAGAAAGGATTATTGAAGGGAAAGATGTAACTCTGTGAGATGAATTATCAGAACACAAAGCAGTTTCTCAGAAAGCTTCTTTCCAGTTTTTAAAGTAAGATATTTCCTTTTTCACAATAGCCCCCTATGGGCTTCCAAATATCACTTGGCTAATTCCACAAGAACAGTCTTAGAGAAAGGCTTCTTGAGGAAAGATGTAACTCTGTGAGATGAATTAACAGAACACAAAGCAGTTTCTCAGAAAGCTTCTTTCCAGTTTTTAACGAAGATATTTCCTTTTTCACCATTGCCCTCTATGGGCTTCCAAATATCACTTTGCCAATTCCACAAGAACAGCCTTAGCGAAAGGCTTCTTGAGGAAAGATGTAACTCTGTGAGATGAATTAACAGAACACAAAGCAGTTTCTCAGAAAGCTTCTTTCCAGTATTTAACGGAAGATATTTCCTTTTTCACCATTGCCCTCTATGGGCTTCCAAATATCACTTTGCCAATTCCACAAGAACAGCCTTAGCGAAAGGCTTCTTGAAGGGAAAGATGTAACTCTGTGAGATGAATTAACAGAACACAAAGCAGTTTCAGAAAGCTTCTTTCCAGTTTTTAAGGAAGATATTTCCTTTTTCACCATAGCCCTCTATGGGCTTCCAAATATCACTTTGCCAATTCCACAAGAACAGACTTAGCGAAAGGCTTCTTGAAGGGAAAGATGTAACTCTGTGAGATGAATTAACAGAACACAAAGCAGTTTCTCAGAAAGCTTCTTTCCAGTGTTTAACGGAAGATATTTCCTTTTCACCATAGCCTCTCTGGGCTTCCAAATATCACTTTGCCAATTCCACAAGAACAGCCTTAGCGAAAGGCTTCTTGAAGGAAAGATGTAACTCTGTGAGATGAATTAACAGAACACAAAGCAGTTTCTCAGAAAGCTTCTTTCCAGTTTTTAACCGAAGATATTTCCTTTTCACCATAGCCCTCTGGGCTTCCAAATATCACTTTGCCAATTCCACAAGAACAGTCTTAGAGAAAGGCTTCTTGCGGGGAAAGATGTAACTCTGTGAGATGAATTAACAGAACACAAAGCAGTTTCTCAGAAAGCTTCTTTCCAGTATTTAACGGAAGATATTTCCTTTTCACCATAGCCCTCTGGGCTTCCAAATATCACTTTGCCAATTCCACAAGAACAGCCTTAGTGAAAGGCTTCTTGAAGGAAAGCTGTAACTCTCTGAGATGAATTAACAGAACACAAAGCAGTTTCTCAGAAAGCTTCTTTCCAGTTTTTAACCGAAGATATTTCCTTTTCACCATAGCCCTCTCTGGGCTTCCAAATATCACTTTGCCAATTCCACAAGAACAGTCTTAGAAAGGCTTCTTGATGGGAAAGATGTAACTCTGTGAGATGAATTATCAGAACACAAAGCAGTTTCTCAGAAAGCTTCTTTCCAGTTTTTAAGGAAGATATTTCCTTTTCACCATAGCCCTCTAGGCTTCCAAATATCACTTTGCCAATTCCACAAGAACAGTCTTAGAAAGGCTTCTTGAGGAAAGCTGTAACTCTGTGAGATGAATTAACAGAACACAAAGCAGTTTCTCAGAAAGCTTCTTTCCAGTTTTTAAGGAAGATATTTCCTTTTCACCATAGCCCTCTATGGGCTTCCAAATATCACTTTGCCAATTCCACAAGAACAGTCTTAGAGAAAGGCTTCTTGCGGGGAAAGATGTAACTCTGTGAGATGAATTATCAGAACACAAAGCAGTTTCTCAGAAAGCTTCTTTCCAGTTTTTAAAGGAAGATATTTCCTTTTCACCATAGCCCTCTATGGGCTTCCAAATATCACTTTGCCAATTCCACAAGAACAGCCTTAGCGAAAGGCTTCTTGAAGGGAAAGATGTAACTCTGTGAGATGAATTAACAGAACACAAAGCAGTTTCTCAGAAAGCTTCTTTCCAGTTTTTAACGAAGATATTTCCTTTTCACCATAGCCCTCTATGGGCTTCCAAATATCACTTTGCCAATTCACAAGAACAGCCTTAGTGAAAGGCTTCTTGAAGGAAAGATGTAACTCTGTGAGATGAATTAACAGAACACAAAGCAGTTTCTCAGAAAGCTTCTTTCCAGTTTTTATCGGAAGATATTTCCTTTTCACCATAGCCCTCTATGGGCTTCCAAATATCACTTTGCCAATTCCACAAGAACAGCCTTAGCGAAAGGCTTCTTGAAGGAAAGCTGTAACTCTGTGAGATGAATTAACAGAACACAAAGCAGTTTCTCAAGCTTCTTTCCAGTTTTTAACGGAAGATATTTCCTTTTCACCATAGCCCTCTATGGGCTTCCAAATATCACTTTGCCAATTCCACAAGAACAGCCTTAGCGAAAGGCTTCTTGAAGGAAAGCTGTAACTCTGTGAGATGAATTAACAGAACACAAAGCAGTTTCTCAGAAAGCTTCTTTCCAGTTTTTAACGAAGATATTTCCTTTTCACCATAACCCTCTATGGGCTTCCAAATATCACTTTGCCAATTCCACAAGAACAGCCTTAGCGAAAGGCTTCTTGAAGGAAAGCTGTAACTCTGTGAGATGAATTAAGAACACAAAGCAGTTTCTCAGAAAGCTTCTTTCCAGTTTTAATGGAAGATATTTCCTTTTCACCATAGCCCTCTATGGGCTTCCAAATATCACTTTGCCAATTCCACAAGAACAGCCTTAGCGAAAGGCTTCTTGAAGGAAAGATGTAACTCTGTGAGATGAATTAACAGAACACAAAGCAGTTTCTCAGAAAGCTTCTTTCCAGTTTTTAAAGGAAGATATTTCCTTTTCACCATAGCCCTCTATGGCTTCCAAATATAACTTTGCAAATTCCACAAGAATAGTCTTATAGAAAGGCTTCTTGAGGTGAAAGCTGTAACTCTGTGAGATGAATTAAGAGAACACAAAGCAGTTTCTCAGAAAGCTTCTTTCCAGTATTTAACGGAAGATATTTCCTTTTCACCATAGCCCTCTAAGGGCTTCCAAATATCACTTTGCCAATTCCACAAGAACAGCATTAGCGAAAGGCTTCTTGAAGGAAAGATGTAACTCTGTGAGATGAATTAACAGAACACAAAGCAGTTTCTCAAGCTTCTTTCCAGTTTTTAACGAAGATATTTCCTTTCTCACCATAGCCCTCTATGGGCTTCCAAATATCGTTGGAGAATTGCACAAGAACAGTCTTAGCGAAAGGCTTATTGAAGGAAAGATGTAACTCTGTGAGATGAATTATCAGAACACAAAGCAGTTTCTCAAGCTTCTTTCCAGTTTTTAAAGGAAGATATTTCCTTTTTCACAATAGCCCCTATGGGCTTCCAAATATCACTTTGCCAATTCCACAAGAACAGTCTTAGAGAAAGGCTTCTTGAGGTGAAAGCTGTAACTCTGTGAGATGAATTTACAGAACACAAAGCAGTTTCTCAGAAAGCTTCTTTCCAGTTTTTATCGGAAGATATTTCCTTTTCACCATTGCCTCTATGGGCTTCCAAATATCACTTTGCCAATTCCACAAGAACAGACTTAGCGACAGGCTTCTTGAAGGAAAGATGTAACTCTGTGAGATGAATTAACAGAACACAAAGCAGTTTCTCAGAAAGCTTCTTTCCAGTTTTTAAGGAAGATATTTCCTTTTCACCATAGCCCTCTATGGGCTTCCAAATATCACTTTGCCAATTCCACAAGAACAGTCTTAGAAAGGCTTCTTGAGGGAAAGCTGTAACTCTGTGAGATGAATTAACAGAACACAAAGCAGTTTCTCAAGCTTCTTTCCAGTTTTAACGGAAGATATTTCCGCTTTCACCATAGCCCTCTATGGGCTTCCAAATATCACTTTGCCAATTCCACAAGAACAGCCTTAGTGACAGGCTTCTTGAAGGGAAAGATGTAACTCTGTGAGATGAATTAACAGAACACGAAGTAGTTTCTCACAAAGCTTCTTTCCAGTTTTTAACCGAAGATATTTTCTTTTTCACCATAGCCCTCTATGGGCTTCCAAATATCACTTTGCCAATTCCAGAAGAACAGCCTTAGCGAAAGGCTTCTTGAAGGGAAAGATGTATCTCTGTGAGATGAATTAACAGAACACAAAGCAGTTTCTCAGAAAGCTTCTTTCCAGTTTTTAACCGAAGATATTTCCTTTTTCACCATAGCCCTCTACGGGCTTCCAAATATCACTTGGACAATTGCACAAGAACAGCCTTAGAAAAGGCTTATTGAAGGGAAAGATGTAACTCTGTGAGATGAATTATCAGAACACAAAGCAGTTTCTCAGAAAGCTTCTTTCCAGTTTTTAAAGGAAGATATTTCCTTTTTCACCATAGCCCTCTATGGGCTTCAAATATCACTTTGCAAATTCCACAAGAACAGTCTTAGAAAGGCTTCTTGAGGTGAAAGCTGTAACTCTGTGAGATGAATTTACAGAACACAAAGCACTTTCTCAGAAAGCTTCTTTCCAGTTTTTATCGGAAGATATTTCCTTTTCACCATTGCCCTCTATGGGCTTCCAAATATCACTTTGCCAATTCCACAAGAACAGTCTTAGCGAAAGGCTTCTTGAAGGAAAGATGTAACTCTGTGAGATGAATTAACAGAACACAAAGCAGTTTCTCAAGCTTCTTTCCAGTTTTAACGGAAGATATTTCGTTTTCACCATAGCCCTCTAAGGCTTCCAAATATCACTTTGCCAATTCCACAAGAACAGCCTTAGCGAAAGGCTTATTGAAGGAAAGATGTAACTCTGTGAGATGAATTATCAGAACACAAAGCAGTTTCTCAGAAAGCTTCTTTCCAGTTTTTAAAGGAAGATATTTCCTTTTCACCATAGCCCTCTATGGGCTTCCACATATCACTTTGCCAATTCCACAAGAACAGTCTTAGCGAAAGGCTTATTGAAGGAAAGATGTAACTCTGTGAGATGAATTATCAGAACACAAAGCAGTTTCTCAAGCTTCTTTCCAGTTTTTAAAGGAAGATATTTCCTTTTCACCATAGCCTCTATGGGCTTCAAATATCACTTTGCCAATTCCACAAGAACAGCCTTAGCGAAAGGCTTCTTGAAGGAAAGATGTAACTCTGTGAGATGAATTTACAGAACACAAAGCAGTTTCTCAGAAAGCTTCTTTCCAGTTTTTATCGGAAGATATTTCCTTTTCACCATTGCCCTCTATGGGCTTCCAAATATCACTTTGCCAATTCCACAAGAACAGTCTTAGCGAAAGGCTTCTTGAAGGAAAGATGTAACTCTGTGAGATGAATTAACAGAACACAAAGCAGTTTCTCAGAAAGCTTCTTTCCAGTTTTTATCGGAAGATATTTCCTTTTCACCATAGCCCTCTATGGGCTTCCAAATATCACTTTGCCAATTCCACAAGAACAGCCTTAGCGAAAGGCTTATTGAAGGAAAGATGTAACTCTGTGAGATGAATTAACAGAACACAAAGCAGTTTCTCAGAAAGCTTCTTTCCAGTTTTTAAAGGAAGATATTTCCTTTTCACCATAGCCCTCTAAGGCTTCCAAATATCACTTTGCCAATTCCACAAGAACAGTCTTAGCGAAAGGCTTCTTGAAGGAAAGATGTAACTCTGTGAGATGAATTAACAGAACACAAAGCAGTTTCTCAGAAAGCTTCTTTCCAGTTTTTAAAGAAGATATTTCCTTTTCACCATAGCCCTCTATGGGCTTCCAAATATCACTTTGCCAATTCCACAAGAACAGTCTTAGCGAAAGGCTTCTTGAAGGAAAGATGTAACTCTGTGAGATGAATTATCAGAACACAAAGCAGTTTCTCAGAAAGCTTCTTTCCAGTTTTTAATGGAAGATATTTCGTTTTCACCATAGCCCTCTATGGGCTTCCAAATATCACTTTGCCAATTCCACAAGAACAGCCTTAGTGACAGGCTTCTTGAAAAGAAAGATGTAACTCTGTGAGATGAATTAACAGAACACAAAGCAGTTTCTCAGAAAGCTTCTTTCCAGTTTTTAACCGAAGATATTTCCTTTTCACCATAGCCCTCTATGGGCTTCCAAATATCACTTTGCCAATTCCACAAGAACAGCCTTAGTGACAGGCTTCTTGAAAAGAAAGATGTAACTCTGTGAGATGAATTATCAGAACACAAAGCAGTTTCTCAGAAAGCTTCTTTCCAGTATTTAAAGGAAGATATTTCCTTTTCACCATAGCCCTCTATGGGCTTCCAAATATCACTTTGCCAATTCCACAAGAACAATCTTAGAGAAGGGCTTCCTGACGGAAAGGTGTAACTCTGTGAGATGAATTAACAGAACACAAAGCAGTTTCCAGAAAGCTTCTTTCCAGTTTTTAACCGAAGATATTTCCTTTTCACCATAGCCCTCTAAGGGCTTCAAATATCACTTTGCCAATTCCACAAGAACAGACTTAGCGAAAGGCTTCTTCAGGGAAAGCTGTAACTCTGTGAGATGAATTAACAGAACACAAAGCAGTTTCTCAGAAAGCTTCTTTCCAGTATTTAACGGAAGATATTTCCTTTTCACCATAGCCCTCTATGGGCTTCCAAATATCACTTTGCCAATTCCACAAGAACAGACTTAGCGAAAGGCTTCTTCAGGGAAAGCTGTAACTCTGTGAGATGAATTAACAGAACACAAAGCAGTTTCTCAGAAAGCTTCTTTCCATTTTTTAACCGAAGATATTTCCTTTTTCACCATAGCCCTCTATGGGCTTCCAAATATCACTTTGCCAATTCCACAAGAATAGTCTTAGAGAAAGGCTTCTTGCGGGGAAAGATGTAACTCTGTGAGATGAATTATCAGAACACAAAGCAGTTTCTCAGACAGCTTCTTTCCAGTATTTAAGGAAGATATTTCCTTTTTCACCATAGCCCTCTATGGGCTTCCAAATATCATTTTCCCAATTCCACAAGAACAATCTTAGAGAAGGGCTTCCTGACGGGAAAGGTGTAACTCTGTGAGATGAATTAACAGAACACAAAGCAGTTTCCAGAAAGCTTCTTTCCAGTTTTTAACCGAAGATATTTCCTTTTCACCATAGCCCTCTAAGGGCTTCAAATATCACTTTGCCAATTCCACAAGAACAGACTTAGCGAAAGGCTTCTTCAGGGAAAGCTGTAACTCTGTGAGATGAATTAACAGAACACAAAGCAGTTTCTCAGAAAGCTTCTTTCCAGTATTTAACGGAAGATATTTCCTTTTCACCATTGCCCTCTATGGGCTTCCAAATATCACTTTGCCAATTCCACAAGAACAGCCTTAGTGACAGGCTTCTTGAAGGAAAGATGTAACTCTGTGAGATGAATTAACAGAACACAAAGCAGTTTCTCAGAAAGCTTCTTTCCAGTTTTAACCGAAGATATTTCCTTTTCACCATAGCCCTCTATGGGCTTCCAAATATCACTTTGCCAATTCCACAAGAACAGTCTTAGAAAGGCTTCTTGAGGAAAGATGTAACTCTGTGAGATGAATTATCAGAACACAAAGCAGTTTCTCAGAAAGTTTCTTTCCAGTTTTTAAAGGAAGATATTTCCTTTTTCACCATAGCCTCTATGGGCTTCCAAATATCACTTTGCCAATTCCACAAGAACAGTCTTAGAAAGGCTTCTTGAAGGGAAAGATGTAACTCTGTGAGATGAATTAACAGAACACAAAGCAGTTTCTCAGAAAGCTTCTTTCCAGTTTTTAAAGGAAGATATTTCCTTTTCACCAGAGCCCTCTATGGGCTTCCAAATATCACTTTGCCAATTCCACAACAGACTTAGCGAAAGGCTTCTTCAGGGAAAGCTGTAACTCTCTGAGATGAATTAACAGAACACAAAGCAGTTTCTCAAGCTTCTTTCCAGTTTTAACGAAGATATTTCCTTTTCACCATAGCCCTCTAAGGGCTTCCAAATATCACTTTGCCAATTCCACAAGAACAGTCTTAGAAAGGCTTCTTGAGGAAAGCTGTAACTCTGTGAGATGAATTAACAGAACACAAAGCAGTTTCTCAGAAAGCTTCTTTCCAGTATTTAACGGAAGATATTTCCTTTTCACCATTGCCCTCTATGGGCTTCCAAATATCACTTTGCCAATTCCACAAGAACAGCCTTAGCGAAAGGCTTCTTGAGGTGAAAGCTGTAACTCTGTGAGATGAATTAACAGAACACAAAGCAGTTTCTCAAGCTTCTTTCCAGTTTTAAAGGAAGATATTTCGCTTTCACCATAGCCCTCTATGGGCTTCCAAATATCACTTTGCCAATTCCACAAGAACAGACTTAGCGACAGGCTTCTTGAAGGGAAAGATGTAACTCTGTGAGATGAATTAACAGAACACGAAGCAGTTTCTCAGAAAGCTTCTTTCCAGGGTTTAACGGAAGATATTTCCTTTTTCACCATTGCCCTCTATGGGCTTCCAAATATCACTTTGCCTATTCCACAAGAACAGACTTAGCGACAGGCTTCTTGAAGGGAAAGATGAAACTCTGTGAGATGAATTAACAGAACACAAAGCAGTTTCTCACAAAGCTTCTTTCCAGTTTTTAATGGAAGATATTTCCTTTTTCACCATGGCCCTCTATGGGCTTCCAAATATCACTTTGCCAATTCCACAAGAACAGCCTTAGTGAAAGGCTTCTTGAAGGAAAGATGTAACTCTGTGAGATGAATTATCAGAACACAAAGCAGTTTCTCAAGCTTCTTTCCAGTTTTAAAGGAAGATAATTCCTTTTTCACCATAGCCCTCTAAGGGCTTCCAAATATCACTTTGCAAATTCCACAAGCACAGTCTTAGAAAGGCTTCTTGAGGTGAAAGCTGTAACTCTGTGAGATGAATTAACAGAACACAAAGCAGTTTCTCAGAAAGCTTCTTTCCAGTTTTAAAGGAAGATATTTCCTTTTTCACCATTGCCCTCTATGGGCTTCCAAATATCACTTTGCCAATTCCACAAGAACAGCCTTAGCGAAAGGCTTCTTGAAGGAAAGATGTAACTCTGTGAGATGAATTAACAGAACACAAAGCAGTTTCTCAGAAAGCTTCTTTCCAGTTTTAATGGAAGATATTTCCTTTTCACCATAGCCCTCTATGGGCTTCCAAATATCACATTGCCAATTCCACAAGAACAGCCTTAGCGAAAGGCTTCTTGATGGGAAAGATGTAACTCTGTGAGATGAATTAAGAGAACACAAAGCAGTTTCTCAGAAAGCTTCTTTCCAGTTTTAACGAAGATATTTCCTTTTCACCATTGCCCTCTATGGGCTTCCAAATATCACTTTGCCAATTCCACAAGAACAGCCTTAGCGAAAGGCTTATTGAAGGAAAGATGTAACTCTGTGAGATGAATTAACAGAACACAAAGCACTTTCTCAGAAAGCTTCTTTCCAGTTTTAACGGAAGATATTTCCTTTTCACCATAGCCTCTATGGGCTTCCAAATATCACTTTGCCAATTCCACAAGAACAGCCTTAGCGAAAGGCTTCTTGAAGGGAAAGATGTAACTCTGTGAGATGAATTATCAGAACACAAAGCAGTTTCTCAAGCTTCTTTCCAGTTTTAATGGAAGATATTTCGTTTTCACCATAGCTCTATGGGCTTCCAAATATCACTTTGCCAATTCCACAAGAACAGCCTTAGCGAAAGGCTTCTTGATGGGAAAGATGAAACTCTGTGAGATGAATTAAGAGAACACAAAGCAGTTTCCAGAAAGCTTCTTTCCAGTTTTAACCGAAGATATTTCCTTTTCACCATAGCCCTCTGGGCTTCCAAATATCACTTTGCCAATTGCACAAGAACAGCCTTAGCGAAGGCTTCTTGAAGGAAAGATGTATCTCTGTGAGATGAATTAACAGAACACAAAGCAGTTTCTCACAAAGCTTCTTTCCAGTTTTTAACGAAGATATTTCCTTTTCACCATAGCCCTCTATGGGCTTCCAAATATCACTTTGCCAATTCCACAAGAACAGTCTTAGAAAGGCTTCTTGATGGGAAAGATGTAACTCTGTGAGATGAATTATCAGAACACAAAGCAGTTTCTCAGAAAGCTTCTTTCCAGTTTTTAAGGAAGATATTTCCTTTTCACCATAGCCCTCTATGGGCTTCCAAATATCACTTTGCCAATTCCACAAGAACAGTCTTAGAGAAAGGCTTCTTGAGGGAAAGCTGTAACTCTGTGAGATGAATTAACAGAACACAAAGCAGTTTCCAGAAAGCTTCTTTCCAGTTTTTAACCGAAGATATTTCCTTTTCACCATAGCCCTCTATGGGCTTCCAAATATCACTTTGCCAATTCCACAAGAACAGTCTTAGAGAAAGGCTTCTTGAAGGAAAGATGTAACTCTGTGAGATGAATTATCAGAACACAAAGCAGTTTCTCAGAAAGCTTCTTTCCAGTTTTAAAGGAAGATATTTCCTTTTCACCATAGCCTCTATGGGCTTCCAAATATCACTTTGCCAATTCCACAAGAACAGTCTTAGAAAGGCTTCTTGAGGGAAAGCTGTAACTCTGTGAGATGAATTAACAGAACACAAAGCAGTTTCCAGAAAGCTTCTTTCCAGTTTTTAAGGAAGATATTTCCTTTTCACCAGAGCCCTCTATGGGCTTCCAAATATCACTTTGCCAATTCCACAAGAACAGACTTAGCGAAAGGCTTCTTCAGGGAAAGCTGTAACTCTGTGAGATGAATTAACAGAACACAAAGCAGTTTCTCAGAAAGCTTCTTTCCAGTGTTTAACGGAAGATATTTCCTTTTCACCATAGCCCTCTATGGGCTTCCAAATATCACTTTGCCAATTCCACAAGAACAGCCTTAGCGAAAGGCTTCTTGAAGGGAAAGATGTAACTCTGTGAGATGAATTAACAGAACACAAAGCAGTTTCCAGAAAGCTTCTTTCCAGTTTTTAACCGAAGATATTTCCTTTTTCACCATAGCCTCTAAGGGCTTCCAAATATCACTTTGCCAATTGCACAAGAACAGTCTTAGAGAAAGGCTTATTGAAGGGAACGATGTAACTCTGTGAGATGAATTAACAGAACACAAAGCAGTTTCCAGAAAGCTTCTTTCCAGTTTTTAAAGGAAGATATTTCCTTTTTCACCAGAGCCCTCTATGGGCTCCCAAATATCACTTTGCCAATTCCACAAGAACAGACTTAGCGAAAGGCTTCTTCAGGGGAAAGCTGTAACTCTGTGAGATGAATTAACAGAACACAAAACAGTTTCTCAGAAAGCTTCTTTCCAGTATTTAACGGACGATATTTCCTTTTTCACCATAGCCCTCTATGGGCTTCCAAATATCACTTTGCCAATTACACAAGAACAGCATTAGGGAAAGCCTTCTTTAAGGGAAAGCTGTAACTCTGTGAGATGAATTAACAGAACACAAAGCAGTTTCTCAGAAAGCTTCTTTCCAGTTTTTAACCGAAGATATTTCCTTTTTCACCATAACCCTCTAAGGGCTTCAAATATCACTTTGCCAATTCCACAAGAACAGACTTAGCGAAAGGCTTCTTGAAGGGAAAGATGTAACTCTGTGAGATGAATTAACAGAACACAAAGCAGTTTCCAGAAAGCTTCTTTCCAGTTTTTAAAGGAAGATATTTCCTTTTTCACCAGAGCCCTCTATGGGCTCCCAAATATCACTTTGCCAATTCCACAAGAACAGACTTAGCGAAAGGCTTCTTCAGGGGAAAGCTGTAACTCTGTGAGATGAATTAACAGAACACAAAACAGTTTCTCAGAAAGCTTCTTTCCAGTATTTAACGGAAGATATTTCCTTTTTCACCATAGCCCTCTAGGGGCTTCCAAATATCACTTTGCCAATTCCACAAGAACAGCATTAGCGAAAGCCTTCTTGAAGGGAAAGATGTAACTCTGTGAGATGAATTAACAGAACACAAAGCAGTTTCCAGAAAGCTTCTTTCCAGTTTTTAACCGAAGATATTTCCTTTTTCACCATAACCCTCTAAGGGCTTCAAATATCACTTTGCCAATTCCACAAGAACAGTCTTAGAGAAAGGCTTCTTCAGGGGAAAGCTGTAACTCTGTGAGATGAATTAACAGAACACAAAGCAGTTTCTCAGAAAGCGACTTTCCAGTATTTAACGGAAGTTATTTCCTTTTTCACCATAGCCCTCTATGGGCTTCCAAATATCACTTTGCCAATTGCACAAGAACAGTCTTTGAGAAAGGCTTATTGAAGGGAAAGATGTAACTCTGTGAGATGAATTATCAGAACACAAAGCAGTTTCTCAGAAAGCTTCTTTCCAGTTTTTAAAGGAAGATATTTCCTTTTTCACCATAGCCCTCTATGGGCTTCCAAATATCACTTTGCCAATTCCACAAGAACAGCATTAGCGAAAGGCTTCTTGATGGGAAAGATGTAACTCTGTGAGGTGAATTAACAGAACACAAAGCAGTTTCAGAAAGCTTCTTTCCAGTTTTTAACCGAAGATATTTCCTTTTTCACCATAGCCCTCTATGGGCTTCCAAATATCACTTTGCCAATTCCACAAGAACAGACTTAGCGAAAGGCTTCTTGAAGGGAAAGCTGTAACTCTGTGAGATGAATTAACAGAACACAAAGCAGTTTCTCAGAAAGCTTCTTTCCAGTTTTTAACCGAAGATATTTCCTTTTTCACCATAGCCCTCTATGGGCTTCCAAATATCACTTTGCCAATTCCACAAGAACAGCCTTAATGACAGGCTTCTTGAAGGGAAAGATGTAACTCTGTGAGATGAATTAACAGAACACAAAGCAGTTTCTCAGAAAGCTTCTTTCTAGTTTTTAATGGAAGATATTTACTTTTTCACCGCAGACCTCTCTGGGCTTCCAAATATCACTTTGCCAATTTAACAAGAACAGCCTTAGGGAAAGGATTCCTGAAGGGAAAGATGTATCTCTGTAAGATGAATTAACAGAAAACAAAGCAGTTTCTCAGAAAGCTTCTTTCCAGTTTTTAACCGAAGATATTTCCTTTTCACCATAGCCTCTCTGGGCTTCCAAATATCACTTTGCCAATTCCACAAGAACAGCCTTAGAAAGGCTTCTTGATGGGAAAGATGTAACTCTGTGAGATGAATTAACAGAACACAAAGCAGTTTCTCAAGCTTCTTTCCAGTTTTAACCGAAGATATTTCCTTTTCACCATAGCCCTCTAAGGGCTTCCAAATATCACTTTGCCAATTCCACAAGAACAGACTTAGCGAAAGGCTTCTTGAAGGAAAGCTGTAACTCTGTGAGATGAATTAACAGAACACAAAGCAGTTTCTCAAGCTTCTTTCCAGTATTTAACGGAAGATATTTCCTTTTCACCATTGCCCTCTATGGGCTTCCAAATATCACTTTGCCAATTCCACAAGAACAGCCTTAGCGAAAGGCTTCTTCAGGGAAAGCTGTAACTCTGTGAGATGAATTAACAGAACACAAAGCAGTTTCTCAAGCTTCTTTCCAGTTTTTAAAGGAAGATATTTCCTTTTCACCATAGCCCTCTATGGGCTTCCAAATATCACTTTGCCAATTCCACAAGAACAGACTTAGCGACAGGCTTCTTGAAGGAAAGATGTAACTCTGTGAGATGAATTAACAGAACACAAAGCAGTTTCTCAGAAAGCTTCTTTCCAGTTTTTAACGGAAGATATTTCCTTTTCACCATTGCCCTCTATGGGCTTCCAAATATCACTTTGCCAATTCCACAAGAACAGACTTAGCGAAAGGCTTCTTGAAGGGAAAGATGTAACTCTGTGAGATGAATTAACAGAACACAAAGCAGTTTCTCAAGCTTCTTTCCAGTTTTTAATGGAAGATATTTCCTTTTCACCATTGCCCTCTATGGGCTTCCAAATATCACTTTGCCAATTCCACAAGAACAGCCTTAGTGACAGGCTTCTTGAAGGGAAAGATGTAACTCTGTGAGATGAATTATCAGAACACAAAGCAGTTTCTCAGAAAGCTTCTTTCCAGTTTTTAAAGGAAGATATTTCCTTTTCACCATAGCCCTCTATGGGCTTCCAAATATCACTTTGCAAATTCCACAAGAACAGTCTTAGAAAGGCTTCTTGAGGGAAAGATGTAACTCTGTGAGATGAATTAGCAGAACACAAAGCAGTTTCTCAGAAAGCTTCTTTCCAGTTTTTAAAGGAAGATAATTCCTTTTTCACCATAGCCCTCTATGGGCTTCCAAATATCACTTTGCAAATTCCACAAGCACAGTCTTAGAAAGGCTTCTTGATGGGAAAGATGTAACTCTGTGAGATGAATTAGCAGAACACAAAGCAGTTTCTCAGAAAGCTTCTTTCCAGTTTTAAAGGAAGATATTTCCTTTTCACCATTGCCCTCTATGGGCTTCCAAATATCACTTTGCCAATTCCACAAGAACAGCCTTAGCGAAAGGCTTCTTGAAGGAAAAGATGTAACTCTGTGAGATGAATTAACAGAACACAAAGCAGTTTCTCAGAAAGCTTCTTTCCAGTTTTTAATGGAAGATATTTCCTTTTTCACCATAGCCCTCTATGGGCTTCCAAATATCACTTTGCCAATTCCACAAGAACAGCCTTAGCGAAGGCTTCTTGATGGGAAAGATGTAACTCTGTGAGATGAATTAACAGAACACAAAGCAGTTTCTCAGAAAGCTTCTTTCCAGTTTTAACGAAGATATTTCCTTTTCACCATAGCCCTCTATGGGCTTCCAAATATCACTTTGCCAATTCCACAAGAACAGTCTTAGAGAAAGGCTTCCTGAGGGAAAGCTGTAACTCTGTGAGATGAATTAACAGAACACAAAGCAGTTTCCAGAAAGCTTCTTTCCAGTTTTAACCGAAGATATTTCCTTTTCACCATAGCCCTCTAAGGGCTTCCAAATATCACTTTGCCAATTCCACAAGAACAGACTTAGCGAAAGGCTTCTTCAGGGGAAAGCTGTAACTCTGTGAGATGAATTAACAGAACACAAAGCAGTTTCTCAGAAAGCTTCTTTCCAGTTTTTAAAGGAAGATAATTCCTTTTTCACCATAGCCCTCTATGGGCTTCCAAATATCACTTTGCAAATTCCACAAGAACAGTCTTAGAGAAAGGCTTCTTGAGGTGAAAGCTGTAACTCTGTGAGATGAATTAACAGAACACAAAGCAGTTTCACAGAAAGCTTCTTTCCAGTTTTTAAAGGAAGACATTTCCTTTTCCACCATAGCCCTCTATGGGCTTCCAAATATCACTTTGCAAATTCCACAAGAACAGTCTTAGAGAAAGGCTTCTTGAGGTGAAAGCTGTAACTCTGTGAGATGAATTAGCAGAACACAAAGCACTTTCTCAGAAAGCTTCTTTCCAGTTTTTAACGGAAGATATTTCCTTTTTCACCATTGCCCTCTATGGGCTTCCAAATATCACTTTGCCAATTCCACAAGAACAGCCTTAGCGAAAGGCTTCTTGAAGGGAAAGATGTAACTCTGTGAGATGAATTAACAGAACACAAAGCAGTTTCTCAGAAAGCTTCTTTCCAGTTTTTAAAGGAAGATATTTCCTTTTTCACCATAGCCCTCTATGGGCTTCAAAATATCACTTTGAAAATTCCACAAGAACAGCCTTAGCGAAAGGCTTCTTGAAGGAAAAGATGTAACTTTGTGAGATGAATTAACAGAACACAAAGCAGTTTCTCAGAAAGCTTCTTTCCAGTTTCTAATGGAAGATATTTCCTTTTTCACCATAGCCCTCTATGGGCTTCCAAATATCACTTTGCCAATTCCACAAGAACAGCCTTAGCGAAAGGCTTCTTGATGGGAAAGATGTAACTCTGTGAGATGAATCAACAGAACACAAAGCAGTTTCCACAAAGCTTCTTTCCAGTTTTAAACCGAAGATATTTCGTTTTTCACCATAGCCCTCTAAGGGCTTCCAAATATCACTTTGCCAATTCCACAAGAACAGACTTAGCGAAGGCTTCTTGAAGGAAAGATGTAACTCTGTGAGATGAATTAACAGAACACAAAGCAGTTTCTCGAAAGCTTCTTTCCAGTTTTTAATGGAAGATATTTCCTTTTCACCATAGCCTCTATGGGCTTCAAATATCACTTTGCCAATTCCACAAGAACAGCCTTAGCGAAAGGCTTCTTGAAGGGAAATATGTAACTCTTTGAGATGAATTGACAGAACACAAAGCAGTTTCTCAGAAAGCTTCTTTCCAGTTTTAACCGAAGATATTTCCTTTTTCACCATAGCCCTCTATGGGCTTCCAAATATCACTTTGCCAATTCCACAAGAACAGTCTTAGAGAAAGGCTTCTTGAGGGAAAGCTGTAACTCTGTGAGATGAATTAAGAACACAAAGCAGTTTCTCAGAAAGCTTCTTTCCAGTTTTAAGGAAGATATTTCCTTTTCACCATAGCCCTCTATGGGCTTCCAAATATCACTTTGCCAATTCCACAAGAACAGACTTAGCGACAGGCTTCTTGAAGGGAAAGCTGTAACTCTGTGAGATGAATTAAGAACACAAAGCAGTTTCTCAGAAAGCTTCTTTCCAGTTTTAACGGAAGATATTTCCTTTTCACAATAGCCCTCTATGGGCTTCCAAATATCACTTTGCCAATTCCACAAGAACAGACTTAGCGACAGGCTTCTTGAAGGGAAAGATGTAACTCTGTGAGATGAATTAACAGAACACAAAGCAGTTTCTCAGAAAGCTTCTTTCCAGTGTTTAACGGAAGATATTTCCTTTTTCACCATTGCCCTCTATGGGCTTCCAAATATCACTTTGCCAATTGAACAAGAACAGACTTAGCGAAGGCTTCTTGAAGGAAAGATGTATCTCTGTGAGATGAATTAACAGAACACAAAGCAGTTTCTCAGAAAGCTTCTTTCCAGTTTTTAACCGAAGATATTTCCTTTTTCACCATAGCCCTCTATGGGCTTCCAAATATCACTTTGCCAATTCCACAAGAACAGTCTTAGAGAAAGGCTTCTTGAGGGAAAGATGTAACTCTGTGAGATGAATTATCAGAACACAAAGCAGTTTCTCGAAAGCTTCTTTCCAGTTTTTAAAGGAAGATATTTCCTTTTCACCATAGCCCTCTATGGGCTTCCAAATATCACTTGCCAATTCCACAAGAACAGCATTAGCGAAAGGCTTATTGAAGGAAAGATGTAACTCTGTGAGTTGAATTATCAGAACACAAAGCAGTTTCTCAGAAAGCTTCTTTCCAGTTTTTAAAGGAAGATAATTCCTTTTTCACCATAGCCCTCTATGGGCTTCCAAATATCACTTTGCAAATTCCACAAGCACAGTCTTAGAGAAAGGCTTCTTGAGGGAAAGCTGTAACTCTGTGAGATGAATTAACAGAACACAAAGCAGTTTCCAGAAAGCTTCTTCCCAGTTTTTAAAGGAAGATATTTCCTTTTTCACCAGAGCCCTCTATGGGCTTCCAAATATCACTTTGCCAATTCCACAAGAACAGACTTAGCGAAAGGCTTCTTCAGGGAAAGCTGTAACTCTGTGAGATGAATTACAGAACACAAAGCAGTTTCTCAGAAAGCTTCTTTCCAGTTTTAACGGAAGATATTTCCTTTTCACCATAGCCCTCTATGGGCTTCCAAATATCACTTTGAAAATTCCACAAGAACAGTCTTAGAAAGGCTTCTTGAGGAAAGCTGTAACTCTGTGAGATGAATTATCAGAACACAAAGCAGTTTCTCGAAAGCTTCTTTCCAGTATTTAACGGAAGATATTTCCTTTTCACCATAGCCCTCTATGGGCTTCCAAATATCACTTTGCCAATTCCACAAGAACAGCCTTAGCGAAAGGCTTATTGAAGGAAAGATGTAACTCTGTGAGATGAATTAAGAGAACACAAAGCAGTTTCTCAAGCTTCTTTCCAGTTTTTAAAGGAAGATATTTCCTTTTCACCATAACCCTCTATGGGCTTCCAAATATCACTTTGCCAATTCCACAAGAACAGTCTTAGAGAAAGGCTTCTTGAGGTGAAAGCTGTAACTCTGTGAGATGAATTAACAGAACACAAAGCAGTTTCTCAGAAAGCTTCTTTCCAGTTTTAATCGAAGATATTTCCTTTTTCACCATAGCCCTCTCTGGGCTTCCAAATATCACTTGCCAATTCCACAAGAACAGCCTTAGCGAAAGGCTTCTTGAAGGAAAGATGTAACTCTGTGAGATGAATTAACAGAACACAAAGCAGTTTCTCAGAAAGCTTCTTTCCAGTTTTTAACGAAGATATTTCCTTTTCACCATAGCCCTCTATGGGCTTCCAAATATCACTTTGCCAATTCCACAAGAACAGTCTTAGAGAAAGGCTTCTTGAGGGGAAAGCTGTAACTCTGTGAGATGAATTAACAGAACACAAAGCAGTTTCTCAGAAAGCTTCTTTCCAGTTTTTAACGGAAGATATTTCCTTTTTCACCATAGCCCTCTATGGGCTTCCAAATATCACTTTGCCAATTCCACAAGAACAGCCTTAGCGAAAGGCTTCTTGAAGGGAAAGATGTAACTCTGTGAGATGAATTAACAGAACACAAAGCAGTTTCTCAGAAAGCTTCTTTCCAGTGTTTAACGGAAGATATTTCCTTTTTCACCATTGCCCTCTATGGGCTTCCAAATATCACTTTGCCAATTGAACAAGAACAGACTTAGCGAAAGGCTTCTTGAAGGGAAAGATGTAACTCTGTGAGATGAATTAACAGAACACAAAGCAGTTTCTCAGAAAGCTTCTTTCCAGTTTTTAGCGGAAGATATTTCCTTTTTCACCATAGCCCTCTATGGGCTTCCAAATATCACTTTGCCAATTCCAGAAGAACAGTCTTAGCGAAAGGCTTATTGATGGGAAAGATGTAACTCTGTGAGATGAATTATCAGAACACAAAGCAGTTTCTCAGAAAGCTTCTTTCCAGTTTTTAAAGGAAGATATTTCCTTTTTCACCATAGCCCTCTATGGGCTTCCAAATATCACTTTGCCAATTCCACAAGAACAGCATTAGCGAAAGGTTTATACAAGGGACAGATGTAACTCTGTGAGTTGAATTATCAGAACACAAAGCAGTTTCTCAGAAAGCTTCTTTCCAGTTTTTAAAGGAAGATAATTCCTTTTTCACCATAGCCCTCTATGGGCTTCCAAATATCACTTTGCAAATTCCACAAGCACAGTGTAAGAGAAAGGCTCCTTGAGGTGAAAGCTGTAACTCTGTGAGATGAATTAACAGAACACAAAGCAGTTTCCAGAAAGCTTCTTCCCAGTTTTTAAAGGAAGATATTTCCTTTTTCACCAGAGCCCTCTATGGGCTTCCAAATATCACTTTGCCAATTCCACAAGAACAGACTTAGCGAAAGGCTTCTTCAGGGGAAAGCTGTAACTCTGTGAGATGAATTACAAGAACACAAAGCAGCTTCTCAGAGAGCTTCTTTCCAGTTTTTAAGGGAACACATTTCCTTTAACACCATAGCCCTCTATGGGCTTCCAAATATCACTTTGAAAATTCCACAAGAACAGTCTTTGGGAAAGGCTTCTTGAGGGGAAAGCTGCAACTCTGTGAGATGAATTATCAGAACACAAAGCAGTTTCTCCGAAAGCTTCTTTCCAGTATTTAACGGAAGATATTTCCTTTTTCACCATAGCCCTCTATGGGCTTCCAAATATCACATTGCCATTTCCACAAGAACAGACTTAGCGAAAGGCTTCTTCAGGGGAAAGCTGTAACTCTGTGAGATGAATTACAAGAACACAAAGCAGCTTCTCAGAGCTTCTTTCCAGTTTTTAAGGAACACATTTCCTTTAACACCATAGCCCTCTATGGGCTTCCAAATATCACTTTGAAAATTCCACAAGAACAGTCTTTGGGAAAGGCTTCTTGAGGGAAAGATGTAACTCTGTGAGATGAATTAACAGAACACAAAGCAGTTTCTCAAGCTTCTTTCCAGTTTTTAACGGAAGATATTTCCTTTTCACCATAGCCCTCTATGGGCTTCCAAATATCACTTTGCCAATTCCACAAGAACAGCCTTAGCGAAAGGCTTCTTGAAGGGGAAAACTCTGTGAGATGAATTAAGAGAACACAAAGCAGTTTCTCAGAAAGCTTCTTTCCAGTTTTTAAAGGAAGATATTTCCTTTTTCACCATAGAACTAGCGGGGTTCCAAACATCACTTTGCCAATACCACAAGAATAGTCTTAGAGAAAGGCTTCATGAGGTGAAAGCTGTAACTCGGTGAGATGAATTAACAGAACACAAAGCAGTTTCTCAGAAAGCTTCTTTCCAGTTTTTAATAGAACATATTTCCTTTTTAACCATAGCCCTCTCTGGGCTTCCAAATATCACTTTCCAATTCCACAAAAACAGCCTTAGCGAAAGGTTCTTGAAGGGAAAGATGTAAATCTGTGAGATGAATTAACAGAACACAAAGCAGTTTCTCAGAAAGCTTCTGTCCAGTTTTTAACCGAAGATATTTCCTTTTTCACCATAGCCCTCTATGGGCTTCCAAATATCACTTTGCCAATTCCACAAGAACAGTCTTAGAGAAAGGCTTCCTGAGGGGAAAGCTGTAACTCTGTGAGATGAATTAGCAGAACACAAAGCAGTTTCTCAGAAAGCTTCTTTCCAGTTTTTAAAGGAAGATATTTCCTTTTTCACTATTGCCCTCTATGGGCTTCGAAATATCACTTGGCCAATTCCACAAGAACACACTTAGCGACAGGTTTCTTGAAGGGAAAGATGTAACTCTGTGAGGTGAATTAACAGAACACAAAGCAGTTTCTCAGAAAGCTCCTTTCCAGTTTTTAAAGGAAGATATTTCCTTTTTCACCATAGCCCTCTATGGGATTCCAAATATAACATTGCAAATTCCACAAGAATAGTCTTATAGAAAGGCTTCCTGATGGGAAAGATGATATTCTGTGAGATGAATTAGACGAACACAAGGCAGTTTCTCAGAAACCTCCTTTCCAGTGTTTAACGGAAGATAATTCCGTTTTCACCATAGCCCTCTACAGGCTTCCAAATATCACTTTCTCAATTCCACAAGAACAGCATTAGCGAAAGGCTTCTTGAAGGGCAACATGTAACTCTGTGAGATGAATTAAAAGAACACAAAGCACTTTCTCAGAAACCTTCTTTCCAGTTTTTAATGGAAGATATTTCCTTTTTCACCATAGCCTTCTATGGGCTTCCAAATATCACTTTGCCAATTCCAAAAGAACCACCTTTGCGAAAGGCTTATTGAAGGGAAAGATGTAACTCTGTGAGATGAATTAACAGAACACAAAGCAGTTTCCAGAAAGCTTCTTTCCAGTTTTTAAGGAAGATATTTCCTTTTCACCATAGCCCTCTATGGGCTTCCAAATATCACTTTGCCAATTCCACAAGAACAGTCTTAGAGAAAGGCTTCTTGAAGGAAAGATGTAACTCTGTGAGATGAATTAACAGAACACAAAGCAGTTTCTCGAAAGCTTCTTTCCAGTTTTTAAAGGAAGATATTTCCTTTTCACCATAGCCCTCTATGGGCTTCCAAATATCACTTTGCCAATTCCACAAGAACAGACTTAGCGAAAGGCTTCTTGAAGGAAAGCTGTAACTCTGTGAGATGAATTAACAGAACACAAAACAGTTTCTCAGAAAGCTTCTTTCCAGTTTTTAACGAAGATATTTCCTTTTCACCATAGCCCTCTATGGGCTTCCAAATATCACTTTGCCAATTCACAAGAACAGCCTTAGAGAAAGCTTCTTGAAGGAAAGAACTCTGTGAGATGAATTAACAGAACACAAAGCAGTTTCTCAGAAAGCTTCTTTCCAGTTTTTAACCGAAGATATTTCCTTTTCACCATAGCCCTCTAAGGGCTTCCAAATATCACTTTGCCAATTCCACAAGAACAGACTTAGCGAAAGGCTTCTTGAAGGAAAGATGTAACTCTGTGAGATGAATTAACAGAACACAAAGCAGTTTCTCAGAAAGCTTCTTTCCAGTTTTTAAAGGAAGATATTTCCTTTTCACCATAGCCCTCCATGGGCTTCCAAATATCACTTTGCCAATTCCACAAGAACAGACTTAGCGAAAGGCTTCTTGAAGGAAAGATGTAACTCTGTGAGATGAATTAACAGAACACAAAGCAGTTTCTCAGAAAGCTTCTTTCCAGTATTTAACGGAAGATATTTCCTTTTCACCATAGCCCTCTAGGGCTTCCAAATATCACTTTGCCAATTCCACAAGAACAGCCTTAGCGAAAGGCTTCTTGAAGGAAAGATGTAACTCTGTGAGATGAATTAACAGAACACAAAGCAGTTTCTCAGAAAGCTTCTTTCCAGTTTTTAACCGAAGATATTTCCTTTTCACCATAACCCTCTATGGGCTTCAA
The DNA here is from genome assembly GCA_023783455.1 of Erythrocebus patas. Taxonomy (NCBI): domain Eukaryota; kingdom Metazoa; phylum Chordata; class Mammalia; order Primates; family Cercopithecidae; genus Erythrocebus; species Erythrocebus patas. Next base: position 252,381 of record JAKFHT010003846.1, on the reverse strand, counting down.
ATATCACTTTGCCAATTCCACAAGAACAGTCTTAGAGAAAGGCTTCTTGAGGGAAAGATGTAACTCTGTGAGATGAATTAACAGAACACAAAGCAGTTTCTCAGAAAGCTTCTTTCCAGTTTTTAACGGAAGATATTTCCTTTTCACCATAGCCCTCTATGGGCTTCCAAATATCACTTTGCCAATTCCACAAGAACAGTCTTAGAGAAAGGCTTCTTGAAGGAAAGATGTAACTCTGTGAGATGAATTAACAGAACACAAAGCAGTTTCTCAGAAAGCTTCTTTCCAGTTTTTAACCGAAGATATTTCCTTTTCACCATAGCCCTCTATGGGCTTCCAAATATCACTTTGCCAATTCCACAAGAACAGTCTTAGCGAAAGGCTTCTTGAAGGAAAGATGTAACTCTGTGAGATGAATTATCAGAACACAAAGCAGTTTCAGAAAGCTTCTTTCCAGTTTTTAAAGGAAGATATTTCCTTTTCACCATAGCCTCTATGGGCTTCCAAATATCACTTTGCCAATTCCACAAGAACAGCATTAGCGAAAGGCTTATTGAAGGAAAGATGTAACTCTGTGAGATGAATTATCAGAACACAAAGCAGTTTCTCAGAAAGCTTCTTTCCAGTTTTAAAGGAAGATATTTCCTTTTCACCATAGCCCTCTATGGGCTTCCAAATATCACTTTGCAAATTCCACAAGAACAGTCTTAGAGAAAGGCTTCTTGAGGGAAAGCTGTAACTCTGTGAGATGAATTAACAGAACACAAAGCAGTTTCCAGAAAGCTTCTTTCCAGTTTTAAAGGAAGATATTTCCTTTTCACCATAGCCTCTATGGGCTTCCAAATATCACTTTGCCAATTCCACAAGAACAGACTTAGCGAAAGGCTTCTTGAGGAAAGCTGTAACTCTGTGAGATGAATTAACAGAACACAAAGCAGTTTCTCAAGCTTCTTTCCAGTTTTTAAGGAAGATATTTCCTTTTTCACCATAGCCCTCTATGGGCTTCCAAATATCACTTTGCCAATTCCACAAGAACAGTCTTAGAGAAAGGCTTCTTGAGGGAAAAGCTGTAACTCTGTGAGATGAATTATCAGAACACAAAGCAGTTTCTCAGAAAGCTTCTTTCCAGTATTTAACGGAAGATATTTCCTTTTTCACCATAGCCCTCTATGGGCTTCCAAATATCACTTTGCCAATTCCACAAGAACAGCCTTAGCGAAAGGCTTATTGAAGGGAAAGATGTAACTCTGTGAGATGAATTAACAGAACACAAAGCAGTTTCTCAGAAAGCTTCTTTCCAGTTTTAAAAGGAAGATATTTCCTTTTTCACCATAGCCCTCTATGGGCTTCCAAATATCACTTTGCCAATTCCACAAGAACAGTCTTAGAGAAAGGCTTCTTGAGGTGAAAGCTGTAACTCTGTGAGATGAATTAACAGAACACAAAGCAGTTTCTCAGAAAGCTTCTTTCCAGTTTTTAATGGAAGATATTTCCTTTTTCACCATAGCCCTCTCTGGGCTTCCAAATATCACTTTGCCAATTCCACAAGAACAGCCTTAGCGAAAGGCTTCTTGAAGGAAAGATGTAACTCTGTGAGATGAATTAACAGAACACAAAGCAGTTTCTCAGAAAGCTTCTTTCCAGTTTTTAACGAAGATATTTCCTTTTCACCATAGCCCTCTATGGGCTTCCAAATATCACTTTGCCAATTCCACAAGAACAGTCTTAGAGAAAGGCTTCTTGAGGGAAAGCTGTAACTCTGTGAGATGAATTATCAGAACACAAAGCAGTTTCTCAAGCTTCTTTCCAGTTTTAAAGGAAGATATTTCCTTTTCACCATTGCCCTCTATGGGCTTCCAAATATCACTTGCCAATTCCACAAGAACAGCCTTAGTGACAGGCTTCTTGAAGGAAAGATGTAACTCTGTGAGATGAATTAACAGAACACAAAGCAGTTTCTCAAGCTTCTTTCCAGTTTTAAAGGAAGATATTTCCTTTTTCACCATAGCCCTCTATGGGCTTCCAAATATCACTTTGCAAATTCCACAAGAACAGTCTTATAGAAAGGCTTCTTGAAGGGAAAGATGTAACTCTGTGAGATGAATTAACAGAACACAAAGCAGTTTCTCAGAAAGCTTCTTTCCAGTATTTAACGGAAGATATTTCCTTTTCACCATAGCCCTCTATGGGCTTCCAAATATCACTTGCCAATTCCACAAGAACAGCCTTAGCGAAAGGCTTCTTGAAGGGAAAGATGTAACTCTGTGAGATGAATTAACAGAACACAAAGCAGTTTCTCAGAAAGCTTCTTTCCAGTTTTTAATGGAAGATATTTCCTTTTCACCATAGCCCTCTATGGGCTTCCAAATATCACTTTGCCAATTCCACAAGAACAGCCTTAGCGAAAGGCTTATTGAAGGAAAGATGTAACTCTGTGAGATGAATTATCGTAACACAAAGCAGTTTCTCAGAAAGCTTCTTTCCAGTTTTTAAAGGAAGATATTTCCTTTTCACCATAGCCCTCTATGGGCTTCAAATATCACTTTGCAAATTCCACAAGAACAGTCTTAGAAAGACTTCTTGAGGTGAAAGCTGTAACTCTGTGAGATGAATTAACAGAACACAAAGCAGTTTCTCAGAAAGCTTCTTTCCAGTTTTTAACGAAGATATTTCCTTTCTCACCATAGCCCTCTATGGGCTTCCAAATATCACTTTGCCAATTCCACAAGAACAGCATTAGCGAAAGGCTTCTTGAAGGGAAAGATGTAACTCTGTGAGATGAATTAACAGAACACAAAGCAGTTTCTCAGAAAGCTTCTTTCCTGTTTTTAATCGAAGATATTTCCTTTTCACCATAGCCCTCTATGGGCTTCAAATATCACTTTGCCAATTCCACAAGAACAGCCTTAGCGAAAGGCTTATTGAAGGAAAGATGTAACTCTGTGAGATGAATTAAGAGAACACAAAGCAGTTTCTCAGAAAGCTTCTTTCCAGTTTTAACGAAGATATTTCCTTTTCACCATAGCCCTCTATGGGCTTCCAAATATCACTTTGCCAATTCCACAAGAACAGTCTTAGAGAAAGACTTCTTGAGGGAAAGATGTAACTCTGTGAGATGAATTATCAGAACACAAAGCAGTTTCTCAGAAAGCTTCTTTCCAGTTTTTAAAGGAAGATATTTCCTTTTCACCATAGCCCTATTGGCTTCCAAATATCACTTTGCCAATTCCACAAGAACAGTCTTAGAGAAAGGCTTCTGAAGGGAAAGCTGTAACTCTGTGAGATGAATTAACAGAACACAAAGCAGTTTCCAGAAAGCTTCTTTCCAGTTTTAACGAAGATATTTCCTTTTCACCATAGCCCTCTAAGGGCTTCCAAATATCACTTTGCCAATTCCACAAGAACAGTCTTAGAGAAAGGCTTCTTGAGGAAAGCTGTAACTCTGTGAGATGAATTAACAGAACACAAAGCAGTTTCTCAGAAAGCTTCTTTCCAGTATTTAACGGAAGATATTTCCTTTTCACCATAGCCCTCTATGGGCTTCCAAATATCACTTTGCCAATTCCACAAGAACAGTCTTAGAGAAAGGCTTATTGAAGGAAAGATGTAACTCTGTGAGATGAATTACAGAACACAAAGCAGTTTCTCAGAAAGCTTCTTTCCAGTTTTTAAGGAAGATATTTCCTTTTCACCATAGCCCTCTATGGGCTTCCAAATATCACTTTGCCAATTCCACAAGAACAGCCTTAGCGAAGGCTTCTTTTGGGAAAGATGTAACTCTGTGAGATGAATTATCAGAACACAAAGCAGTTTCCAGAAAGCTTCTTTCCAGTATTTAACGGAAGTTATTTCCTTTTCACCATAGCCCTCTATGGGCTTCCAAATATCACTTTGCCAATTCCACAAGAACAGTCTTAGAGAAAGGCTTATTGAAGGAACGATGTAACTCTGTGAGATGAATTAACAGAACACAAAGCAGTTTCTCAGAAAGCTTCTTTCCAGTTTTTAAAGGAAGATATTTCCTTTTCACCATAGCCCTCTATGGGCTTCCAAATATCACTTTGCCAATTCCACAAGAACAGCCTTAGCGAAGGCTTCTTTTGGGAAAGATGTAACTCTGTGAGATGAATTAACAGGACACAAAGCAGTTTCAGAAAGCTTCTTTCCAGTTTTTAAAGGAAGATATTTCCTTTTCACCATAGCCCTCTATGGGCTTCCAAATATCACTTTGCCAATTCCACAAGAACAGCATTAGCGAAAGGCTTCTTGAGGAAAGCTGTAACTCTGTGAGATGAATTAACAGAACACAAAGCAGTTTCTCAGAAAGCTTCTTCCAGTTTTTAAAGGAAGATATTTCCTTTTTCACCAGAGCCCTCTATGGGCTTCAAATATCACTTTGCCAATTCCACAAGAACAGACTTAGCGAAAGGCTTCTTGAGGAAAGCTGTAACTCTGTGAGATGAATTAACAGAACACAAAGCAGTTTCTCAGAAAGCTTCTTTCCAGTTTTTAAAGGAAGATATTTCCTTTTTCACCATAGCCCTATGGGCTTCCAAATATCACTTTGCCAATTCCACAAGAACAGCATTAGCGAAAGGCTTCTTGAAGGGAAAGCTGTAACTCTGTGAGATGAATTAACAGAACACAAAGCAGTTTCTCAGAAAGCTTCTTTCCAGTATTTAACGGAAGTTATTTCCTTTTCACCATAACCCTCTATGGGCTTCCAAATATCACTTTGCCAATTCCACAAGAACAGTCTTAGAGAAAGGCTTATTGAAGGAACGATGTAACTCTGTGAGATGAATTAAGAGAACACAAAGCAGTTTCTCAGAAAGCTTCTTTCCAGTTTTTAAAGGAAGATATTTCCTTTTCACCATAGCCCTCTATGGGCTTCCAAATATCACTTTGCCAATTCCACAAGAACAGCCTTAGCGAAGGCTTCTTTTGGGAAAGATGTAACTCTGTGAGATGAATTAACAGGACACAAAGCAGTTTCCAGAAAGCTTCTTTCCAGTTTTTAAAGGAAGATATTTCCTTTTCACCATAGCCTCTATGGGCTTCAAAATATCACTTTGCCAATTCCACAAGAACAGCATTACCGAAAGGCTTCTTGAGGAAAGCTGTAACTCTGTGAGATGAATTAACAGAACACAAAGCAGTTTCTCAAGCTTCTTTCAGTTTTTAAAGGAAGATATTTCCTTTTCACCATAGCCCTCTATGGGCTTCCAAATATCACTTTGCCAATTCCACAAGAACAGCCTTAGCGAAGGCTTCTTTTGGGAAAGATGTAACTCTGTGAGATGAATTATCAGCACACAAAGCAGTTTCCAGAAAGCTTCTTTCCAGTTTTTAAAGAAAGATATTTCCTTTTCACCATAGCCCTCTATGGGCTTCCAAATATCACTTTGCCAATTCCACAAGAACAGCATTAGCGAAAGGCTTCTTCAGGGGAAAGCTGTAACTCTGTGAGATGAATTAACAGATCACAAAGCAGTTTCCAGAAAGCTTCTTTTCAGTTTTTAAAGGAAGATATTTCCTTTTTCACCAGAGCCCTCTATGGGCTTCCAAATATCACTTTGCCAATTCCACAAGAACAGACTTAGCGAAAGGCTTCTTCAGGGGAAAGCTGTAACTCTGTGAGATGAATTAACAGAACACAAAGCAGTTTCTCAGAAAGCTTCTTTCCAGTATTTAAAGGAAGATATTTCCTTTTTCACCATAGCCCCCTATGGGCTTCCAAATATCACTTTGCCAATTCCACAAGAACAGCATTAGCGAAAGGCTTCTTGAAGGGAAAGATGTAACTCTGTGAGATGAATTAACAGAACACAAAGCAGTTTCCAGAAAGCTTCTTTCCAGTTTTTAACCGAAGATATTTCCTTTTTCACCATAGCCCTCTAAGGGCTTCCAAATATCACTTTGCCAATTCCACAAGAACAGTCTTAGAGAAAGGCTTCTTGAGGGGAAAGCTGTAACTCTGTGAGATGAATTAACAGAACACAAAGCAGTTTCTCAAGCTTCTTTCCAGTATTTAACGGAAGTTATTTCCTTTTCACCATAGCCCTCTATGGGCTTCCAAATATCACTTTGCCAATTGCACAAGAACAGTCTTAGAAAGGCTTATTGAAGGAAAGATGTAACTCTGTGAGATGAATTATCAGAACACAAAGCAGTTTCTCAGAAAGCTTCTTTCCAGTTTTTAAAGGAAGATATTTCCTTTTTCACCATAGCCCTCTATGGGCTTCCAAATATCACTTTGCCAATTCCACAAGAACAGCCTTAGCGAAAGGCTTATTGAAGGGAATGATGTAACTCTGTGAGATGAATTAACAGAACACAAAGCAGTTTCCAGAAAGCTTCTTTCCAGTTTTTAACAGAAGATATTTCCTTTTTCACCATAGCCCTCTATGGGCTTCCAAATATCACTTTGCCAATTCCACAAGAACTGACTTAGCGAAAGGCTTCTTGAGGGGAAAGCTGTAACTCTGTGAGATGAATTAACAGGACACAAAGCAGTTTCTCAGAAAGCTTCTTTCCAGTATTTAACGGAAGATATTTCCTTTTTCACCATTGCCCTCTATGGGCTTCCAAATATCACTTTGCCAATTCCACAAGAACAGACTTAGCGAAAGGCTTCTTGAAGGGAAAGCTGTAACTCTGTGAGATGAATTAACAGAACACAAAGCAGTTTCTCAGAAAGCTTCTTTCCAGTATTTAACGGAAGATATTTCCTTTTCACCATAGCCCTCTATGGGCTTCCAAATATCACTTTGCCAATTCCACAAGAACAGACTTAGCGAAAGGCTTCTTGAAGGAAAGCTGTAACTCTGTGAGATGAATTAACAGAACACAAAGCAGTTTCTCAGAAAGCTTCTTTCCAGTTTTTAACGAAGATATTTCCTTTTCACCATTGCCCTCTATGGGCTTCCAAATATCACTTTGCCAATTCCACAAGAACAGCCTTAGTGACAGGCTTCTTGAAGGAAAGCTGTAACTCTCTGAGATGAATTAAGAACACAAAGCAGTTTCTCAGAAAGCTTTTTCCAGTTTTTAATGGAAGATATTTCCTTTTCACCATAGCCCTCTGGGCTTCCAAATATCACTTTGCCAATTGAACAAGAACAGCCTTAGCGAAAGGCTTCTTGAAGGGAAAGATGTATCTCTGTGAGATGAATTAACAGAACACAAAGCAGTTTCTCAGAAAGCTTCTTTCCAGTTTTTAATGGAAGATATTTCCTTTTTCACCATAGCCCTCTATGGGCTTCCAAATATCACTTTGCCAATTCCACAAGAACAGTCTTAGAGAAAGGCTTCTTGAAGGGAAAGATGTAACTCTGTGAGATGAATTATCAGAACACAAAGCAGTTTCTCAGAAAGCTTCTTTCCAGTTTTTAAAGGAAGATATTTCCTTTTTCACCATAGCCCTCTATGGGCTTCCAAATATCACTTTGCCAATTCCACAAGAACAGCCTTAGCGAACGGCTTATTGAAGGGAAAGATGTAACTCTGTTAGATGAATTAACAGAACACAAAGCAGTTTGCAGAAAGCTTCTTTCCAGTTTTTAACCGAAGATATTTCCTTTTTCACCATAGCCCTCTAAGGGCTTCCAAATATCACTTTGCCAATTCCACAAGAACAGTCTTAGAGAAAGGCTTCTTGAGGGGAAAGCTGTAACTCTGTGAGATGAATTAACAGAACACAAAGCAATTTCTCAGAAAGCTTCTTTCCACTATTTAACGGAAGTTATTTCCTTTTTCACCATAGCCCTCTATGGGCTTCCAAATATCACTTTGCCAATTGCACAAGAACAGTCTTAGAGAAAGGCTTATTGAAGGGAAAGATGTAACTCTGTGAGATGAATTATCAGAACACAAAGCAGTTTCTCAGAAAGCTTCTTTCCAGTTTTTAAAGGAAGATATTTCCTTTTTCACCATAGCCCTCTAAGGGCTTCCAAATATCACTTTGCCAATTCCACAAGAACAGCCTTAGCGAAAGGCTTCTTGATGGGAAAGATGTAACCCAGTGAGATGAATTAACAGAACACAAAGCAGTTTCCAGAAAGCTTCTTTCCAGTTTTTAACGAAAGATATTTCCTTTTTCACCATAGCCCTCTATGGGCTTCTAAATATCACTTTGCCAATTCCACAAGAACAGCCTTAGCGAACGGCTTATTGAAGGGAAAGATGTAACTCTGTAAGATGAATTAACAGAACACAAAGCAGTTGCTCAGAAACATTCTTTCCAGTTTTTAACGGAAGATAATTCCGTTTTCACCATAGCCCTCTATAGGCTTCCAAATATCACTTTGCAAATTCCACAAGAACAGCATTAGCGAAAGGCTTCTTGATGGGAAAGATGTAACTCTGTGAGATGAATTAACAGAACACAAAGCAGTTTCTCAGAAAGCTTCTTTCCAGTTTTTAACGAAGATATTTCCTTTTCACCATAGCCCTCTATGGGCTTCCAAATATCACTTTGCCAATTCCACAAGAACAGCCTTAGCGAAAGGCTTATTGAAGGGAAAGATGTAACTCTGTAAGATGAATTAACAGAACACAAAGCAGTTGCTCAGAAACATTCTTTCCAGTTTTTAACGGAAGATAATTCCGTTTTCACCATAGCCCTCTATAGGCTTCCAAATATCACTTTGCAAATTCCGCAAGAACAGCATTAGCGCAAGGCTTCCTGAAGGAAAAGATGTAACTCTGTGAGATGAATTAACAGAACACAAAGCAGTTTCTCACAAAGCTTCTTTCCAGTTTTTAACCGAAGATATTTCCTTTCTCACCATAGCCCTCTATGGGCTTCCAAATATCACTTTGCAAATTCCACAAGAACAGTCTTAGAGAAAGGGTTATTGAAGGAAAGATGTAACTCTGTGAGATGAATTATCAGAACACAAAGCAGTTTCTCAGAAAGCTTCTTTCCAGTTTTTAAAGGAAGATATTTCCTTTTCACCATAGCCCTATGGGCTTCCAAATATCACTTGCCAATTCCACAAGAACAGTCTTAGAGAAAGGCTTCTTGACGTGAAAGCTGTAACTCTGTGAGATGAATTACAGAACACAAAGCACTTTCTCAGAAAGCTTCTTTCCAGTTTTTAATGGAAGATATTTCCTTTTCACCATAGCCTTCAATAGGCTTCCAAATATCACTTTGCCAATTCCATAAGAACAGCCTTAGCGAAAGGCTTCTTGAAGGGAAAGATGTAACTCTGTGAGATGAATTAACAGAACACAAAGCAGTTTCTCAGAAAGCTTCTTTCCAGTTTTTAACGGAAGATATTTCCGCTTTCACCATAGCCCTCTATGGGCTTCTAAATATCACTTTGCCAATTCCACAAGAACAGCCTTAGTGACAGGCTTCTTGAAGGGAAAGATGTAACTCTGTGAGATGAATTAACAGAACACGAAGTAGTTTCTCAGAAAGCTTCTTTCCACTTTTTAACCGAAGATATTTTCTTTTTCACCATAGCCCTCTAAGGACTTCGAAATATCACTTTGCCAATTCCAGAAGAACAGCCTTAGCGAAAGGCTTCTTGAAGGGAAAGATGTATCTCTGTGAGATTAATTAACAGAACACAAAGCAGTTTCTCAGAAAGCTTCTTTCCTGTTTTTAACCGAAGATATTTCCTTTTTCACCATAGCCCTGTATGGGCTTCCAAATATCACTTTGCCAATTCCACAAGCACAGCCTTAGCGAAAGGCTTCCTGATGGGAAAGACGTAACTCTGTGAGATGAATTAACAGAACACAAAGCAGTTTCTCAGAAAGCTTCTTTCCAGTTTTTAACCGAAGATATTTCCTTTTCACCATAGCCCTCTATGGGCTTCCAAATATCACTTTGCCAATTCCACAAGAACAGCCTTAGTGACAGGCTTCTTGAAGGAAAGATGTAACTCTGTGAGATGAATTAACAGAACACAAGCAGTTTCTCAGAAAGCTTCTTTCCAGTTTTTAACGAAGATATTTTCTTTTCACCATAGCCTCTATGGGCTTCCAAATATCACTTTGCCAATTCCACAAGAACAGCTTAGCGAAAGGCTTCTTGAAGGGAAAGATGTAACTCTGTGAGATTAATTAACAGAACACAAAGCAGTTTCTCAAGCTTCTTTCCTGTTTTTAAGGAAGATATTTCCTTTTCACCATAGCCCTCTATGGGCTTCCAAATATCACTTTGCCAATTCCACAAGAACAGCCTTAGCGAAAGGCTTCCTGATGGGAAAGATGTAACTCTGTGAGATGAATTAACAGAACACAAAGCAGTTTCTCAGAAAGCTTCTTTCCAGTTTTTAACCGAAGATATTTCCTTTTCACCATAGCCCTCTATGGGCTTCCAAATATCACTTTGCCAATTCCACAAGAACAGTCTTACAGAAAGGCTTCTGAGGGAAAGCTGTAACTCTGTGAGATGAATTAACAGAACACAAAGCAGTTTCTCAAGCTTCTTTCCAGTTTTTAACGGAAGATATTTCGCTTTCACCATAGCCCTCTATGGGCTTCCAAATATCACTTTGCCAATTCCACAAGAACAGACTTAGTGACAGGCTTCTTGAAGGGACAGATGTAACTCTGTGAGATGAATTAACAGAACACGAAGCAGTTTCTCAGAAAGCTTCTTTCCAGTTTTTAACCGAAGATACTTTCTTTTTCACCATAACCCTCTATGGGCTTCCAAATATCACTTTGCCAATTCCACAAGAACAGTCTTAGAGAAAGGCTTCTTGAGGTGAAAGCTGTAACTCTGTGAGATGAATTAACAGAACACAAAGCAGTTTCTCAAGCTTCTTTCCAGTTTTTAACGAAGATATTTCCTTTTCACCATAGCCCTCTATGGGCTTCCAAATATCACTTTGCCAATTCCACAAGAACAGACTTAGTGACAGGCTTCTTGAAGGGAAAGATGTAACTCTGTGAGATGAATTAACAGAACACAAAGCAGTTTCTCAGAAAGCTTCTTTCCAGTTTTAACCGAAGATATTTCTTTTCACCATAACCCTCTATGGGCTTCCAAATATCACTTTGCCAATTCCACAAGAACAGTCTTAGAAAGGCTTCTTGAGGTGAAAGCTGTAACTCTGTGAGATGAATTAACAGAACACAAAGCAGTTTCTCAAGCTTCTTTCCAGTTTTTAACCGAAGATTTTTCCTTTTTCAACATAGCCCTCTATGGGCTTCCAAATATCACTTGGCCAATTGCACAAGAACAACCTTAGAGAAAGGCTTATGGAAGGGAAAGATGTAACTCTGTGAGATGAATTATCAGAACACAAAGCAGTTTCTCAGAAAGCTTCTTTCCAGTTTTTAAAGGAAGATATTTCCTTTTTCACCATAGCCCCCTAAGGGCTTCCAAATATCACATTGCAAATTCCACAAGAACAGTCTTAGAGAAAGGCTCTTTGAGATGAAAGCTGTAACTCTGTGAGATGAATTTACAGAACACAAAGCACTTTCTCAGAAAGCTTCTTTCCAGTTTTTATCGGAACATATTTCCTTTTCACCATTGCCCTCTATGGGCTTCCAAATATCACTTTGCCAATTCCACAAGAACAGCCTTAGCGAAAGGCTTATTGAAGGAAAGATGTAACTCTGTGAGATGAATTATCAGAACACAAAGCAGTTTCTCAAGCTTCTTTCCAGTTTTTAAAGGAAGATATTTCCTTTTCACCAGAGCCCTCTATGGGCTTCCAAATATCACTTTGCCAATTCCACAAGAACAGACTTAGCGAAAGGCTTCTTGAGAAAGCTGTAACTCTGTGAGATGAATTAAAAGAACACAAAGCAGTTTCTCAAGCTTCTTTCCAGTATTTAACGGAAGATATTTCCTTTTCACCATAGCCCTCTATGGGCTTCCAAATATCACTTTGCCAATTCCACAAGAACAGCCTTAGCGACAGGCTTCTTGAAGGAAAGATGTAACTCTGTGAGATGAATTAACAGAACACAAAGCAGTTTTCAGAAAGCTTCTTTCCAGTTTTTAACGAAGATATTTCCTTTTCACCATAGCCCTCTAAGGGCTTCCAAATATCACTTTGCCAATTCCACAAGAACAGTCTTAGAGAAAGGCTTCTTGAGGGGAAAGATGTAACTCTGTGAGATGAATTAACAGAACACAAAGCAGTTTCTCAGAAAGCTTCTTTCCAGTATTTAACGGAAGTTATTTCCTTTTCACCATAGCCCTCTATGGGCTTCCAAATATCACTTTGCCAATTCCACAAGAACAGTCTTAGAAAGGCTTATTGAAGGGAAAGATGTAACTCTGTGAGATGAATTATCAGAACACAAAGCAGTTTCTCAAAAGCTTCTTTCCAGTTTTTAAGGAAGATATTTCCTTTTTCACCATAGCCCTCTAAGGGCTTCCAAATATCACTTTGCCAATTCCACAAGAACAGTCTTAGAGAAAGGCTTCTTGATGGGAAAGATGTAACTCTGTGAGATGAATTAACAGAACACAAAGCAGTTTCTCAGAAAGCTTCTTTCCACTATTTAACGGAAGTTATTTCCTTTTTCACCATAGCCCTCTATGGGCTTCCAAATATCACTTTGCCAATTCCACAAGAACAGTCTTAGAGAAAGGCTTATTGAAGGGAAAGATGTAACTCTGTGAGATGAATTATCAGAACACAAAGCAGTTTCTCAGAAAGCTTCTTTCCAGTTTTTAAAGGAAGATATTTCCTTTTTCACCATAGCCCTCTAAGGGCTTCCAAATATCACTTTGCCAATTCCACAAGAACAGCCTTAGCGAAAGGCTTCTTGATGGGAAAGATGTAACTCTGTGAGATGAATTAACAGAACACAAAGCAGTTTCTCAGAAAGCTTCTTTCCAGTTTTTAACGAAGATATTTCCTTTTTCACCATAGCCCTCTATGGGCTTCCAAATATCACTTTGCCAATTCCACAAGAACAGTCTTAGAAAGGCTTCTTGAAGGAAAGCTGTAACTCTGTGAGATGAATTATCAGAACACAAAGCAGTTTCTCAGAAAGCTTCTTTCCAGTTTTTAAGGAAGATATTTCCTTTTCACCATAGGCTCTATGGGCTTCCAAATATCACTTTGCCAATTCCACAAGAACAGTCTTAGAAAGGCTTCTTGAAGGAAAGCTGTAACTCTGTGAGATGAATTAACAGAACACAAAGCAGTTTCCAGAAAGCTTCTTTCCAGTTTTTAAAGGAAGATATTTCCTTTTTCACCAGAGCCCTCTATGGGCTTCCAAATATCACTTTGCCAATTCCACAAGAACAGCATTAGCGAAAGGCTTATTGAAGGGAAAGATGTAACTCTCTGAGATGAATTAACAGAACACAAAGCAGTTTCCAGAAAGCTTCTTTCCAGTTTTTAACCGAAGATTTTTCCTTTTTCAACATAGCCCTCTATGGGCTTCCAAATATCACTTGGCCAATTGCACAAGAACAACCTTAGAGAAAGGCTTATGGAAGGGAAAGATGTAACTCTGTGAGATGAATTATCAGAACACAAAGCAGTTTCTCAGAAAGCTTCTTTCCAGTTTTTAAAGGAAGATATTTCCTTTTTCACCATAGCCCCCTAAGGGCTTCCAAATATCACTTTGCAAATTCCACAAGAACAGTCTTAGAGAAAGGCTTCTTGAGATGAAAGCTGTAACTCTGTGAGATGAATTAACAGAACACAAAGCACTTTCTCAGAAAGCTTCTTTCCAGTTTTTAACGGAAGATATTTCCTTTTCACCATTGCCCTCTATGGGCTTCCAAATATCACTTGCCAATTCCACAAGAACAGCCTTAGCGAAAGGCTTATTGAAGGAAAGATGTAACTCTGTGAGATGAATTATCAGAACACAAAGCAGTTTCTCAGAAAGCTTCTTTCCAGTTTTTAAAGGAAGATATTTCCTTTTTCACCATAGCCCTCTATGGGCTTCCAAATATCACTTTGCAAATTCCACAAGAACAGTCTTAGAGAAAGGCTTCTTGAGGTGAAAGCTGTAACTCTGTGAGATGAATTAACAGAACACAAAGCAGTTTCTCAGAAAGCTTCTTTCCTGTTTTTAATCGAAGATATTTCCTTTTTCACCATAGCCATCTAAGGGCTTCAAAATATCACTTTTCCAATTCCACAAGAACAGCCTTAGCGAACGGCTTATTGAAGGGAAAGATGTAACTCTGTGAGATGAATTAAGAGAACACAAAGCAGTTTCTCAGAAAGCTTCTTTCCAGTTTTTAACCGAAGATATTTCCTTTTTCACCATAGCCCTCTATGGGCTTCCAAATATCACTTTGCCAATTCCACAAGAACAGTCTTAGAGAAAGACTTCTTGCGGGGAAAGATGTAACTCTGTGAGATGAATTATCAGAACACAAAGCAGTTTCTCAGAAAGCTTCTTTCCAGTTTTTAAAGGAAGATATTTCCTTTTTCACCATAGGCTCTATGGGCTTCCAAATATCACTTTGCCAATTCCACAAGAACAGTCTTATAGAAAGGCTTCCTGACGGGAAAGCTGTAACTCTGTGAGATGAATTAACAGAACACAAAGCAGTTTCCAGAAAGCTTCTTTCCAGTTTTTAAAGGAAGATATTTCCTTTTTCACCAGAGCCCTCTATGGGCTTCCAAATATCACTTTGCCAATTCCACAAGAAGAGACTTAGCGAAAGGCTTCTTGAAGGGAAAGATGTAACTCTGTGAGATGAATTAACAGAACACAAAGCAGTTTCCAGAAAGCTTCTTTCCAGTTTTTAACCGAAGATATTTCCTTTTTCGCCATAGCCCTCTAAGGGCTTCCAAATATCACTTTGCCAATTCCACAAGAACAGTCTTAGAAAGGCTTCTTGAGGAAAGCTGTAACTCTGTGAGATGAATTAACAGAACACAAAGCAGTTTCTCAGAAATCTTCTTTCCAGTATTTAACGGAAGTTATTTCCTTTTCACCATAGCCCTCTATGGGCTTCCAAATATCACTTTGCCAATTGCACAAGAACAGTCTTAGAGAAAGGCTTATTGAAGGAAAGATGTAACTCTGTGAGATGAATTAACAGAACACAAAGCAGTTTCTCAGAAAGCTTCTTTCCAGTTTTAAAGGAAGATATTTCCTTTTCACCATAGCCCTCTATGGGCTTCCAAATATCACTTTGCCAATTCCACAAGAACAGCCTTAGCGAAAGGCTTCTTTTGGGAAAGATGTAACTCTGTGAGATGAATTAACAGAACACAAGCAGTTTCTCAGAAAGCTTCTTTCCAGTTTTAAAGGAAGATATTTCCTTTTCACCATAGCCCTCTATGAGCTTCCAAATATCACTTTGCCAATTACTCAAGAACACACGTAAGGAAAGTCTTCTTGAGGGGAAAGCTGTAACTCTGTGAGATGAATTATCAGAACACAAAGCAGTTTCTCAGAAAGCTTCTTTCCAGTTTTAAAGGAAGATATTTCCTTTTCACCATAGCCCTCTATGGGCTTCCAAATATCACTTTGAAAATTCCACAAGAACAGTCTTAGAGAAAGGCTTCTTGAGGTTAAAGCTGTAACTCTGTGAGATGAATTAACAGGACACAAAGCAGTTTCTCAGAAAGCTTCTTTCCAGTATTTAACGGAAGATATTTCCTTTTTCACCATTGCCCTCTATGGGCTTCCAAATATCACTTTGCCAATTCCACAAGAACAGCCTTAGTGACAGGCTTCTTGAAGGGAAAGATGTAACTCTGTGAGATGAATTAACAGAACACAAAGCAGTTTCCAAAAAGCTTCTTTCCAGTTTTTAACCGAAGATATTTCCTTTTTCACCATAGCTCTCTAAGGGCTTCCAAATATCACTTTGCCAATTCCGAAAGAACAGACTTACCGAAAGTCTTCTTGAGGGGAAAGCTGTAACTCTGTGAGATGAATTAACAGAACACAAAGCAGTTTCTCAGAAAGCTTCTTTCCAGTATTTAACGGAAGATATTTTCTTTTTCACCATTGCCCTCTATGGGCTTCCAAATATCACTTTGCCAATTCCAAAAGAACCGCCTTTGCGAAAGGCTTATTGAAGGGAAAGATGTAACTCTGTGAGATGAATTATCGTAACACAAAGCAGTTTCTCAGAAAGCTTCTTTCCAGTTTTTAAAGGAAGATATTTCCTTTTTCACCATAGCCCTCTATGGGCTTCCAAATATCACTTTGCAAATTCCACAAGAACAGTCTTAGAGAAAGGCTTCTTGAGGTGAAAGCTGTAACTCTGTGAGATGAATTAACAGAACACAAAGCAGTGTCTCAGAAAGCTTCTTTCCAGTTTTTAACCGAAGATATTTCCTTTCTCACCATAGCCCTCTATGGGCTTCCAAATATCACTTTGCCAATTCCACAAGAACAGCATTAGCGAAGGCTTCTTGAAGGAAAGATGTAACTCTTTGAGATGAATTAACAGAACACGAAGCAGTTTCTAAGAAAGCTTCTTTCCTGTTTTTAATCGAAGATATTTCCTTTTCACCATAGCCATCTAAGGGCTTCAAAATATCACTTTTCCAATTCCACAAGAACAGCCTTAGCGAACGGCTTATTGAAGGAAAGATGTAACTCTGTGAGATGAATTAAGAGAACACAAAGCAGTTTCTCAAGCTTCTTTCCAGTTTTTAACCGAAGATATTTCCTTTCTCACCATAGCCCTCTATGGGCTTCCAAATATCACTTTGCCAATTCCACAAGAACAGTCTTAGAGAAAGACTTCTTGCGGGGAAAGATGCAACTCTGTGAGATGAATTATCAGAACACAAAGCAGTTTCTCTGAAAGCTTCTTTCCAGTTTTTAAAGGAAGATATTTCCTTTTTCACCATAGGCTCTATGGGCTTCCAAATATCACTTTGCCAATTCCACAAGAACAGTCTTATAGAAAGGCTTCCTGACGGGAAAGCTGTAACTCTGTGAGATGAATTAACAGAACACAAACAGTTTCCAGAAAGCTTCTTTCCAGTTTTTAAAGGAAGATATTTCCTTTTTCACCAGAGCCCTCTATGGGCTTCCAAATATCACTTTGCCAATTCCACAAGAACAGACTTAGCGAAAGTCTTCTTCAGGGGAAAGCTGTAACTCTGTGAGATGAATTAACAGAACACAAAGCAGTTTATCAGAAAGCTTCTTTCCAGTATTTAACGGAAGATATTTCCTTTTTCACCATAACCCTCTATGGGCTTCCAAATATCACTTTGCCAATTCCACAAGAACAGCCTTAGCGAAAGCCTTCTTGAAGGGAAAGATGTAACTCTGTGAGATGAATTAACAGAACACAAAGCAGTTTCCAGAAAGCTTCTGTCCAGTTTTTAACCGAAGATATTTCCTTTTTCGCCATAGCCCTCTAAGGGCTTCCAAATATCACTTTGCCAATTCCACAAGAACAGTCTTAGAGAAAGGCTTCTTGAGGGGAAAGCTGTAACTCTGTGAGATGAATTAACAGAACACAAAGCAGTTTCTCAGAAAGCTTCTTTCCAGTATTTAACGGAAGTTATTTCCTTTTTCACCATAGCCCTCTATGGGCTTCCAAATATCACTTTGCCAATTGCACAAGAACAGTCTTAGAGAAAGGCTTATTGAAGGGAACGATGTAACTCTGTGAGATGAATTAACAGAACACAAAGCAGTTTCTCAGAAAGCTTCTTTCCAGTTTTTAAAGGAAGATATTTCCTTTTTCACCATAGCCCTCTATGGGCTTCCAAATATCACTTTGCGAATTCCACAAGAACAGCCTTAGCGAAAGGCTTCTTTTTGGGAAAGATGTAACTCTGTGAGATGAATTATCAGCACACAAAGCAGTTTCCAGAAAGCTTCTTTCCAGTTTTTAAAGGAAGATATTTCCTTTTTCACCATAGCCCTCTATGAGCTCCAAATATCACTTTGCCAATTACTCAAGAACACACGTAAGGAAAGGCGTCTTGAGGGGAAAGCTGTAACTCTGTGAGATGAATTAACAGAACACAAAGCAGTTTCTCAGAAAGCTTCTTTCCAGTATTTAACGGAAGATATTTCCTTTTTCACCATAGCCCTCCGTGGGCTTCCAAATATCACTTTGCCAATTCCACAAGAACAGCATTAGCGAAAGGCTTCTTGAAGGGAAAGATGTAACTCTGTGAGAATAATTCACAGAACACGAAACAGTTTCCAGAAAGCTTCTTTCCAGTTTTTAACCGAATATATTTCCTTTTTCACCATTGCCCTCTATGCGCTTCCAAATATCACTTTGCCAATTCCACAAGAACAGACTTAGCGAAAGGCTTCTTGAAGGGAAAGCTGTAACTCTGTGAGATGAATTAACAGAACACAAAGCAGTTTCTCAGAAAGCTTCTTTCCAGTATTTAACGGAAGATATTTTCTTTTTCACCATTGCCCTCTATGGGCTTCCAAATATCACTTTGCCAATTCCACAAGAACAGTCTTAGAAAGGCTTATTGAAGGAAAGATGTAACTCTGTGAGATGAATTATCGTAACACAAAGCAGTTTCTCAGAAAGCTTCTTTCCAGTTTTTAAAGGAAGATATTTCCTTTTCACCATAGCCCTCTATGGGCTTCCAAATATCACTTTGCAAATTCCACAAGAACAGTCTTAGAAAGGCTTCTTGAGGTGAAAGCTGTAACTCTGTGAGATGAATTAACAGAACACAAAGCAGTGTCTCAGAAAGCTTCTTTCCAGTTTTTAACCGAAGATATTTCCTTTCTCACCATAGCCCTCTATGGGCTTCCAAATATCACTTTGCCAATTCCACAAGAACAGCATTACCGAAAGGCTTCTTGAAGGGAAAGATGTAACTCTTTGAGATGAATTAACAGAACACGAAGCAGTTTCTAAGAAAGCTTCTTTCCTGTTTTTAATCGAAGATATTTCCTTTTTCACCATAGCCATCTAAGGGCTTCAAAATATCAGTTTTCCAATTCCACAAGAACAGCCTTAGCGAACGGCTTATTGAAGGGAAAGATGTAACTCTGTGAGATGAATTAAGAGAACACAAAGCAGTTTCTCAGAAAGCTTCTTTCCAGTTTTTAACCGAAGATATTTCCTTTCTCACCATAGCCCTCTATGGGCTTCCAAATATCACTTTGCCAATTCCACAAGAACAGTCTTAGAGAAAGACTTCTTGCGGGGAGACATGCAACTCTGTGAGATGAATTATCAGAACACAAAGCAGTTTCTCTGAAAGCTTCTTTCCAGTTTTTAACCGAAGATTTTTCCTTTTTCACCATAGCCCTCTATGGGCTTCCAAATATCACTTGGCCAATTGCACAAGAACAACCTTAGAGAAAGGCTTATGGAAGGGAAAGATGTAACTCTGTGAGATGAATTATCAGAACACAAAGCAGTTTCTCAGAAAGCTTCTTTCCAGTTTTTAAAGGAAGATATTTCCTTTTTCACCATAGCCCCCTATGGGCTTCCAAATATCACATTGCAAATTCCACAAGAACAGTCTTAGAGAAAGGCTCCTTGAGATGAAAGCTGTAACTCTGTGAGATGAATTTACAGAACACAAAGCACTTTCTCAGAAAGCTTCTTTCCAGTTTTTATCGGAAGATATTTCCTTTTTCAGCATTGCCCTCTATGGGCTTCCAAATGTCACCTTGCCAATTCCAAAAGGACCGCCTTTGCGAAAGGCTTATTGAAGGGAAAGATGTAACTCTGTGAGATGAATTATCGTAACACAAAGCAGTTTCTCAGAAAGCTTCTTTCCAGTTTTTAAAGGATGATATTTCCTTTTTCACCATAGCCCTCTATGGGCTTCCAAATATCACTTTGCAAATTCCACAAGAACAGTCTTAGAGAAAGGCTTCTTGAGGTGAAAGCTGTAACTCTGTGAGATGAATTAACAGAACACAAAGCAGTTTCTCAGAAAGCTTCTTTCCTGTTTTTAATCGAAGATATTTCCTTTTCACCATAGCCCTCTATGGGCTTCAAAATATCACTTTGAAAATTCCACAAGAACAGTCTTAGAGAAAGGCTTCTTGAGGTTAAAGCTGTAACTCTGTGAGATGAATTAACAGGACACAAAGCAGTTTCTCAGAAAGCTTCTTTCCAGTATTTAACGGAAGATATTTCCTTTTTCACCATTGCCCTCTATGGGCTTCCAAATATCACTTTGCCAATTCCACAAGAACAGCCTTAGTGACAGGCTTCTTGAAGGGAAAGATGTAACTCTGTGAGATGAATTAACAGAACACAAAGCAGTTTCCAAAAAGGTTCTTTCCAGTTTTTAACCGAAGATATTTCCTTTTTCACCATAGCTCTCTAAGGGCTTCCAAATATCACTTTGCCAATTCCGAAAGAACAGACTTACCGAAAGTCTTCTTGAGGGGAAAGCTGTAACTCTGTGAGATGAATTAACAGAACACAAAGCAGTTTCTCAGAAAGCTTCTTTCCAGTATTTAACGGAAGATATTTTCTTTTTCACCATTGCCCTCTATGGGCTTCCAAATATCACTTTGCCAATTCCAAAAGAACCGCCTTTGCGAAAGGCTTATTGAAGGGAAAGATGTAACTCTGTGAGATGAATTATCGTAACACAAAGCAGTTTCTCAGAAAGCTTCTTTCCAGTTTTTAAAGGAAGATATTTCCTTTTTCACCATAGCCCTCTATGGGCTTCCAAATATCACTTTGCAAATTCCACAAGAACAGTCTTAGAGAAAGGCTTCTTGAGGTGAAAGCTGTAACTCTGTGAGATGAATTAACAGAACACAAAGCAGTGTCTCAGAAAGCTTCTTTCCAGTTTTTAACCGAAGATATTTCGTTCTCACCATAGCCCTCTATGGGCTTCCAAATATCACTTTGCCAATTCCACAAGAACAGCATTACCGAAAGGCTTCTTGAAGGGAAAGATGTAACTCTTTGAGATGAATTAACAGAACACGAAGCAGTTTCTAAGAAAGCTTCTTTCCTGTTTTTAATCGAAGATATTTCCTTTTTCACCATAGCCATCTAAGGGCTTCAAAATATCACTTTTCCAATTCCACAAGAACAGCCTTAGCGAACGGCTTATTGAAGGAAAGATGTAACTCTGTGAGATGAATTACAGAACACAAAGCAGTTTCTCTGAAAGCTTCTTTCCAGTTTTAACCGAAGATATTTCCTTTCTCACCATAGCCCTCTATGGGCTTCCAAATATCACTTTGCCAATTCCACAAGAACAGTCTTAGAAAGACTTCTTGGGAAAGATGCAACTCTGTGAGATGAATTATCAGAACACAAAGCAGTTTCTCTGAAAGCTTCTTTCCAGTTTTAAAGGAAGATATTTCCTTTTTCACCATAGGCTCTATGGGCTTCCAAATATCACTTTGCCAATTCCACAAGAACAGTCTTATAGAAAGGCTTCCTGACGGAAAGCTGTAACTCTGTGAGATGAATTAACAGAACACAAAGCAGTTTCAGAAAGCTTCTATCCAGTTTTAAAGGAAGATATTTCCTTTTTCACCAGAGCCCTCTATGGGCTTCCAAATATCACTTTGCCAATTCCACAAGAAGAGACTTAGCGAAAGGCTTCTTGCAGGGAAAGATGTAACTCTGTGAGATGAATTAACAGAACACAAAGCAGTTTCCAGAAAGCTTCTTTCCAGTTTTTAACGAAGATATTTCCTTTTGCCATAGCCCTCTAAGGGATTCCAAATATCACTTTGCCAATTCCACAAGAACAGTCTTAGAGAAAGGCTTCTTGAGGGGAAAGCTGTAACTCTGTGAGATGAATTAACAGAACACAAAGCAGTTTCTCAGAAATCTTCTTTCCAGTATTTAACGGAAGTTATTTCCTTTTCACCATAGCCCTCCGTGGGCTTCCAAATATCACTTTGCCAATTCCACAAGAACAGCATTAGCGAAAGGCTTCTTGAAGGAAAGATGTAACTCTGTGAGATGAATTAACAGAACACAAACAGTTTCCAGAAAGCTTCTTTCCAGTTTTAACCGAATATATTTCCTTTTCACCATAGCCCTCTATGAGCTTCCAAATATCACTTTGCCAATTCCACAAGAACAGACTTAGCGAAAGGCTTCTTGAAGGAAGATGTAACTCTGTGAGATGAATTAACAGAACACAAAGCAGTTTCTCAGAAAGCTTCTTTCCAGTATTTAAAGGAAGATATTTCCTTTTCACCATAGCCCTCTATGAGCTTCCAAATATCACTTTGCCAATTCCACAAGAACAGCCTTAGAGAAAGGCTTCTTGAGGGAAAGCTGTAACTCTGTGAGATGAATTATCAGAACACAAAGCAGTTTCTCAGAAAGCTTCTTTCCAGTTTTAAAGGAAGATATTTCCTTTTCACCATAGCCCTCCGTGGGCTTCCAAATATCACTTTGCCAATTCCACAAGAACAGCATTAGCGAAAGGCTTCTTGAAGGAAAGATGTAACTCTGTGAGATGAATTAACAGAACACAAACAGTTTCCAGAAAGCTTCTTTCCAGTTTTTAACCGAATATATTTCCTTTTCACCATTGCCCTCTATGGCTTCCAAATATCACTTTGCCAATTCCACAAGAACAGACTTAGCGAAAGGCTTCTTGAAGGAAAGCTGTAACTCTGTGAGATGAATTAACAGAACACAAAGCAGTTTCTCAGAAAGCTTCTTTCCAGTATTTAACGGAAGATATTTTCTTTTCACCATTGCCCTCTATGGGCTTCCAAATATCACTTTGCCAATTCCACAAGAACAGCCTTAGCGAAAGGCTTATTGAAGGAAAGATGTAACTCTGTGAGATGAATTATCGTAACACAAAGCAGTTTCTCAGAAAGCTTCTTTCCAGTTTTAAAGGAAGATATTTCCTTTTCACCATAGCCCTCTATGGGCTTCCAAATATCACTTTGCAAATTCCACAAGAACAGTCTTAGAGAAAGGCTTCTTGAGGTGAAAGCTGTAACTCTGTGAGATGAATTAACAGAACACAAAGCAGTGTCTCAGAAAGCTTCTTTCCAGTTTTTAACCGAAGATATTTCCTTTCTCACCATAGCCCTCTATGGGCTTCCAAATATCACTTTGCCAATTCCACAAGAACAGCCTTAGAAAGGCTTCTTGAAGGAAAGATGTAACTCTTTGAGATGAATTAACAGAACACGAAGCAGTTTCTAAGAAAGCTTCTTTCCTGTTTTAATCGAAGATATTTCCTTTCACCATAGCCATCTAAGGGCTTCAAAATATCACTTTTCCAATTCCACAAGAACAGCCTTAGCGAACGGCTTATTGAAGGAAAGATGTAACTCTGTGAGATGAATTAAGAGAACACAAAGCAGTTTCTCAAGCTTCTTTCCAGTTTTTAACCGAAGATATTTCCTTTCTCACCATAGCCCTCTATGGGCTTCCAAATATCACTTTGCCAATTCCACAAGAACAGTCTTAGAGAAAGACTTCTTGGGAAAGATGCAACTCTGTGAGATGAATTATCAGAACACAAAGCAGTTTCTCTGAAAGCTTCTTTCCAGTTTTTAACGAAGATATTTCCTTTTCACCATAGCCCTCTATGGGCTTCCAAATATCACTTGCCAATTCCACAAGAACAGCCTTAGAGAAAGGCTTATTGAAGGAAAGATGTAACTCTGTGAGATGAATTATCAGAACACAAAGCAGTTTCTCAGAAAGCTTCTTTCCAGTTTTAAAGGAAGATATTTCCTTTTCACCATAGCCCTATGGGCTTCCAAATATCACTTTGCAAATTCCACAAGAACAGTCTTAGAAAGGCTTCTTGAGGTGAAAGCTGTAACTCTGTGAGATGAATTTACAGAACACAAAGCACTTTCTCAGAAAGCTTCTTTCCAGTTTTATCGGAAGATATTTCCTTTTCACCATTGCCCTCTATGGGCTTCCAAATATCACTTTGCCAATTGCACAAGAACAGTCTTAGAAAGGCTTATTGAAGGAAAGATGTAACTCTGTGAGATGAATTATCAGAACACAAAGCAGTTTCTCAGAAAGCTTCTTTCCAGTTTTAAAGGAAGATATTTCCTTTTCACCATAGCCCTCTATGGGCTTCCAAATATCACTTTGCAAATTCCACAAGAACAGTCTTAGAGAAAGGCTTCTTGAGGTGAAAGCTGTAACTCTGTGAGATGAATTAACAGAACACAAAGCAGTTTCTCAGAAAGCTTCTTTCCTGTTTTTAATCGAAGATATTTCCTTTTCACCATAGCCATCTAAGGGCTTCAAAATATCACTTTTCCAATTCCACAAGAACAGACTTAGCGACAGGCTTCTTGAAGGAAAGATGTAACTCTGTGAGATGAATTAAGAGAACACAAAGCAGTTTCTCAGAAAGCTTCTTTCCAGTTTTTAACCGAAGATATTTCCTTTTTCACCATAGCCCTCTATGGGCTTCCAAATATCACTTTGCCAATTCCACAAGAACAGTCTTAGAAAGGCTTCTTGAGGGAAAGATGTAACTCTGTGAGATGAATTATCAGAACACAAAGCAGTTTCTCAGAAAGCTTCTTTCCAGTTTTAAAGGAAGATATTTCCTTTTCACCATAGGCTCTATGGGCTTCCAAATATCACTTTGCCAATTCCACAAGAACAGTCTTATAGAAAGGCTTCCTGACGGAAAGCTGTAACTCTGTGAGATGAATTAACAGAACACAAAGCAGTTTCCAGAAAGCTTCTTTCCAGTTTTAAAGGAAGATATTTCCTTTTCACCAGAGCCCTCTATGGGCTTCAAAATATCACTTTGCCAATTCCACAAGAAGAGACTTAGCGAAAGGCTTCTTGAAGGGAAAGATGTAACTCTGTGAGATGAATTAACAGAACACAAAGCAGTTTCCAGAAAGCTTCTTTCCAGTTTTTAACCGAAGATATTTCCTTTTTCGCCATAGCCCTCTAAGGGCTTCCAAATATCACTTTGCCAATTCCACAAGAACAGTCTTAGAGAAAGGCTTCTTGAGGGGAAAGCTGTAACTCTGTGAGATGAATTAACAGAACACAAAGCAGTTTCTCAGAAAGCTTCTTTCCAGTATTTAACGGAAGTTATTTCCTTTTCACCATAGCCTCTATGGGCTTCCAAATATCACTTTGCCAATTGCACAAGAACAGTCTTAGAAAGGCTTATTGAAGGAACGATGTAACTCTGTGAGATGAATTAACAGAACACAAAGCAGTTTCTCAGAAAGCTTCTTTCCAGTTTTAAAGGAAGATATTTCCTTTTCACCATAGCCTCTATGGGCTTCCAAATATCACTTTGCCAATTCCACAAGAACAGCCTTAGCGAAAGGCTTCTTTTTGGGAAAGATGTAACTCTGTGAGATGAATTATCAGCACACAAAGCAGTTTCTCAAGCTTCTTTCCAGTTTTTAAAGGAAGATATTTCCTTTTTCACCATAGCCCTCTATGAGCTTCCAAATATCACTTTGCCAATTACTCAAGAACACACGTAAGGAAAGTCTTCTTGAGGGGAAAGCTGTAACTCTGTGAGATGAATTATCAGAACACAAAGCAGTTTCTCAGAAAGCTTCTTTCCAGTTTTTAAAGGAAGATATTTCCTTTTCACCATAGCCCTCTAAGGGCTTCAAAATATCACTTTGAAAATTCCACAAGAACAGTCTTAGAGAAAGGCTTCTTGAGGTTAAAGCTGTAACTCTGTGAGATGAATTAACAGGACACAAAGCAGTTTCTCAGAAAGCTTCTTTCCAGTATTTAACGGAAGATATTTCCTTTTCACCATTGCCCTCTATGGGCTTCCAAATATCACTTTGCCAATTCCACAAGAACAGCCTTAGTGACAGGCTTCTTGAAGGAAAGATGTAACTCTGTGAGATGAATTAACAGAACACAAAGCAGTTTCCAGAAAGCTTCTTTCCAGTTTTTAACCGAAGATATTTCCTTTTCACCATAGCCCTCTAAGGGCTTCCAAATATCACTTTGCCAATTCCACAAGAACAGACTTAGCGAAAGTCTTCTTGAGGAAAGCTGTAACTCTGTGAGATGAATTAACAGAACACAAAGCAGTTTCTCAAGCTTCTTTCCAGTTTTTAACGAAGATATTTTCTTTTTCACCATTGCCCTCTATGGGCTTCCAAATATCACTTTGCCAATTCCACAAGAACAGCCTTAACGAAAGGCTTATTGAAGGGAAAGATGTAACTCTGTGAGATGAATTATCGTAACACAAAGCAGTTTCTCAGAAAGCTTCTTTCCAGTTTTTAAAGGAAGATATTTCCTTTTTCACCATAGCCCTCTATGGGCTTCCAAATATCACTTTGCAAATTCCACAAGAACAGTCTTAGAGAAAGGCTTCTTGAGGTGAAAGCTGTAACTCTGTGAGATGAATTAACAGAACACAAAGCAGTGTCTCAGAAAGCTTCTTTCCAGTTTTTAACCGAAGATATTTCCTTTCTCACCATAGCCCTCTATGGGCTTCCAAATATCACTTTGCCAATTCCACAAGAACAGCATTACCGAAAGGCTTCTTGAAGGGAAAGATGTAACTCTTTGAGATGAATTAACAGAACACGAAGCAGTTTCTAAGAAAGCTTCTTTCCTGTTTTTAATCGAAGATATTTCCTTTTTCACCATAGCCATCTAAGGGCTTCAAAATATCAGTTTTCCAATTCCACAAGAACAGCCTTAGCGAACGGCTTATTGAAGGGAAAGATGTAACTCTGTGAGATGAATTAAGAGAACACAAAGCAGTTTCTCAGAAAGCTTCTTTCCAGTTTTAACGAAGATATTTCCTTTCTCACCATAGCCCCTATGGGCTTCCAAATATCACTTTGCCAATTCCACAAGAACAGTCTTAGAGAAAGGCTTCTTGAGGAAAGATGTAACTCTGTGAGATGAATTATCAGAACACAAAGCAGTTTCTCTGAAAGCTTCTTTCCAGTTTTTAACCGAAGATTTTTCCTTTTTCACCATAGCCCTCTATGGGCTTCCAAATATCACTTGGCCAATTGCACAAGAACAACCTTAGAGAAAGGCTTATTGAAGGGAAAGATGTAACTCTGTGAGATGAATTATCAGAACACAAAGCAGTTTCTCAGAAAGCTTCTTTCCAGTTTTTAAAGGAAGATATTTCCTTTTTCACCATAGCCCCCTATGGGCTTCCAAATATCACATTGCAAATTCCACAAGAACAGTCTTAGAGAAAGGCTTCTTGAGATGAAAGCTGTAACTCTCTGAGATGAATTTACAGACCACAAAGCACTTTCTCAGAAAGCTTCTTTCCAGTTTTTATCGGAAGATATTTCCTTTTTCACCATTGCCCTCTATGGGCTTCCAAATATCACTTTGCCAATTCCAAAAGAACCGCCTTTGCGAAAGGCTTATTGAAGGGAAAGATGTAACTCTGTGAGATGAATTATCGTAACACAAAGCAGTTTCTCAGAAAGCTTCTTTCCAGTTTTTAAAGGATGATATTTCCTTTTTCACCATAGCCCTCTATGGGCTTCCAAATATCACTTTGCAAATTCCACAAGAACAGTCTTAGAGAAAGGCTTCTTGAGGTGAAAGCTGTAACTCTGTGAGATGAATTAACAGAACACAAAGCAGTTTCTCAGAAAGCTTCTTTCCTGTTTTTAATCGAAGATATTTCCTTTTTCACCATAGCCATCTAAGGGCTTCAAAATATCACTTTTCCAATTCCACAAGAACAGCCTTAGCGAACGGCTTATTGAAGGGAAAGATGTAACTCTGTGAGATGAATTAAGAGAACACAAAGCAGTTTCTCAGAAAGCTTCTTTCCAGTTTTTAACCGAAGATATTTCCTTTTTCACCATAGCCCTCTATGGGCTTCCAAATATCACTTTGCCAATTCCACAAGAACAGTCTTAGAGAAAGACTTCTTGCGGGGAAAGATGTAACTCTGTGAGATGAATTATCAGAACACAAAGCAGTTTCTCAGAAAGCTTCTTTCCAGTTTTTAAAGGAAGATATTTCCTTTTTCACCATAGGCTCTATGTTCTTCCAAATATCACTTTGCCAATTCCACAAGAACAGTCTTATAGAAAGGCTTCCTGACGGGAAAGCTGTAACTCTGTGAGATGAATTAACAGAACACAAAGCAGTTTCCAGAAAGCTTCTATCCAGTTTTTAAAGGAAGATATTTCCTTTTTCACCAGAGCCCTCTATGGGCTTCCAAATATCACTTTGCCAATTCCACAAGAAGAGACTTAGCGAAAGGCTTCTTGAAGGGAAAGATGTAACTCTGTGAGATGAATTAACAGAACACAAAGCAGTTTCCAGAAAGCTTCTTTCCAGTTTTTAACCGAAGATATTTCCTTTTTTGCCATAGCCCTCTAAGGGATTCCAAATATCACTTTGCCAATTCCACAAGAACAGTCTTAGAGAAAGGCTTCTTGAGGGGAAAGCTGTAACTCTGTGAGATGAATTAACAGAACACAAAGCAGTTTCTCAGAAATCTTCTTTCCAGTATTTAACGGAAGTTATTTCCTTTTTCACCATAGCCCTCTATGGTCTTCCAAATATCACTTTGCCAATTGCACAAGAACAGTCTTAGAGAAAGGCTTATTGAAGGGAACGATGTAACTCTGTGAGATGAATTAACAGAACACAAAGCAGTTTCTCAGAAAGCTTCTTTCCAGTTTTTAAAGGAAGATATTTCCTTTTTCACCATAGCCCTCTATGGGCTTCCAAATATCACTTTGCCAATTCCACAAGAACAGCCTTAACGAAAGGCTTCTTTTTGGGAAAGATGTAACTCTGTGAGATGAATTATCAGCACACAAAGCAATTTACAGAAAGCTTCTTTCCAGTTTTTAAAGGAAGATACTTCCTTTTTCACCATAGCCCTCTATGAGCTTCCAAATATCACTTTGCCAATTACTCAAGAACACACGTAAGGAAAGTCTTCTTGAGGGGAAAGCTGTAACTCTGTGAGATGAATTATCAGAACACAAAGCAGTTTCTCAGAAAGCTTCTTTCCAGTTTTTAAAGGAAGATATTTCCTTTTTCACCATAGCCCTCCGTGGGCTTCAAAATATCACTTTGAAAATTCCACAAGAACAGTCTTAGAGAAAGGCTTCTTGAGGTTAAAGCTGTAACTCTGTGAGATGAATTAACAGGACACAAAGCAGTTTCTCAGAAAGCTTCTTTCCAGTATTTAACGGAAGATATTTCCTTTTTCACCATTGCCCTCTATGGGCTTCCAAATATCACTTTGCCAATTCCACAAGAACAGCCTTAGTGACAGGCTTCTTGAAGGGAAAGATGTAACTCTGTGAGATGAATTAACAGAACACAAAGCAGTTTCCAAAAAGCTTCTTTCCAGTTTTTAACCGAAGATATTTCCTTTTCACCATAGCCCTCTAAGGGCTTCCAAATATCACTTTGCCAATTCCACAAGAACAGACTTAGCGAAAGTCTTCTTGAGGGAAAGCTGTAACTCTGTGAGATGAATTAACAGAACACAAAGCAGTTTCTCAGAAAGCTTCTTTCCAGTATTTAACGGAAGATATTTCCTTTTTCACCATTGCCCTCTATGGGCTTCCAAATATCACTTTGCCAATTCCACAAGAACAGCCTTAGCGAAAGGCTTATTGAAGGGAAAGATGTAACTCTGTGAGATGAATTATCGTAACACAAAGCAGTTTCTCAGAAAGCTTCTTTCCAGTTTTTAAAGGAAGATATTTCCTTTTTCACCATAGCCCTCTATGGGCTTCCAAATATCACTTTGCAAATTCCACAAGAACAGTCTTAGAGAAAGGCTTCTTGAGGTGAAAGCTGTAACTCTGTGAGATGAATTAACAGAACACAAAGCAGTGTCTCAGAAAGCTTCTTTCCAGTTTTTAACCGAAGATATTTCCTTTCTCACCATAGCCCTCTATGGGCTTCCAAATATCACTTTGCCAATTCCACAAGAACAGCCTTAGCGAAGGCTTCTTGAAGGGAAAGATGTAACTCTTTGAGATGAATTAACAGAACACGAAGCAGTTTCTAAGAAAGCTTCTTTCCTGTTTTTAATCGAAGATATTTCCTTTTTCACCATAGCCATCTAAGGGCTTCAAAATATCACTTTTCCAATTCCACAAGAACAGCCTTAGCGAACGGCTTATTGAAGGGAAAGATGTAACTCTGTGAGATGAATTAAGAGAACACAAAGCAGTTTCTCAGAAAGCTTCTTTCCAGTTTTTAACCGAAGATATTTCCTTTCTCACCATAGCCCTCTATGGGCTTCCAAATATCACTTTGCCAATTCCACAAGAACAGTCTTAGAGAAAGACTTCTTGCGGGGAAAGATGCAACTCTGTGAGATGAATTATCAGAACACAAAGCAGTTTCTCTGAAAGCTTCTTTCCAGTTTTTAAAGGAAGATATTTCCTTTTTCACCATAGGCTCTATGGGCTTCCAAATATCACTTTGCCAATTCCACAAGAACAGTCTTAGAGAAAGGCTTCTTGAGGAAAGCTGTAACTCTGTGAGATGAATTAACAGAACACAAAGCAGTTTCCAGAAAGCTTCTTTCCAGTTTTAAAGGAAGATATTTCCTTTTCACCAGAGCCCTCTATGGGCTTCCAAATATCACTTTGCCAATTCCACAAGAACAGACTTACCGAAAGTCTTCTTGAGGGAAAGCTGTAACTCTGTGAGATGAATTAACAGAACACAAAGCAGTTTCTCAGAAAGCTTCTTTCCAGTATTTAACGGAAGATATTTCCTTTTCACCATAACCCTCTATGGGCTTCCAAATATCACTTTGCCAATTCCACAAGAACAGCCTTAGCGAAAGGCTTCTTGAAGGGAAAGATGTAACTCTGTGAGATGAATTAACAGAACACAAAGCAGTTTCCAGAAAGCTTCTGTCCAGTTTTTAACCGAAGATATTTCCTTTTTCGCCATAGCCCTCTAAGGGCTTCCAAATATCACTTGCCAATTCCACAAGAACAGTCTTAGAGAAAGGCTTCTTGAGGGGAAAGCTGTAACTCTGTGAGATGAATTAACAGAACACAAAGCAGTTTCTCAGAAAGCTTCTTTCCAGTATTTAACGGAAGTTATTTCCTTTTTCACCATAGCCCTCTATGGGCTTCCAAATATCACTTTGCCAATTGCACAAGAACAGTCTTAGAGAAAGGCTTATTGAAGGGAACGATGTAACTCTGTGAGATGAATTAACAGAACACAAAGCAGTTTCTCAGAAAGCTTCTTTCCAGTTTTTAAAGGAAGATATTTCCTTTTTCACCATAGCCCTCTATGGGCTTCCAAATATCACTTTGCCAATTCCACAAGAACAGCCTTAGCGAAAGGCTTCTTTTTGGGAAAGATGTAACTCTGTGAGATGAATTATCAGCACACAAAGCAGTTTCCAGAAAGCTTCTTTCCAGTTTTAAAGGAAGATATTTCCTTTTCACCATAGCCCTCTATGGGCTTCAAATATCACTTTGCCAATTCCACAAGAACAGACTTAGCGAAAGGCTTCTTGAGGGAAAGCTGTAACTCTGTGAGATGAATTAACAGAACACAAAGCAGTTTCTCAAGCTTCTTTCCAGTATTTAACGGAAGATATTTCCTTTTCACCATAGCCCTCCGTGGGCTTCCAAATATCACTTTGCCAATTCCACAAGAACAGCATTAGCGAAGGCTTCTTGAAGGAAAGATGTAACTCTGTGAGATGAATTAACAGAACACAAAGCAGTTTCAGAAAGCTTCTTTCCAGTTTTTAACCGAAGATATTTCCTTTTCACCATTGCCCTCTATGGGCTTCCAAATATCACTTTGCCAATTCCACAAGAACAGACTTAGCGAAAGGCTTCTTGAAGGAAAGCTGTAACTCTGTGAGATGAATTAACAGAACACAAAGCAGTTTCTCAGAAAGCTTCTTTCCAGTATTTAACGGAAGATATTTCCTTTTCACCATAGCCCTCCGTGGGCTTCCAAATATCACTTTGCCAATTCCACAAGAACAGCATTAGCGAAAGGCTTCTTGAAGGAAAGATGTAACTCTGTGAGATGAATTAACAGAACACAAAGCAGTTTCAGAAAGCTTCTTTCCAGTTTTTAACCGAATATATTTCCTTTTTCAAAATTGCCCTCTATGCGCTTCCAAATATCACTTTGCCAATTCCACAAGAACAGACTTAGCGAAAGGCTTCTTGAAGGGAAAGCTGTAACTCTGTGAGATGAATAAACAGAACACAAAGCAGTTTCTCAGAAAGCTTCTTTCCAGTGTTTAACGGAAGATATTTCCTTTTTCACCGTTGCCCTCTATGGGCTTCCAAATATCACTTTGCCAATTCCACAAGAACAGACTTAGCGACAGGCTTCTTGAAGGGAAAGCTGTAACTCTCTGAGATGAATTAAGAACACAAAGCAGTTTCTCAGAAAGCTTCTTTCCAGTTTTTAACCGAAGATATTTCCTTTCTCACCATAGCCCTCTATGGGCTTCCAAATATCACTTTGCCAATTCCACAAGAACAGTCTTAGAGAAAGACTTCTTGCGGGGAAAGATGCAACTCTGTGAGATGAATTATCAGAACACAAAGCAGTTTCTCTGAAAGCTTCTTTCCAGTTTTTAAAGGAAGATATTTCCTTTTTCACCATAGGCTCTATGGGCTTCCAAATATCACTTTGCCAATTCCACAAGAACAGTCTTATAGAAAGGCTTCCTGACGGGAAAGCTGTAACTCTGTGAGATGAATTAACAGAACATAAACAGTTTCCAGAAAGCTTCTTTCCAGTTTTTAAAGGAAGATATTTCCTTTTTCACCAGAGCCCTCTATGGGCTTCCAAATATCACTTTGCCAATTCCACAAGAACAGCCTTAGCGAACGGCTTATTGAAGGGAAAGCTGTAACTCTGTGAGATGAATTAACAGAACACAAAGCAGTTGGTCAGAAACCTTCTTTCCAGTTTTTAACGGAAGATAATTCCGTTTTCACCATAGCCCTCTATAGGCTTCCAAATATCACTTTGCAAATTCCACAAGAACACAATTAGCGAAAGGCTTCCTGAAGGGAAAGATGTAACTCTGTGAGATGAATTAACAGAACACAAAGCAGTTTCTCACAAAGCTTCTTTCCAGTTTTTAATCGAAGATATTTCCTTTCTCACCATAGCCCTCTATGGGCTTCCAAATATCACTTTTCAATTCCACAAGAACAGCCTTAGCGAAAGGCTTATTGAAGGAAAGATGTAACTCTGTGAGATGAATTAACAGAACACAAAGCAGTTTCTCACAAAGCTTCTTTCCAGTTTTTAATCGAAGATATTTCCTTTCTCACCATAGCCCTCTATGGGCTTCCAAATATCACTTGGAGAATTGCACAAGAACAGTCTTAGAGACAGGGTTATTGAAGGGAAAGATGTAACTCTGTGAGATGAATTATCAGAACACGAAGCAGTTTCTCAGAAAGCTTCTTTCCAGTTTTTAAAGGAAGATATTTCCTTTTTCACCATAGCCCCCTACGGGCTTCCAAATATCACTTGGCCAATTCCACAAGAACAGTCTTAGAGAAAGGCTTCTTGACGTGAAAGCTGTAACTCTGTGAGATGAATTTACAGAACACAAAGCAGTTTCTCAGAAAGCTTCTTTCCAGTTTTTAACGGAAGATATTTCCGCTTTCACCATAGCCCTCTATGGGCTTCTAAATATCACTTTGCCAATTCCACAAGAACAGCCTTAGTGACAGGCTTCTTGAAGGGAAAGATGTAACTCTGTGAGATGAATTAACAGAACACAAAGCAGTTTCTCAGAAAGCTTCTTTCCAGTTTTTAACCGAAGATATTTCCTTTTTCACCATAGCCCTCTATGGGCTTCGAAATATCACTTTGCCAATTCCACAAGAACAGCCTTAGCGAAAGGCTTCTTGAAGGGAAAGATGTATCTCTGTGAGATGAATTAACAGAACACAAAGCAGTTTCTCAGAAAGCTTCTTTCCAGTTTTAACGAAGATATTTCCTTTTTCACCATAGCCCTCTATGGGCTTCCAAATATCACTTTGCCAATTCCACAAGAACAGCCTTAGCGAAAGGCTTCTTGAAGGGAAAGATGTAACTCTGTGAGATGAATTATCAGAACACGAAGCAGTTTCTCAGAAAGCTTCTTTCCAGTTTTTAAAGGAAGATATTTCCTTTTTCACCATAGCCCCCTACGGGCTTCCAAATATCACTTGGCCAATTCCACAAGAACAGTCTTAGAGAAAGGCTTCTTGACGTGAAAGCTGTAACTCTGTGAGATGAATTTACAGAACACAAAGCAGTTTCTCAGAAAGCTTCTTTCCAGTTTTTAACGGAAGATATTTCCGCTTTCACCATAGCCCTCTATGGGCTTCTAAATATCACTTTGCCAATTCCACAAGAACAGCCTTAGTGACAGGCTTCTTGAAGGGAAAGATGTAACTCTGTGAGATGAATTAACAGAACACGAAGTAGTTTCTCAGAAAACTTCTTTCCCCTTTTTAACCGAAGATATTTCCTTTTTCACCATAGCCCTCTATGGGCTTCGAAATATCACTTTGCCAATTCCAGAAGAACAGCCTTAGCGAAAGGCTTCTTGAAGGGAAAGATGTATCTCTGTGAGATGAATTAACAGAACACAAAGCAGTTTCTCAGAAAGCTTCTTTCCTGTTTTTAACCGAAGATATTTCCTTTTTCACAATAGCCCTCTATGGGCTTCCAAATATCACTTTGCCAATTCCACAAGCACAGCCTTAGCGAAAGGCTTCCTGATGGGAAAGATGTAACTCCCTGAGATGAATTATCAGAACAAAAAGCAGTTTCTCAGAAAGCTTCTTTAAAGTTTTTAAAGGAAGATATTTCCTTTTTCACCGTAGCCCTCTATGGGCTTCGAAATATCACTTTGCCAATTCCACAAGAACAGTCTTAGAGAAAGGCTTCTTGAGGTGAAAGCTGTAACTCTGTGAGATGAATTAACAGAACACAAAGCACTTTCTCAGAAAACTTCTTTCCTGTTTTTAACCGAAGATATTTCCGCTTTCAACATAGCCCTCTGTGGGCTTCCAAATATCACTTTGCAAATTCCACAAACAGCCTTAGAGAAACTCTTCTTGAGGTGAAAGCTGTAACTCTGTGAGATGAATTAACAGAACACAAAGCAGTTTCTCAGAAAGCTTCTTTCCAGTTTTTAACCGAAGATATTTCCTTTTTCACCATAGCCCTCTATTGGCTTCCAAATATCACTTGGCCAATTGCACAAGAACAACCTTAGAGAAAGGCTTATTGAAGGGAAAGATGTAACTCTGTGAGATGAATTATCAGAACACAAAGCAGTTTCTCAGAAAGCTTCTTTCCAGTTTTTAAAGGAAGATAGTTCCCTTTTCACCATAGCCTCCTATGGGCTTCCAAATATCACTTTGCAAATTCCACAAGAACAGTCTTAGAGAAAGGCTTCTTGAGATGAAAGCTGTAACTCTCTGAGATGAATTTACAGACCACAAAGCACTTTCTCAGAAAGCTTCTTTCCAGTTTTTAACGGAAGATATTTCCTTTTTCACCATTGCCCTCTATGGGCTTCCAAATATCACTTTGCCAATTCCAAAAGAACCGCCTTTGCGAAAGGCTTATTGAAGGGAAAGATGTAACTCTGTGAGATGAATTATCGTAACACAAAGCAGTTTCTCAGAAAGCTTCTTTCCAGTTTTTAAAGGAAGATATTTCCTTTTTCACCATAGCCCTCTATGGGCTTCCAAATATCACTTTGCAAATTCCACAAGAACAGTCTTAGAGAAAGGCTTCTTGAGGTGAAAGCTGTAACTCTGTGAGATGAATTAACAGAACACAAAGCAGTTTCTCAGAAAGCTTCTTTCCTGTTTTTAATCGAAGATATTTCCTTTTTCACCATAGCCAACTAAGGGCTTCAAAATATCACTTTTCCAATTCCACAAGAACAGACTTAGCGAACGGCTTATTGAAGGGAAAGATGTAACTCTGTGAGATGAATTAAGAGAACACAAAGCAGTTTCTCAGAAAGCTTCTTTCCAGTTTTTAACCGAAGATATTTCCTTTTTCACCATAGCCCTCTATGGGCTTCCAAATATCACTTTGCCAATTCCAAAAGAACAGTCTTAGAGAAAGACTTCTTGCGGGGAAAGATGTAACTCTGTGAGATGAATTATCAGAACACAAAGCAGTTTCTCAGAAAGCTTCTTTCCAGTTTGTAAAGGAAGATATTTCCTTTTTCACCATAGCCCTCCGTGGGCTTCAAAATATCACTTTGAAAATTCCAGAAGAACAGTCTTAGAGAAAGGCTTCTTGAGGTGAAAGCTGTAACTCTGTGAGATGAATTAACAGGACACAAAGCAGTTTCTCAGAAAGATTCTTTCCAGTATTTAACGGAAGATATTTCCTTTTTCACCATTGCCCTCTATGGGCTTCCAAATATCACTTTGCCAATTCCACAAGAACAGCCTTAGCGAAAGGCTTCTTGAAGGGACAGATGTAACTCTGTGAGATGAATTAACAGAACACAAAGCAGTTTCTCAGAAAGCTTCTTTCCAATTTTTAACCAAAGGTATTTCCTTTTTCACCATAGCCCTATATGGGCTTCCAAATACACTTTGCAAATTCCACAAGAACAGTCTTTGAGAAACGCTTCTTGAGGTGAAAGCTGTAACTCTGTGAGATGAATTAACAGAACACAAAGCAGTTTCTCAGAAACCTTCTTTCCAGTTTTCAACCGAAGATATTTCCTTTCTCACCATAGCCCTCTATGGGCTTCCAAATATCACTTTGCCAATTCCACAAGAACAGCCTTAGTGACAGGCTTCTTGAAGGGAAAGATGTAACTCTGTGAGATGAATTAACAGAACACAAAGCAGTTTCTCAGAAAGCTTCTTTCCAGTTTTAAGGAAGATATTTCCTTTTACACCATAGCCCTCTATGTGCTTCCAAATATCACTTTGCCAATTCCACAAGAACAGCCTTAGCGAAAGGCTTCTTGAAGGGAAAGCTGTAACTCTGTGAGATGAATTAACAGAACACAAAGCAGTTTCTCAGAAAGCTTCTTTCCAGTTTTTAACCGAAGATATTTCCTTTCTCACCATAGCCCTCTATGGGCTTCCAAATATCACTTTGCCAATTCCACAAGAACAGCCTTAGTGACAGGCTTCTTGAAGGGAAAGATGTAACTCTGTGAGATGAATTAACAGAACACAAAGCAGTTTCTCAGAAAGCTTCTTTCCAGTTTTAAGGAAGATATTTCCTTTTTCACCATAGCCCTCTATGGGCTTCCAAATATCACTTTGCCAATTCCACAAGAACAGCCTTAGCGAAAGGCTTCTTGAAGGGAAAGCTGTAACTCTGTGAGATGAATTAACAGAACACAAAGCAGTTTCTCAGAAATCTTCTTTCCAGTATTTAACGGAAGATATTTCCTTTTTCACCATAGCCCTCTATGGGCTTCCAAATATCACTTTGCCAATTCCACAAGAACAGCATTAGCGAAAGGCTTCTTGAAGGGAAAGATGTAACTCTGTTAGATGAATTCACAGAACACAAAACAGTTTCCAGAAAGCTTCTTTCCAGTTTTTAACCGAAGATATTTCCTTTTTCACCATAGCCGTCTAAGGGCTTCCAAATATCACTTTGCTAATTCCACAAGAACAGTCTTAGAGAAAGGGTTATTGAAGGGAAAGCTGTAACTCTGTGAGATGAATTAACAGAACACAAAGCAGTTTCTCAGAAACCTTCCTTCCAGTATTTAACGGAAGTTATTTCCTTTTTCACCATAGCCCTCTATGGGCTTCCAAATATCACTTTGCCAATTGCACAAGAACAGTCTTAGAGAAAGGCTTATTGAAGGGAAAGATGTAACTCTGTGAGATGAATTATCAGAACACAAAGCAGTTTCTCAGAAAGCTTCTTTCCAGTTTTTAAAGGAAGATATTTCCTTTTTCACCATAGCCCTCTATGGGCTTCCAAATATCACCTTGCCAATTCCACAAGAACAGCCTTAGCGAAAGGCTTCTTGATGGGAATGATGTAACTCTGTGAGATGAATTAACAGAACACAAAGCAGTTTCCAGAAAGCTTCTTTCCAGTTTTTAACCGAAGATATTTCTTTTTTCACCATAGCCCTCTATGGGCTTCCAAATATCACTTTGCCAAATCCACAAGAACAGACTTAGCGAAAGGCTTGAAGGGAAAGATGTAACTCTGTGAGATGAATTATCAGAACACAAAGCAGTTTCTCAGAAAGCTTCTTTCCAGTTTTTAAAGGAAGATATTTCCTTTTCACCATAGCCCTCTATGGGCTTCCAAATATCACTTGCCAATTCCACAAGAACAGCCTTAGCGAAAGGCTTCTTGATGGGAATGATGTAACTCTGTGAGATGAATTAACAGAACACAAAGCAGTTTCCAGAAAGCTTCTTTCCAGTTTTAAGGAAGATATTTCTTTTTTCACCATAGCCCTCTATGGGCTTCCAAATATCACTTTGCCAATTCCACAAGAACAGACTTAGCGAAAGGCTTGAAGGAAAGCTGTAACTCTGTGAGATGAATTAACAGAACACAAAGCAGTTTCTCAGAAAGCTTCTTTCCAGTATTTAACGGAAGATATTTCCTTTTCACCATTGCCCTCTATGGGCTTCCAAATATCACTTTGCCAATTCCACAAGAACAGACTTAGCGAAAGGCTTCTTGAAGGAAAGCTGTAACTCTGTGAGATGAATTAAGAGAACACAAAGCAGTTTCTCAGAAAGCTTCTTTCCAGTTTTTAACGGAAGATATTTCCTTTTTCACCATTGCCCTCTATGGGCTTCCAAATATCACTTTGCCAATTCCACAAGAACAGACTTAGCGACAGGCTTCTTGAAGGGAAAGCTGTAACTCTGTGAGATGAATTATCAGAACACAAAGCAGTTTCTCAGAAAGCTTCTTTCCAGTTTTTAAAGGAAGATATTTCCTTTTTCACCATAGCCCTCTAAGGGCTTCCAAATATCACTTTGCCAATTCCACAAGAACAGACTTAGCGAAAGGCTTCTTCAGGGGAAAGCTGTAACTCTGTGAGATGAATTAACAGAACACAAAGCAGTTTCTCAGAAAGCTTCTTTCCAGTATTTAACGGAAGATATTTCCTTTTTCACCATAGCCCTCTATGGGCTTCCAAATATCACTTTGCCAATTCCACAAGAACAGCATTAGCGAAAGGCTTCTTGAAGGGAAAGATGTAACTCTGTGAGATGAATTAACAGAACACAAACCAGTTTCTCAGAAAGCTTCTTTTCAGTTTTAAGGAAGATATTTCCTTTTTCACCATAGCCCTCTATGGGCTTCCAAATATCACTTTGCCAATTCCACAAGAACAGCCTTAGCGAAAGGCTTATTGAAGGGAAGGATGTAACTCTGTGAGATGAATTATCAGAACACAAAGCAATTTCTCAGAAAGCTTCTTTCCAGTTTTTAAAGGAAGATATTTCCTTTTTCACCATAGCCCTCTATGGGCTTCCAAATATCACTTTGCAAATTCCACAAGAACAGTCTTAGAGAAAGGCTTCTTGAGGTGAAAGCTGTAACTCTGTGAGATGAATTAACAGAACACAAAGCAGTTTCTCAGAAAGCTTCTTTCCAGTTTTAAAGGAAGATATTTCCTTTTTCACCAGAGCCCTCTATGGGCTTCCAAATATCACTTTGCCAATTCCACAAGAACAGACTTAGCGAAAGGCTTCTACAGGGAAAAGCTGTAACTCTGTGAGATGAATTAACATAACACAAAGCAGTTTCTCAGAAAGCTTCTTTCCAGTATTTAACGGAAGATATTTCCTTTTTCACCATAGCCCTCTATGGGCTTCCAAATATCACTTTGCCAATTCCACAAGAACAGCATTAGCGAAAGGCTTCTTGAAGGGAAAGATGTAACTCTGTGAGATGAATTAACAGAACACAAAGCAGTTTGCAGAAAGCTTCTTTCCAGTTTTTAACCGAAGATATTTCCTTTTTCACCATAGCCCTCTAAGGGCTTCCAAATATCACTTTGCCAATTCCACAAGAACAGTCTTAGAGAAAGGCTTCTTGAGGGGAAAGCTGTAACTCTGTGAGATGAATTAACAGAACACAAAGCAGTTTCTCAGAAAGCTTCTTTCCAGTTTTTAACGGAAGTTATTTCCTTTTTCACCATAGCCCTCAATGGGCTTCCAAATATCACTTTGCCAATTGCACAAGAACAGTCTTAGAGAAAGGCTTATTGAAGGGAAAGATGTAACTCTGTGAGAAGAATTATCAGAACACAAAGCAGTTTCTCAGAAAGCTTCTTTCCAGTTTTTAAAGAAGATATTTCCTTTTTCATCATAGCCCTCTAAGGGCTTCCAAATATCACTTTGCCAATTCCACAAGAACAGACTTAGCGAAAGGCTTCTTGATGGGAAAGATGTAACCCTGTGAGATGAATTAACAGAACACAAAGCCGTTTCCAGAAAGCTTCTTTCCAGTTTTTACAGAAAGATATTTCCTTTTTCACCATAGCCCTCTATGGGATTCCAAATATCACTTTGCCATTTCCACAAGAACAGCCTTAGCGAACGGCTTATTGAAGGGAAAGATGTAACTCTGTGAGATGAATTAACAGAACACAAAGCAGTTGCTCAGAAACCTTCTTTCCAGTTTTTAACGGAAGATAATTCCGTTTTCACCATAGCCCTCTATAGGCTTCCAAATATCCCTTTGCAAATTCCACAAGAACAGCATTAGCGATAGGATTCCTGAAGGGAAAGATGTAACTCTGTGAGATGAATTAACAGAACACAAAGCAGTTTCTCACAAAGCTTCTTTCCAGTTTTTAACCGAAGATATTTCCTTTCTCACCATAGCCCTCTATGGGCTTCCAAATATCACTTGGAGAATTGCACAAGAACAGTCTTAGAGAAAGGGTTATTGAAGGGAAAGATGTAACTCTGTGAGATGAATTATCAGAACACAAAGCAGTTTCTCAGAAGGCTTCTTTCCAGTTTTTAAAGGAAGATATTTCCTTTTTCACCATAGCCCCCTATGGGCTTCCAAATATCACTTTGCCAATTCCACAAGAACAGTCTTAGAGAAAGGCTTCTTGACGTGAAAGCTGTAACTCTGTGAGATGAATTTACAGAACACAAAGCACTTTCTCAGAAAGCTTCTTTCCAGTTTTTATCGGAAGATATTTCCTTTTTCACCATAGCCTTCAATAGGCTAACAAATATCACTTTGCCAATTCCAGAAGAATAGCCTTAACGAAAGGCTTCTTGAAGGGAAAGATGTAACTCTGTGAGATGAATTAACAGAACACAAAGCAGTTTCTCAGAAAGCTTCTTTCCAGTTTTTCACCGAAGATATTTCCGCTTTCACCCTAGCCCTCTAAGGGCTTCCAAATATCACTTTGCCAATCCCACAAGAACAGTATTAGAGAAAGACTTCCTGAGGGGAATGCTGTAACTCTGTGAGATGAATTAACAGAACACGAAGCAGTTTCTCAGAAAGTTTCTTTCCTGTTTTTAACCGAAGATATTTCCTTTTTCACCATAGCCCTCTATGGGCTTCCAAATATCACTTTGCCAATTCCACAAGCACAGCCTTAGCGAAAGGCTTCCTGATGGGAAAGATGTAACTCCGTGAGGTGAATTATCAGAACAAAAAGCAGTTTCTCAGAAAGCTTCTTTCCAGTTTTTAAAGGAAGATATTTCCTTTTTCACCATAGCCCTCTATGGGCTTCGAAATATCACTTTGCCAATTCCACAAGAACAGTCTTAGAGAAAGGCTTCTTGAGGTGAAAGATGTAACTCTGTGAGATGAATTAACAGAACACAAAGCAGTTTCTCAGAAAGCTTCTTTCCAGTTTTTAACCGAAGATATTTCCGCTTTCAACATAGCCCTCTATGGGCTTCCAAATATCACTTTGCAAATTCCACAAGAACAGCCTTAGAGAAACTCTTCTTGAGGTGAAAGCTGTAACTCTGTGAGATGAATTAACAGAACACAAAGCAGTTTCTCAGAAAGCTTCTTTCCAGTTTTTAACCCAAGATATTTCCTTTTTCACCATAGCCCTCTATGGGCTTCCAAATATCACTTGGCCAATTGCACAAGAACAACCTTAGAGAAAGGCTTATTGAAGGGAAAGATGTAACTCTGTGAGATGAATTATCAGAACACAAAGCAGTTTCTCAGAAAGCTTCTTTCCAGTTTTTAAAGGAAGATATTTCCTTTTTCACCATAGCCCCATATGGG
This sequence comes from Erythrocebus patas, assembly GCA_023783455.1. Classification (NCBI taxonomy): domain Eukaryota; kingdom Metazoa; phylum Chordata; class Mammalia; order Primates; family Cercopithecidae; genus Erythrocebus; species Erythrocebus patas. The sequence continues at coordinate 210,338 of JAKFHT010003846.1, read as the reverse complement.
CTTCTAAATATCACTTTGCAAATTCCACAAGAACAGTCTTAGAGAAAGGCTTCTTGAGATGAAAGCTGTAACTCTGTGAGATGAATTTACAGAACACAAAGCACTTTCTCAGAAAGCTTCTTTCCAGTTTTTTTCGGAACATATTTCCTTTTTCACCATTGCCCTCTATGGGCTTCCAAATATCACTTTGCCAATTCCACAAGATTAGCCTTAGCGAAAGGCTTATTGAAGGGAACGATGTAACTCTGTGAGATGAATTAACAGAACACAAAGCAGTTTCTCAGAAATCTTCTTTCCAGTTTTTAAAGGAAGATATTTCCTTTTTCACCATAGCCCTCTATGGGCTTCCAAATATCACTTTGCCAATTCCACAAGAACAGCCTTAGCGAAAGGCTTATTGAAGGGAAAGCTGTAACTCTGTGAGATGAATTATCACAACACAAAGCAGTTTCTCAGAAAGCTTCTTTCCAGTTTTTAAAGGAAGATATTTCCTTTTTCACCATAGAACTCTCTGGGCTTCCAAATATCACTTTGCCAATTCCACAACAACAGTCTTAGAGAAAGGCTTCTTGAGGTGAAAGCTGTAACTCGGTGAGATGAATTAACAGAACACAAAGCAGTTTCTCAGAAAGCTTCTTTCCAGTTTTTAATGGAACATATTTCCTTTTTAACCATAGCCCTCTCTGGGCTTCCAAATATCACTTTGCCAATTCCACGAGAACAGCCTTAGCGAAAGGCTTCTTGAAGGGAAAGATGTAAATCTGTGAGATGAATTAACAGAACACAAAGCAGTTTCTCAGAAAGCATCTGTCCAGTTTTTAACCGAAGATGTTTCCACTTTCACCATAGCCCTCTATGGGCTTCCAAATATCACTTTGCCAATTCCACAAGAACAGTCTTAGAGAAAGGCTTCTTGAGGTGAAAGCTGTAACTCTGTGAGATGAATTAACAGAACACAAAGCAGTTTCTCAGAAAGCTTCTTTCCAGTTTTTAATGGAACATATTTCCTTTTTAACCATAGCCCTCTCTGGGCTTCCAAATATCACTTTGCCAATTCCACGAGAACAGCCTTAGCGAAAGGCTTCTTGAAGGGAAAGATGTAAATCTGTGAGATGAATTAACAGAACACAAAGCAGTTTCTCAGAAAGCTTCTGTCCAGTTTTTAACCGAAGATATTTCCTTTTTCACCATAGCCCTCTATGGGCTTCCAAATATCACTTTGCCAATTCCACAAGAACAGTCTTAGAGAAAGGCTTCCTGAGGGGAAAGCTGTAACTCTGTGAGATGAATTAACAGAACACAAAGCAGTTTCTCAGAAAGCTTCTTTCCAGTTTTTAACGGAAGATATTTCCTTTTTCACTATTGCCTCTATGGGCTTCCAAATATCACTTTGCCAATTCCACAAGAACAGCATTAGCGAAAGGCTTATTGAAGGAAAGCTGTAACTCTGTGGGGTGAATTAACAGAACACAAAGCAGTTTCTCAGAAAGCTCCTTTCCAGTTTTTAAAGGAAGATATTTCCTTTTTCACCTCAGCCCTCTGTGGGCTTCCAAATATCACCTTGCCAATTCCACAAGAACAGTCTTAGAGAAAGGGTTATTGAAGGGAAAGATGTAACTCTGTGAGATGAATTAACAGAACACAAAGCAGTTTCTCAGAAAGCTTCCTCCAAGTTTTAAACGAAAGATATTTCTGCTTTCATCATTGCCCTCTATGGGCTTCCAAATATCACTTAGCCAATTCCACAAGAACAGCCTTAGTGACAGGCTTCTTGAAGGGAAAGATGTAAATCTGTGAGATGAATTAACAGAACACAAAGCAGTTTCTCAGAAAGCTTCTTTCCAGTTTTTAACCGAAGATATTTTCCTTTTCACCATAGCCCTCTATGGGCTTCCAAATATCACTTTCCCAATTCCACAAGAGAAGCCTTAGCGAAAGGCTTCTTGAAGGGAAAGATGTATCTCTGTGAGATGAATTAATAGAACACAAAGCAGATTCTCAGAAAGCTTCTTTCCTGTTTTTAACCGAAGATAATTCCTTTTTCACCATAGCCCTCTATGGGCTTCCAAATATCCCTTTACCAATTCCACAAGAACAGTCTTAGAGAAAGGCTTCCTGAGGTGAAAGCTGTAACTCTGTGGGATGAATTAACAGAACACAAAGTACTTTCTCAGAAAGCTTCTTTCAAGTTTTTAACCGAAGATATTTCCGCTTTCAACATAGCCCTCTATGGGCTTCCAAATATCACTTTGCCAATTCAACAAGAACAGCATTAGCGAAAGGCTTATTGAAGGTCAACATGTAACTCTGTGAGATGAATTAACAGAACACAAAGCACTTTCTCAGAAAGCTTCTTTCCAGTTTTTAAAGGAAGATATTTCCTTTTTCACCGTAGCCCTCTATAGGCTTCGAAATATCTCTTTGCCAATTCCACAAGAACAGCCTTAGCGAAAGGCTTCTTGAAGGGAAAGATGTAACTCTGTGAGATGAATTAACAGAACACAAAGCAGTTTCTCAGAAAGCTTCTTTCCAGTTTTTAACGGAAGATATTTCCTTTTTCACCATAGCCCTCTAAGGGCTTCCAAATATCACTTTGCCAATTCCACAAGAACAGCATTAGCGAAAGGCTTCTTGAGGGGAAACATGTAACTCTGTGAGATGAATTAACAGAACACGAAGCAGTTTCTCAGAAAGCTTCTTTCCAGTATTTAACGGAAGATATTTCCTTTTTCACCATAGCCCTCTATGGGCTTCCAAATATCGCTTTGCCATTTCCACAAGAACAGCCTTAACGAAAGGCTTATTGAAGGAAAGATGTAACTCTGTGAGATGAATTAAGAGAACACAAAGCAGTTTCTCAGAAAGCTTCTTTCCAGTTTTTAAAGGAAGATATTTCCTTTTTCACCATAGCCCTCTATGGGATTCCAAATATAACTTTGCAAATTCCACAAGAATAGTCTTATAGAAAGGCTTCTTGAGGTGAAAGCTGTAACTCTGTGAGATGAATTAAATGAGCACAAGGCAGTTTCTCAGAAACCTCCTTTCCAGTATTTAACGGAAGATAATTCCGTTTTCACCATAGCCCTATAAAGGCTTCCAAATATCACTTTGCCAATTCAACAAGAACAGCATTAGCGAAAGGCTTCTTGAAGGTCAACAGGTAACTCTGTGAGATGAATTAACAGAACACAAAGCACTTTCTCAGAAAGCTTCTTTCCAGTTTTTAAAGGAAGATATTTCCTTTTTCACCGTAGCCCTCTATAGGCTTCGAAATATCACTTTGCCAATTCCACAAGAACAGCATTAGCGAAAGGCTTCTTGAAGGGAAAGATGTAACTCTGTGAGATGAATTAAGAGAACACAAAGCAGTTTCTCAAGCTTCTTTCCAGTTTTAACGGAAGATATTTCCTTTTTCACCATAGCCTCTATGGCTTCCAAATATCACTTTGCCAATTCCACAAGAACACACTTAGCGAAAGGCTTCTTGAAGGAAAGATGTAACTCTGTGAGATGAATTAACAGAACACAAAGCAGTTTCTCAGAAAGCTTCTTTCCAGTTTTAACGGAAGATATTTCCTTTTTCACCATAGCCCTCTATGGGCTTCCAAATATCACTTTGCCAATTCCACAAGAACAGCCTTAGCGAAAGGCTTATTGAAGGAAAGATGTAACTCTGTGAGATGAATTAAGAGAACACAAAGCAGTTTCTCAGAAAGCTTCTTTCCAGTTTTTAAAGGAAGATATTTCCTTTTTCACCATAGCCCTCTATGGGATTCCAAATATAACTTTGCAAATTCCACAAGAACAGTCTTAGAGAAAGGCTTCTTGAGGTGAAAGCTGTAACTCTGTGAGATGAATTAAGAGAACACAAAGCAGTTTCTCAGAAAGCTTCTTTCCAGTATTTAACGGAAGATATTTCCTTTTTCACCATAGCCCTCTAAGGGCTTCCAAATATCACTTTGCCAATTCCACAAGAACAGCATTAGCGAAAGGCTTCTTGAGGTGAAAGCTGTAACTCTGTGAGATGAATTAACAGAACACAAAGCACTTTCTCAAGCTTCTTTCCAGTTTTTAAAGGAAGATATTTCCTTTTCACTATAGCCCTCTATGGGCTTCAAATATCACTTTGCCAATTCCACAAGAACAGCATTAGCGAAAGGCTTCTTGAAGGGAAAGATGTAACTCTGTGAGATGAATTAAGAGAACACAAAGCAGTTTCTCAAGCTTCTTTCCAGTTTTAACGGAAGATACTTCCTTTTTCACCATAGCCCTCTATGGGCTTCCAAATATCACTTTTCCAATTCCACAAGAACAGTATTAGCGAAAGGCTTCTTGAAGGAAAGATGTAACTCTGTGAGATGAAATAACAGAACACAAAGCAGTTTGTCAGAAAGCTTCTTTCCATTTTTAATCGAATATATTTCCTTTTCACTATAGCCCTCTATGGGCTTCCAAATATCACTTTGCCAATTCCACAAGAACAGCCTTAGAGAACGGCTTATTGAAGGAAAGATGTAACTCTGTGAGATGAATTAACAGAACACAAAGCAGTTTCTCAGAAAGCTTCTTTCCAGTTTTAACGAAGATATTTCCTTTTCACCATAGCCCTCTATGGGCTTCCAAATATCACTTTGCCAATTCCACAAGAACAACCTTAGCAAACTTCTTATTGAAGGAAAGATGTAACTCTGTGAGATGAATTATCAGAACACAAAGCAGTTTCTCAGAAAGCTTCTTTCCAGTTTTTAAAGGAAGATATTTCCTTTTTCACCATAGCCCTCTATGGGCTTCCAAATATCACTTTGCCAATTCCACAAGAACAGACTTAGCGAAAGGCTTCTTGAAGGAAAGATGTAACTCTGTGAGATGAATTAACAGAACACAAAGCAGTTTCTCAGAAATCTTCTTTCCAGTTTTAACGGAAGATATTTCCTTTTTCACCATAGCCCTCTATGGGCTTCAAATATCACTTTACCAATTCCACAAGAACAGCCTTAGCAAACTTCTTATTGAAGGAAAGATGTAACTCTGTGAGATGAATTATCAGAACACAAAGCAGTTTCTCAGAAAGCTTCTTTCCAGTTTTTAAAGGAAGATATTTCCTTTTCACCATAGCCCTCTATGGGCTTCCAAATATCACTTTGCCAATTCCACAAGAACAGACTTAGCGAAAGGCTTCTTGAAGGAAAGATGTAACTCTGTGAGATGAATTAACAGAACACAAAGCAGTTTCTCAGAAATCTTCTTTCCAGTTTTAACGGAAGATATTTCCTTTTCACCATAGCCCTCTATGGGCTTCAAATATCACTTTACCAATTCCACAAGAACAGCCTTAGCGAAAGGCTTATTGAAGGAAAGATGTAACTCTGTGAGATGAATTATCAGAACACAAAGCAGTTTCTCAGAAAGCTTCTTTCAAGTTTTAAAGGAAGATATTTCCATTTTCACCATAGCCCTCTATGGGATTCCAAATATAACTTTGCAAATTCCACAAGAATATTCTTATACAAAGGCTTCTTGAGGTGAAAGCTGTAACTCTGTGAGATGAATTAACAGAACACAAAGCAGTTTCTCAGAAACCTCCTTTCCAATATTTAAAGGAAGATAATTCCGTTTTAACCATAGCCCTCTAAAGGCTTTCAAATATCACTTTGCCAATTCCACAAGAACAGCATTAGCGAAAGGCTTTGAAGGAAAGATGTAACTCTGAGATGAATTAACAGAACACAAAGCACTTTCTCAGAAAGCTTCTTTCCAGTTTTTAACGGAAGATATTTCCTTTTCACCATAGCCCTCTATGGGCTTCAAATATCACTTTGCCAATTCACAAGAACAGACTTAGCGAAAGGCTTATTGAAGGAAAGATGTAACTCTGTGAGATGAATTATCAGAACACAAAGCAGTTTCTCAGAAAGCTTCTTTCCAGTTTTTAAAGGAAGATATCTCCTTTTTCACCATAGCCCTCTATGGGATTCCAAATATCACTTTGCCAATTCCACAAGAACAGTCTTAGAGAAAGGTTTCTTGAGGCGAAAGCTTTAACTCTGTGAGATGAATTAACAGAAAACAAAGCACTTTCTCAGAAAGCTTCTTTCAACTTTTTAACCGAAGATATTTCCGCTTTCAACATAGCCCTCTATGGGCTTCCAAATATCACTTTGCCAATTCCACAAGAACAGTCTTAGAGAAAGGCTTCCTGAGGGGAAAGCTGTAACTCTGGGAGATGAATTAACAGAACACAAAGCAGTTTCTCAGTAAGCTTCTTTCCAGTTTTTAAAGGAAGATATTTCCTTTTCACCGTAGCCCTCTATGGGCTTCAAATATCACTTTGCCAATTCCACAAGAACAGCCTTAGCGAAAGGCTTCTGAAGGGAAAGATGTAACTCTGTGAGATGAATTAACAGAACACAAAGCAGTTTCTCAGAAAACTTCTTTCCAGTTTTCAACGGAAGATATTTCCTTTTCACCATAGCCCTCTATGGGCTTCCAAATATCACTTTGCCAATTCCACAAGAACAGCATTAGCGAAAGGCTTCTTGAAGGGAAAGATGTAACTCTGTGAGATGAATTAAGAGAACACAAAGCAGTTTCTCAGAAAGCTTCTTTCCAGTTTTAACGGAAGATACTTCCTTTTTCACCATAGCCTCTATGGGCTTCCAAATATCACTTTGCCAATTCCACAAGAACACACTTAGCGACAGGCTTCTTGAAGGAAAGATGTAACTCTGTGAGATGAATTAACAGGACACAAAGCAGTTTCTCAGAAAGCTTCTTTCCAGTTTTAATGGAAGATATTTCCTTTTCACCAAAGCCCTCTATGGGCTTCCAAATATCACTTTGCCAATTCCACAAGAACAGCCTTAGCTAAAGGCTTCCTGATGGGAAAGATGTAACTCTGTGAGATGAATTATCAGAACAAAAGCAGTTTCTCAGAAAGCTTCTTTCCAGTTTTTAACCGAAGATATTTCCTTTTTAACCATAGCCCTCTATGGGCTTCCAAATATCACTTTACCAATTCCACAAGAACAGCCTTAGCGAAAGGCTTCTACAGGGGAAAGCTGTAACTCTGTGACATGAATTAACAGAACACAAAGCAGTTTCTCAGAAAGCTTCTTTCCAGTTTTAACGGAAGATATTTCCTTTTACACCATAGCCCTTTATGGGCTTCCAAATATCACTTTTCCAATTCCACAAGAACAGTATTAGCGAAAGGCTTCTTGAAGGGAAAGATGTAACTCTGTGAGATGAAATAACAGAACACAAAGCAGTTTCTCAGAAAGCTTCTTTCCATTTTTTAATCGAATATATTTCCTTTTTCACTATAGCCCTCTATGGGCTTCCAAATATCACTTTGCCAATTCCACAAGAACAGCCTTAGCGAACGGCTTATTGAAGGGAAAGATGTAACACTTTGAGATGAATTAACAGAACACAAAGCAGTTTCTCAGAAAGCTTCTTTCCAGTTTTTAATGGAACATATTTCCTTTTTAACCATATCCCTCTCTAGGCTTCCAAATATCACTTTGCCAATTCCACAAAACAGCCTTAGCGAATGCTTCTTGATGGGAAAGATGTAATTCTGTGAGATGAATTAACAGAACACAAAGCAGTTTCTCAGAAAGCTTCTTTCCAGTTTTAAAGGAAGATAATTCCGTTTTAACCATAGCCCTCTATGGGCTTCCAAATATCACTTTGGCAATTCCACAAGAACTACCTTAGCGAACTTCTTATTGAAGGGAAAGATGTAACCTGTGAGATGAATTATCAGAACACAAAGCAGTTTCTCAAGCTTCTTTCCAGTTTTAAAGGAAGATATTTCCCTTTTCACCATAGCCCTCTATGGGCTTCCAAATATCACTTTACCAATTCCACAAGAACAGCCTTAGCGAACGGCTTATTGAAGGGAAAGATGTAACTCTGTGAGATGAATTATCAGAACACAAAGCAGTTTCTCAGAAAGCTTCTTTCCAGTTTTTAAAGGAAGATATTTCCATTTTCACCATAGCCCTCTATGGGATTCCAAATATAACTTTGCAAATTCCACAAGAATAGTCTTATAGAAAGGCTTCTTGAGGTGAAAGCTGTAACTCTGTGAGATGAATTAACAGAACACAAAGCAGTTTCTCAGAAACCTCCTTTCCAGTATTTAACGGAAGATAATTCCGTTTTAACCATAGCCCTCTAAAGGCTTTCAAATATCACTTTGCCAATTCCACAAGAACAGCATTAGCGAAAGGCTTCTTGAAGGGCAAGATGTAACTCTGTGAGATGAATTAACAGAACACAAAGCACTTTCTCAGAAAGCTTCTTTCCAGTTTTTAACGGAAGATATTTCCTTTTTCACCATAGCCTTCTATGGGCTTCCAAATATCACTTTGCCAATTCCACAAGAACCGCCTTTGCGAAAGGCTTATTGAAGGGAAAGATGTAACTCTGCGAGATGAATTATCAGAACACAAAGCAGTTTCTCAGAAAGCTTCTTTCCAGTTTTTAAAGGAAGATATCTCCTTTTTCACCATAGCCCTCTATGGGATTCCAAATATCACTTTGCCAATTCCACAAGAACAGTCTTAGAGAAAGGTTTCTTGAGGCGAAAGCTTTAACTCTGTGAGATGAATTAACAGAAAACAAAGCACTTTCTCAGAAAGCTTCTTTCAACTTTTTAACCGAAGATATTTCCGCTTTCAACATAGCCCTCTATGGGCTTCCAAATATCACTTTGCCAATTCCACAAGAACAGTCTTAGAGAAAGGCTTCCTGAGGGGAAAGCTGTAACTCTGGGAGATGAATTAACAGAACACAAAGCAGTTTCTCAGTAAGCTTCTTTCCAGTTTTTAAAGGAAGATATTTCCTTTTTCACCGTAGCCCTCTATAGGCTTCGAAATATCACTTTGCCAATTCCACAAGAACAGCCTTAGCGAAAGGCTTCTTGAAGGGAAAGATGTAACTCTGTGAGATGAATTAACAGAACACAAAGCAGTTTCTCAGAAAACTTCTTTCCAGTTTTCAACGGAAGATATTTCCTTTTTCACCATAGCCCTCTATGGGCTTCCAAATATCACTTTGCCAATTCCACAAGAACAGCATTAGCGAAAGGCTTCTTGAAGGGAAAGATGTAACTCTGTGAGATGAATTAAGAGAACACAAAGCAGTTTCTCAGAAAGCTTCTTTCCAGTTTTTAACGGAAGATACTTCCTTTTTCACCATAGCCTTCTATGGGCTTCCAAATATCACTTTGCCAATTCCACAAGAACACACTTAGCGACAGGATTCTCGAAGGGAAAGATGTAACTCTGTGAGATGAATTAACAGGACACAAAGCAGTTTCTCAGAAAGCTTCTTTCCAGTTTTTAATGGAAGATATTTCCTTTTTCACCAAAGCCCTCTATGGGCTTCCAAATATCACTTTGCCAATTCCACAAGAACAGCCTTAGCTAAAGGCTTCCTGATGGGAAAGATGTAACTCTGTGAGATGAATTAACAGAACACGAAGCAGTTTCCAGAAAGCTTCTTTCCAGTTTTTAACCGAAGATATTTCCTTTTTAACCATAGCCCTCTATGGGCTTCCAAATATCACTTTACCAATTCCACAAGAACAGCCTTAGCGAAAGGCTTCTACAGGGGAAAGCTGTAACTCTGTGACATGAATTAACAGAACACAAAGCAGTTTCTCAGAAAGCTTCTTTCCAGTATTTAACGGAAGATATTTCCTTTTACACCATAGCCCTTTATGGGCTTCCAAATATCACTTTTCCAATTCCACAAGAACAGTATTAGCGAAAGGCTTCTTGAAGGGAAAGATGTAACTCTGTGAGATGAAATAACAGAACACAAAGCAGTTTCTCAGAAAGCTTCTTTCCATTTTTAATCGAATATATTTCCTTTTTCACTATAGCCCTCTATGGGCTTCCAAATATCACTTTGCCAATTCCACAAGAACAGCCTTAGCTTATTGAAGGAAAGATGTAACACTTTGAGATGAATTAACAGAACACAAAGCAGTTTCTCAGAAAGCTTCTTTCCAGTTTTAATGGAACATATTTCCTTTTTAACCATAGCCTCTATAGGCTTCCAAATATCACTTTGCCAATTCCACAAAACAGCCTTAGCGAAATGCTTCTTGATGGGAAAGATGTAATTCTGTGAGATGAATTAACAGAACACAAAGCAGTTTCTCAGAAAGCTTCTTTCCAGTTTTTAACCGAAGATATTTCCGCTTTCACCATAGCCCTCTATGGGCTTCCAAATATCACTTTGGCAATTCCACAAGAACTACCTTAGCGAACTTCTTATTGAAGGGAAAGATGTAACCCTGTGAGATGAATTATCAGAACACAAAGCAGTTTCTCAGAAAGCTTCTTTCCAGTTTTTAAAGGAAGATATTTCCTTTTTCACCATAGCCCTCTATGGGCTTCCAAATATCACTTTACCAATTCCACAAGAACAGCCTTAGCGAACGGCTTATAGAAGGGAAAGATGTAACTCTGTGAGATGAATTATCAGAACACAAAGCAGTTTCTCAGAAAGCTTCTTTCAAGTTTTTAAAGGAAGATATTTCCATTTTCACCATAGCCCTCTATGGGATTCCAAATATAACTTTGCCAATTCCACAAGAATATTCTTATACAAAGGCTTCTTGAGGTGAAAGCTGTAACTCTGTGAGATGAATTAACAGAACACAAAGCAGTTTCTCAGAAACCTCCTTTCCAATATTTAAAGGAAGATAATTCCGTTTTAACCATAGCCCTCTAAAGGCTTTCAAATATCACTTTGCCAATTCCACAAGAACAGCATTAGAGAAAGGCTTCTTGAAGGGCAAGATGTAACTCTGTGAGATGAATTAACAGAACACAAAGCACTTTCTCAGAAAGCTTCTTTCCAGTTTTTAACGGAAGATATTTCCTTTTTCACCATAGCCCTCTATGGGCTTCTAAATATCACTTTGCCAATTCCACAAGACCCGCCTTTGCGAAAGGCTTATTGAAGGGAAAGATGTAACTCTGTGAGATGAATTAACAGAACACAAGCAGTTTCTCAGAAAGCTTCTTTCCAGTTTTTAAAGGAAGATATCTCCTTTTCACCATAGCCCTCTATGGGATTCCAAATATCACTTTGCCAATTCCACAAGAACAGTCTTAGAGAAAGGCTTCTTGAGGTGAAAGCTGTAACTCTGTGAGATGAATTAACAGAAAACAAAGCACTTTCTCAGAAAGCTTCTTTCAACTTTTAACCGAAGATATTTCGCTTTCAACATAGCCTCTATGGGCTTCCAAATATCACTTTGCCAATTCCACAAGAACAGTCTTAGAAAGGCTTCCTGAGGGGAAAGCTGTAACTCTGGGAGATGAATTAACAGAACACAAAGCAGTTTCTCAGAAAGCTTCTTTCCAGTTTTTAAAGGAAGATATTTCCTTTTTCACCGTAGCCCTCTATAGGCTTCGAAATATCACTTTGCCAATTCCACAAGAACAGCCTTAGCGAAAGGCTTCTTGAAGGGAAAGATGTAACTCTGTGAGATGAATTAGCAGAACACAAAGCAGTTTCTCAGAAAACTTCTTTCCAGTTTTCAACGGAAGATATTTCCTTTTCACCATAGCCCTATGGGCTTCCAAATATCACTTTGCCAATTCCACAAGAACAGCATTAGCGAAAGGCTTCTTGAAGGGAAAGATGTAACTCTGTGAGATGAATTAAGAGAACACAAAGCAGTTTCTCAGAAAGCTTCTTTCCTTTTTAACGGAAGATACTTCCTTTTTCACCATAGCCTTCTATGGGCTTCCAAATATCACTTTGCCAATTCCACAAGAACACACTTAGCGACAGGATTCTCGAAGGGAAAGATGTAACTCTGTGAGATGAATTAACAGAACACAAAGCAGTTTCTCAGAAAGCTTCTTTCCAGTTTTTAATGGAAGATATTTCCTTTTTCACCAAAGCCCTCTATGGGCTTCCAAATATCACTTTGCCAATTCCACAAGAACACACTTAGCGACAGGATTCTCGAAGGGAAAGATGTAACTCTGTGAGATGAAATAACAGAACACAAAGCAGTTTCTCAGAAAGCTTCTTTCCATTTTTAATCGAATATATTTCCTTTTCACCATAGCCCTCTATGGGCTTCCAAATATCACTTTGCCAATTCCACAAGAACAGCCTTAGCGAACGGCTTATTGAAGGAAAGATGTAACTCTTGAGATGAATTAACAGAACACAAAGCAGTTTCTCAGAAAGCTTTTTCCAGTTTTTAATGGAACATATTTCCTTTTTAACCATAGCCCTCTCTGGGCTTCCAAATATCACTTTGCCAATTCCACAAAACAGCCTTAGCGAAATGCTTCTTGATGGGAAAGATGTAATTCTGTGAGATGAATTAACAGAACACAAAGCAGTTTCTCAGAAAGCTTCTTTCCAGTTTTAACCAAGATATTTCCGCTTTTAACCATAGCCCTCTATGGGCTTCCAAATATCACTTTGGCAATTCCACAAGAACTACCTTAGCGAACTTCTTATTGAAGGAAAGATGTAACCTGTGAGATGAATTATCAGAACACAAAGCAGTTTCTCAGAAAGCTTCTTTCCAGTTTTTAAAGGAAGATGTTTCCTTTTCACCTTAGCCCTCTAAGGGCTTCCAAATATCACTTTGCCAATTCCACAAGAACAGCATTAGCGAAAGGCTTCTTGAAGGAAAGATGTAACTCTGTGAGATGAATTAGCAGAACACAAAGCAGTTTCTCAGAAAGCTTCTTTCCAGTTTTTAACGGAAGATATTTCCTTTTCACCATAGCCCTCTATGGGCTTCCAAATATCACTTTACCAATTCCACAAGAACAGCCTTAGCGAAAGGCTTATTGAAGGAAAGATGTAACTCTGTGAGATGAATTATCAGAACACAAAGCAGTTTCAGAAAGCTTCTTTCCAGTTTTTAAAGGAAGATATTTCCATTTTCACCATAGCCCTCTATGGGATTCCAAATATCACTTTGCCAATTCCACAAGAACAGCCTTAGCGAAAGGCTTCTTGAGGTGAAAGCTGTAACTCTGTGAGATGAATTATCAGAACACAAAGCAGTTTCTCAGAAACCTCCTTTCCAATATTTAACGGAAGATATTTCCTTTTTAACCATAGCCCTCTATAGGCTTCCAAATATCACTTTGCCAATTCAACAAGAACAGCATTAGCGAAAGGCTTCTTGAAGGGCAAGATGTAACTCTGTGAGATGAATTAACAGAACACAAAGCACTTTCTCAGAAAGCTGCTTTCCAGTTTTAACGGAAGATATTTCCTTTTCACCATAGCCCTCTATGGGCTTCCAAATATCACTTTGCCAATTCCACAAGAACAGCCTTAGCGAAAGGCTTATTGAAGGAAAGATGTAACTCTGTGAGATGAATTAACAGAACACAAAGCAGTTTCCAGAAAGCTTCTTTCCAGTTTTTAACCGAAGATATTTCCTTTTCACCATAGCCCTCTATGGGCTTCCAAATATCCCTCTGCCAATTCCACAAGAACAGCCTTAGCGAAAGGCTTCTTGAAGGGAAAGATGTAACTCTGTGACATGAATTAACAGAACACAAAGCAGTTTCTCAGAAAGCTTCTTTCCAGTTTTTAACGGAAGATATTTCCTTGTTCACCATAGCCCTCTATGGGCTTCCAAATATCACTTTGCCAATTCCACAAGAACAGACTTAGCTAAAGGCTTCCTGATGGGAAAGATGTAACTCTGTGAGATAAATTAACAGAACACAAAGCAGTTTCCAGAAAGTTTCTTTCCAGTTTTTAACCGAAGATATTTCCTTTTTCACCATAGCCCTCTAGTGGCTTCCAAATATCACTTTACCAATTCCACAAGAACAGACTTAGCGAAAGGCTTCTAACGGGAAAGCTGTAACTCTGTGAGATGAATTAACAGAACACAAAGCAGTTTCTCAGAAAGCTTCTTTCCAGTTTTTAACGGAAGATATTTCCTTTTTCACCATAGCCCTCTATGGGCTTCCAAATATCACTTTGCCAATTCCACAAGAACAGCCTTAGCGAAAGGCTTCTGAAGGGAAAGATGTAACTCTGTGAGATGAATTAACAGAACACAAAGCAGTTTCTCAGAAAACTTCTTTTCCAGTTTTTAACGGAAGATATTTCCTTTTCACCATAGCCCTCTATGGGCTTCCAAATATCACTTTGCCAATTCCACAAGAACAGCATTACCGAAAGGCTTCTTGAAGGGAAAGATGTAACTCTGTGAGATGAATTAACAGAACACAAAGCAGTTTCTCAGAAAGCTTCTTTCCAGTTTTTAACGGAAGATATTTCCTTTTCACCATAGCCTCTATGGGCTTCCAAATATCACTTTGCCAATTCCACAAGAACAGCTTAGCGAAAGGCTTCTTGAAGGAAAGATGTAACTCTGTGAGATGAATTAACAGGACACAAAGCAGTTTCTCAGAAAGCTTCTTTCCAGTTTTAATGGAAGATATTTCCTTTTCACCAAAGCCCTCTATGGGCTTCCAAATATCACTTTACCAATTCCACAAGAACAGCCTTAGCGAAAGGCTTCTTGAGGGGAAAGCTGTAACTCTGTGACATGAATTAACAGAACACAAAGCAGTTTCTCAGAAAGCTTCTTTCCAGTTTTTAACGGAAGATATTTCCTTTTACACCATAGCCCTCTATGGGCTTCCAAATATCACTTTTCCAATTCCACAAGAACAGTATAAGCGAAAGGCTTCTTGAAGGAAAAGATGTAACTCTGTGAGATGAAATAAAAGAACACAAAGCAGTTTGTCAGAAAGCTTCTTTCCATTTTTTAATCGAATATATTTCCTTTTTCACTATAGCCCTCTATGGGCTTCCAAATATCACTTTGCCAATTCCACAAGAACAGCCTTAGAGAACGGCTTATTGAAGGGAAAGATGTAACTCTGTGAGATGAATTAACAGAACACAAAGCAGTTTCTCAGAAAGCTTCTTTCCAGTTTTTAACCGAAGATATTTCTGCTTTCACCATAGCCCTCTATGGGCTTCCAAATACCACTTTGCCAATTCCACAAGAACAACCTTAGCAAACTTCTTATTGAAGGGAAAGATGTAACCCTGTGAGATGAATTATCAGAACACAAAGCAGTTTCTCAGAAAGCTTCTTTCCAGTTTTTAAAGGAAGATGTTTCCTTTTTCACCTTAGCCCTCTATGGGCTTCCAAATATCACTTTGCCAATTCCACAAGAACAGCATTAGCGAAAGGCTTCTTGAAGGGAAAGATGTAACTCTGTGAGATGAATAAACAGAACACAAGGCAGTTTCTCGGAAATCTTCTTTCCAGTTTTTAACGGAAGATATTTCCTTTTTCACCATAGCCCTCTATGGGCTTCCAAATATCACTTTACCAATTCCACAAGAACAGCCTTAGTGAACGGCTTATTGAAGGGAAAGATGTAACTCTGTGAGATGAATTATCAGAACACAAAGCAGTTTCTCAGAAAGCTTCTTTCAAGTTTTTAAAGGAAGATATTTCCATTTTCACCATAGCCCTCTATGGGATTCCAAATATAACTTTGCAAATTCCACAAGAATATTCTTATACAAAGGCTTCTTGAGGTGAAAGCTGTAACTCTGTGAGATGAATTAACAGAACACAAAGCAGTTTCTCAGAAACCTCCTTTCCAATATTTAAAGGAAGATAATTCCGTTTTAACCATAGCCCTCTAAAGGCTTTCAAATATCACTTTGCCAATTCCACAAGAACAGCATTAGCGAAAGGCTTCTTGAAGGGAAAGATGTAACTCTGTGAGATGAATTAACAGAACACAAAGCACTTTCTCAGAAAGCTTCTTTCCAGTTTTTAACGGAAGATATTTCCTTTTTCACCATAGCCCTCTATGGGCTTCTAAATATCACTTTGCCAATTCCACAAGACCCGCCTTTGCGAAAGGCTTATTGAAGGGAAAGATGTAACTCGGCGAGATGAATTATCAGAACACAAAGCAGTTTCTCAGAAAGCTTCTTTCCAGTTTTTAAAGGAAGATATCTCCTTTTTCACCATAGCCCTCTATGGGATTCCAAATATCACTTTGCCAATTCCACAAGAACAGTCTTAGAGAAAGGTTTCTTGAGGCGAAAGCTTTAACTCTGTGAGATGAATTAACAGAAAACAAAGCACTTTCTCAGAAAGCTTCTTTCCAGTTTTTAACGGAAGATAATTCCGTTTTAACCATAGCCCTCTATGGGCTTCCAAATATCACTTTGCAATTCCACAAGAACTACCTTAGCGAACTTCTTATTGAAGGAAAGATGTAACCTGTGAGATGAATTATCAGAACACAAAGCAGTTTCTCAGAAAGCTTCTTTCCAGTTTTTAAAGGAAGATGTTTCCTTTTCACCTTAGCCCTCTATGGGCTTCCAAATATCACTTTGCCAATTCCACAAGAACAGCATTAGCGAAAGGCTTCTTGAAGGGAAAGATGTAACCTGTGAGATGAATAAACAGAACACAAGGCAGTTTCTCGGAAATCTTCTTTCCAGTTTTTAACGGAAGATATTTCCTTTTCACCATAGCCCTCTATGGGCTTCCAAATATCACTTTACCAATTCCACAAGAACAGCCTTAGTGAACGGCTTATTGAAGGAAAGATGTAACTCTGTGAGATGAATTATCAGAACACAAAGCAGTTTCTCAGAAAGCTTCTTTCCAGTTTTTAAAGGAAGATATTTCCATTTTCACCATAGCCCTCTATGGATTCCAAATATAACTTTGCAAATTCCACAAGAATATTCTTATACAAAGGCTTCTTGAGGTGAAAGCTGTAACTCTGTGAGATGAATTAACAGAACACAAAGCAGTTTCTCAGAAACCTCCTTTCCAATATTTAAAGGAAGATAATTCCGTTTTAACCATAGCCCTCTAAAGGCTTTCAAATATCACTTTGCCAATTCCACAAGAACAGCATTAGCGAAAGGCTTCTTGAAGGGCAAGATGTAACTCTGTGAGATGAATTAACAGAACACAAAGCACTTTCTCAGAAAGCTTCTTTCCAGTTTTAACGGAAGATATTTCCTTTTCACCATAGCCCTCTATGGGCTTCTAAATATCACTTTGCCAATTCCACAAGAACAGCCTTAGCGAAAGGCTTATTGAAGGAAAGATGTAACTCGGCGAGATGAATTATCAGAACACAAAGCAGTTTCTCAAGCTTCTTTCCAGTTTTTAAAGGAAGATATCTCCTTTTCACCATAGCCCTCTATGGGATTCCAAATATCACTTTGCCAATTCCACAAGAACAGTCTTAGAGAAAGGTTTCTTGAAGGAAAGCTTTAACTCTGTGAGATGAATTAACAGAAAACAAAGCACTTTCTCAGAAAGCTTCTTTCAACTTTTTAACCGAAGATATTTCCGCTTTCAACATAGCCCTCTATGGGCTTCCAAATATCACTTTGCCAATTCCACAAGAACAGTCTTAGAGAAAGGCTTCCTGAGGGGAAAGCTGTAACTCTGGGAGATGAATTAACAGAACACAAAGCAGTTTCTCAGTAAGCTTCTTTCCAGTTTTTAAAGGAAGATATTTCCTTTTTCACCGTAGCCCTCTATAGGCTTCGAAATATCACTTTGCCAATTCCACAAGAACAGCCTTAGCGAAAGGCTTCTTGAAGGGAAAGATGTAACTCTGTGAGATGAATTAACAGAACACAAAGCAGTTTCTCAGAAAACTTCTTTCCAGTTTTCAACGGAAGATATTTCCTTTTCACCATAGCCCTCTATGGGCTTCCAAATATCACTTTGCCAATTCCACAAGAACAGCATTAGCGAAAGGCTTCTTGAAGGGAAAGATGTAACTCTGTGAGATGAATTAAGAGAACACAAAGCAGTTTCTCAGAAAGCTTCTTTCCAGTTTTAACGGAAGATACTTCCTTTTTCACCATAGCCTTCTATGGGCTTCCAAATATCACTTTGCCAATTCCACAAGAACACACTTAGCGAAAGGCTTCTTGAAGGAAAGATGTAACTCTGTGAGATGAATTAACAGGACACAAAGCAGTTTCTCAGAAAGCTTCTTTCCAGTTTTTAATGGAAGATATTTCCTTTTCACCAAAGCCCTCTATGGGCTTCCAAATATCACTTTGCCAATTCCACAAGAACAGCCTTAGCTAAAGGCTTCCTGATGGGAAAGATGTAACTCTGTGAGATGAATTAACAGAACACGAAGCAGTTTCCAGAAAGCTTCTTTCCAGTTTTTAACCGAAGATATTTCCTTTTCACCATAGCCTCTATGGGCTTCCAAATATCACTTTACCAATTCCACAAGAACAGCCTTAGCGAAAGGCTTCTACAGGGAAAGCTGTAACTCTGTGACATGAATTAACAGAACACAAAGCAGTTTCTCAGAAAGCTTCTTTCCAGTATTTAACGGAAGATATTTCCTTTACACCATAGCCCTTTATGGGCTTCCAAATATCACTTTACCAATTCCACAAGAACAGTATTAGCGAAAGGCTTCTTGAAGGAAAGATGTAACTCTGTGAGATGAAATAACAGAACACAAAGCAGTTTCTCAGAAAGCTTCTTTCCATTTTTAATCGAATATATTTCCTTTTTCACTATAGCCCTCTATGGGCTTCCAAATATCACTTTGCCAATTCCACAAGAACAGCCTTAGCGAACGGCTTATTGAAGGGAAAGATGTAACACTTTGAGATGAATTAACAGAACACAAAGCAGTTTCTCAGAAAGCTTCTTTCCAGTTTTTAATGGAACATATTTCCTTTTTAACCATATCCCTCTCTAGGCTTCCAAATATCACTTTGCCAATTCCACAAAACAGCCTTAGCGAAATGCTTCTTGATGGGAAAGATGTAATTCTGTGAGATGAATTAACAGAACACAAAGCAGTTTCTCAGAAAGCTTCTTTCCAGTTTTTAACCGAAGATATTTCCGCTTTAACCATAGCCCTCTATGGGCTTCCAAATATCACTTTGGCAATTCCACAAGAACTACCTTAGCGAACTTCTTATTGAAGGGAAAGATGTAACCCTGTGAGATGAATTATCAGAACACAAAGCAGTTTCTCAGAAAGCTTCTTTCCAGTTTTTAAAGGAAGATATTTCCTTTTTCACCATAGCCCTCTATGGGCTTCCAAATATCACTTTACCAATTCCACAAGAACAGCCTTAGCGAACGGCTTATAGAAGGGAAAGATGTAACTCTGTGAGATGAATTATCAGAACACAAAGCGGTTTCTCAGAAAGCTTCTTTCAAGTTTTTAAAGGAAGATATTTCCATTTTCACCATAGCCCTCTATGGGATTCCAAATATAACTTTGCAAATTCCACAAGAATATTCTTATACAAAGGCTTCTTGAGGTGAAAGCTGTAACTCTGTGAGATGAATTAACAGAACACAAAGCAGTTTCTCAGAAACCTCGTTTCCAATATTTAAAGGAAGATAATTCCGTTTTAACCATAGCCCTCTAAAGGCTTTCAAATATCACTTTGCCAATTCCACAAGAACAGCATTAGAGAAAGGCTTCTTGAAGGGCAAGATGTAACTCTGTGAGATGAATTAACAGAACACAAAGCACTTTCTCAGAAAGCTTCTTTCCAGTTTTTAACGGAAGATATTTCCTTTTTCACCATAGCCCTCTATGGGCTTCTAAATATCACTTTGCCAATTCCACAAGACCCGCCTTTGCGAAAGGCTTATTGAAGGAAAGATGTAACTCTGTGAGATGAATTAACAGAACACAAGCAGTTTCTCAGAAAGCTTCTTTCCAGTTTTAAAGGAAGATATTTCCTTTTCACCATAGCCCTCTATGGGATTCCAAATATCACTTTGCCAATTCCACAAGAACAGTCTTAGAGAAAGGTTTCTTGAGGCGAAAGCTTTAACTCTGTGAGATGAATTAACAGAAAACAAAGCACTTTCTCAGAAAGCTTCTTTCAACTTTTAACCGAAGATATTTCCGCTTTCAACATAGCCTCTATGGGCTTCCAAATATCACTTTGCCAATTCCACAAGAACAGTCTTAGAAAGGCTTCTTGAGGGAAAGCTGTAACTCTGGGAGATGAATTAACAGAACACAAAGCAGTTTCTCAGTAAGCTTCTTTCCAGTTTTAAAGGAAGATATTTCCTTTTCACCATAGCCCTCTAAAGGCTTTCAAATATCACTTTGCCAATTCCACAAGAACAGCCTTAGCGAAAGGCTTCTTGAAGGGAAAGATGTAACTCTGTGAGATGAATTAGCAGAACACAAAGCAGTTTCTCAGAAAACTTCTTTCCAGTTTTCAACGGAAGATATTTCCTTTTCACCATAGCCTCTATGGGCTTCCAAATATCACTTTGCCAATTCCACAAGAACAGCATTAGCGAAAGGCTTCTTGAAGGGAAAGATGTAACTCTGTGAGATGAATTAAGAGAACACAAAGCAGTTTCTCAGAAAGCTTCTTTCCAGTTTTAACGGAAGATACTTCCTTTTTCACCATAGCCTTCTATGGGCTTCCAAATATCACTTTGCCAATTCCACAAGAACACACTTAGCGACAGGATTCTCGAAGGGAAAGATGTAACTCTGTGAGATGAATTAACAGGACACAAAGCAGTTTCTCAGAAAGCTTCTTTCCAGTTTTTAATGGAAGATATTTCCTTTTTCACCAAAGCCCTCTATGGGCTTCCAAATATCACTTTGCCAATTCCACAAGAACACACTTAGCGACAGGATTCTCGAAGGGAAAGATGTAACTCTGTGAGATGAAATAACAGAACACAAAGCAGTTTCTCAGAAAGCTTCTTTCCATTTTTTAATCGAATATATTTCCTTTTTCACTATAGCCCTCTATGGGCTTCCAAATATCACTTTGCCAATTCCACAAGAACAGCCTTAGCGAACGGCTTATTGAAGGGAAAGATGTAACTCTTTGAGATGAATTAACAGAACACAAAGCAGTTTCTCAGAAAGCTTCTTTCCAGTTTTTAATGGAACATATTTCCTTTTTAACCATATCCCTCTCTGGGCTTCCAAATATCACTTTGCCAATTCCACAAAACAGCCTTAGCGAAATGCTTCTTGATGGGAAAGATGTAATTCTGTGAGATGAATTAACAGAACACAAAGCAGTTTCTCAGAAAGCTTCTTTCCAGTTTTTAACCGAAGATATTTCCGCTTTAACCATAGCCCTCTATGGGCTTCCAAATATCACTTTGGCAATTCCACAAGAACTACCTTAGCGAACTTCTTATTGAAGGGAAAGATGTAACCCTGTGAGATGAATTATCAGAACACAAAGCAGTTTCTCAGAAAGCTTCTTTCCAGTTTTTAAAGGAAGATGTTTCCTTTTTCACCTTAGCCCTCTAAGGGCTTCCAAATATCACTTTGCCAATTCCACAAGAACAGCATTAGCGAAAGGTTTCTTGAAGGGAAAGATGTAACTCTGTGAGATGAATAAGCAGAACACAAGGCAGTTTCTCGGAAATCTTCTTTCCAGTTTTTAACGGAAGATATTTCCTTTTTCACCATAGCCCTCTATGGGCTTCCAAATATCACTTTACCAATTCCACAAGAACAGCATTAGCGAAAGGCTTATTGAAGGGAAAGATGTAACTCTGTGAGATGAATTATCAGAACACAAAGCAGTTTTTCAGAAAGCTTCTTTCAAGTTTTTAAAGGAAGATATTTCCATTTTCACCATAGCCCTCTATGGGATTCCAAATATAACTTTGCCAATTCCACAAGAACAGCCTTAGCGAAAGGCTTCTTGAGGTGAAAGCTGTAACTCTGTGAGATGAATTAGCAGAACACAAAGCAGTTTCTCAGAAACCTCCTTTCCAATATTTAACGGAAGATAATTCCGTTTTAACCATAGCCCTCTAAATGCTTTCAAATATCACTTTGCCAATCCAACAAGAACAGCATTAGCGAAAGGCTTCTTGAAGGGCAAGATGTAACTCTGTGAGATGAATTAACAGAACACAAAGCACTTTCTCAGAAAGCTGCTTTCCAGTTTTTAACGGAAGATATTTCCTTTTTCACCATAGCCCTCTATGGGCTTCCAAATATCACTTTGCCAATTCCACAAGAACCGCCTTTGCGAAAGGCTTATTGAAGGGAAAGATGTAACTCTGTGAGATGAATTAACAGAACACAAAGCAGTTTACAGAAAGCTTCTTTCCAGTTTTTAACCGAAGATATTTCCTTTTTCACCATAGCCCTCTATGGGCTTCCAAATATCACTTTGCCAATTCCACAAGAGCACCCATAGCGAAAGGCGTCTTGAGGGGAAAGCTGTAACTCTCTGAGATGAATTAACAGAACACAAAGCAGTTTCTCAGAAAGCTTCTTTCCAGTATTTAACGAAAGATATTTCCTTTTTCACCATAGCCCTCTATGGGCTTCCAAATATCACTTTGCCAATTCCACAAGAACAGCCTTAGCTAAAGACTTCCTGATGGGAAAGATGTAACTCTGTGAGATGAATTAACAGAACACAAAGCAGTTTCCAGAAAGCTTCTTTCCAGTTTTTAACCGAAGATATTTCCTTTTTAACCATAGCCCTCTATGGGCTTCCAAATATCACTTTACCAATTCCACAAGAACAGCCTTAGCGAAAGGCTTCTTGAGGGGAAAGCTGTAACTCTGTGCCATGAATTAACAGAACACAAAGCAGTTTCTCAGAAAGCTTCTTTCCAGTATTTAACGGAAGATATTTCCTTTTACACCATAGCCCTTTATGGGCTTCCAAACATCACTTTTCCAATTCCACAAGAACAGTATTAGCGAAAGGCTTATTGAAGGGAAAGATGTAACTCTGTGAGATGAAATAACAGAACACAAAGCAGTTTCTCAGAAAACTTCTTTCCATTTTTTAATCGAATATATTTCCTTTTTCACTATAGCCCTCTATGGGCTTCCAAATATCACTTTGCCAATTCCACAAGAACAGCCTTAGCGAACGGCTTATTGAAGGGAAAGATGTAACTCTGTGAGATGAATTAACAGAACACAAAGCAGTTTCTCAGAAAGCTTCTTTCCAATTTTTAATGGAACATATTTCCTTTTTAACCATATCCCTCTCTGGGCTTCCAAATATCACTTTGCCAATTCCACAAAACAGCCTTAGCGACAGGCTTCTTGAAGGGAAAGATGTAATTCTGTGAGATGAATTAACAGAACACAAAGCAGTTTCTCAGAAAGCTTCTTTCCAGTTTTTAACCGAAGATGTTTCCGCTTTCACCATAGCCCTCTATGGGCTTCCAAATATCACTTTGCCAATTCCACAAGAACAACCTTAGCGAACTTCTTATTGAAGGGAAAGATGTAACCCTGTGAGATGAATTATCAGAACACAAAGCAGTTTCTCAGAAAGCTTCTTTCCAGTTTTTAAAGGAAGATGTTTCCTTTTTCACCTTAGCCCTCTATGGCCTTCCAAATATCACTTTGCCAATTCCACAAGAACAGCACTAGCGAAAGGCTTCTTGAAGGGCAAGATGTAACTCTGTGAGATGAATTAACAGAACACAAAGCACTTTCTCAGAAAGCTGCTTTCCAGTTTTTAACGGAAGATATTTCCTTTTTCACCATAGCCCTCTATGGGATTCCAAATATAACTTTGCAAATTCCACAAGAATAGTCTTATACAAAGGCTTCTTGAGGTGAAAGCTGTAACTCTGTGAGATGAATTAACAGAACACAAAGCAGTTTCTCAGAAACCTCCTTTCCAATATTTAACGGAAGATAATTCCGTTTTAACCATAGCCCACTAAAGGCTTTCAAATATCACTTTGCCAATTCCAAAAGAACAGCATTAGCGAAAGGCTTCTTGAAGGGCAAGATGTAACTCTGTGAGATGAATTAACAGAACACAAAGCACTTTCTCAGAAAGCTGCTTTCCAGTTTTTAACGGAAGATATTTCCTTTTTCACCATAGCCCTCTATGGGCTTCCAAATATCACTTTGCCAATTCCACAAGAACCGCCTTTAGCGAAAGGCTTATTGAAGGGAAAGATGTAACTCTGTGAGATGAATTAACAAAACACAAAGCAGTTTCTCAGAAAGCTTCTTTCCAGTTTTTAACAGAAGATATTTCCTTTCTCACCATAGCCCTCTAGGGGCTTCCAAATATCACTTTGCCAAATGCACAACAACAGTCTTAGAGAAAGGCTTATTGAAGGCAAAGATGTAACTCTGTGAGATGAATTATCAGAACACAAAGCAGTTTCTCAGAAAGCTTCTTTCAAGTTTTTAAAGGAAGATATCTCATTTTTCACTATAGCCCTCTATGGGCTTCCTAATATCACTTTGCCAATTCCACAAGAACAGTGTTAGAGAAAGGCTTCTTGAGGTGAAAGCTGTAACTCTGAGAGATGAATTAACAGAAAACAAAGCACTTTCTCAGAAAGCTTTTTTCCAGTTTTTAACCGAAGATATTTCCGCTTTCAACATAGCCCTCTATGGGCTTCCAAATATCACTTTGCCAATTCCACAAGAACAGCGTTAGCGAAAGGCTACTTGAAGGGAAAGATGTAACTCTGTGAGATGAATTAAGAGAACACAAAGCAGTTTCTCAGAAAGCTTCTTTCCAGTGTTTAACGGAAGATATTTCCTTTTTCACCATAGCCCTCTATGGGCTTCCAAATATCACTTTGCCAATTCAACAAGAACAGCCTTAGCTAAAGGCTTCCTGATGGGAAAGATGTAACTCTGTGAGATGAATTAACAGAACACAAAGCAGTTTCCAGAAAGCTTCTTTCCAGTTTTTAACCGAAGATATTTCCTTTTTCACCATAGCCCTCTATGGGCTTCCAAATATCACTTTACCAATTCCACAAGAACAGACTTAGCGAAAGGCTACTTGAGGGGAAAGCTGTAACTCTGTGAGATGAATTAACAGAACACAAAGCAGTTTCTTAGAAAGCTTCTTTCCAGTGTTTAACCGAAGATATTTCCTTTTACACCATAGCCCAGTATGGGCTTCCAAATATCACTTTACCAATTCCACAAGAACAGCATTACCAAAAGGCTTCTTCAAGGGAAAGATGTATCTCTGTGAGATGAATTAACAGAACACAAAGCAGTTTCTCAGAAAGCTTCATTCCAGTTTTTCAAGGAAGATATTTCCTTTTTCACCGTAGCCCTCTATGGGCTTCCAAATATCACTTTGCCAATTCCACAAGAACAGCCTTAGCGAAAGGCTTATTGAAGGGAAAGCTGTAACTCTGTGAGATGAATTAACAGAACACAAAGCAGTTTCTCAGAAACCTCCTTTCCAATATTTAACGGAAGATATTTCCTTTTAACCATAGCCCTCTATGGCTTCCAAATATCACTTTGCCAATTCCAAAAGAACAGCATTAGCGAAAGGCTTCTTGAAGGGCAAGATGTAACTCTGAGATGAATTAACAGAACACAAAGCACTTTCTCAGAAAGCTGCTTTCCAGTTTTTAACGGAAGATATTTCCTTTTCACCATAGCCCTCTATGGGCTTCCAAATATCACTTTGCCAATTCCACAAGAACAGCCTTAGCGAAAGGCTTATTGAAGGAAAGATGTAACTCTGTGAGATGAATTAACAAAACACAAAGCAGTTTCTCAGAAAGCTTCTTTCCAGTTTTTAACAGAAGATATTTCCTTTCTCACCATAGCCCTCTAGGGGCTTCCAAATATCACTTTGCCAAATGCACAACAACAGTCTTAGAGAAAGGCTTATTGAAGGCAAAGATGTAACTCTGTGAGATGAATTATCAGAACACAAAGCAGTTTCTCAGAAAGCTTCTTTCAAGTTTTTAAAGGAAGATATCTCATTTTTCACTATAGCCCTCTATGGGCTTCCTAATATCACTTTGCCAATTCCACAAGAACAGTGTTAGAGAAAGGCTTCTTGAGGTGAAAGCTGTAACTCTGAGAGATGAATTAACAGAAAACAAAGCACTTTCTCAGAAAGCTTTTTTCCAGTTTTTAACCGAAGATATTTCCGCTTTCAACATAGCCCTCTATGGGCTTCCAAATATCACTTTGCCAATTCCACAAGAACAGCGTTAGCGAAAGGCTACTTGAAGGGAAAGATGTAACTCTGTGAGATGAATTAAGAGAACACAAAGCAGTTTCTCAGAAAGCTTCTTTCCAGTGTTTAACGGAAGATATTTCCTTTTTCACCATAGCCCTCTATGGGCTTCCAAATATCACTTTGCCAATTCAACAAGAACAGCCTTAGCTAAAGGCTTCCTGATGGGAAAGATGTAACTCTGTGAGATGAATTAACAGAACACAAAGCAGTTTCCAGAAAGCTTCTTTCCAGTTTTAACCGAAGATATTTCCTTTTCACCATAGCCCTCTATAGGCTTCCAAATATCACTTTGCCAATTCCACAAGAACACACTTATCGACAGGATTCTTGAAGGGAAAGATGTAACTCTGTGAGATGAATTAACAGGACACAAAGCAGTTTCTCAGAAAGCTTCTTTCCATTTTTTAATGGAAGATATTTCCTTTTTCACCAAAGCCCTCTATGGGATTCCAAATATCACTTTGCCAATTCCACAAGAACAGCCTTAGCTAAAGGCTTCCTGATGGGAAAGATGTAACTCTGTGAGATGAATTAACAGAACACAAAGCAGTTTCCAGAAAGCTTCTTTCCAGTTTTTAAAGGAAGATATTTCCTTTTTCACCATAGCCCTCTATGGGCTTCCAAATATCACTTTGCAAATTCCACAAGAACAGCCTTAGAGAAAGGCTTCTTGAGGTGAAAGCTGTAAGTCGGTGAGGTGAATTAACAGAACACAAACCAGTTTCTCAGAAAGCTTCTTTCCAGTTTTTAACCGAAGATATTTCCTTTCTCACCATAGCCCTCTATGGGCTTCCAAATATCACTTTGCCAATTGCACAACAACAGTCTTACAGAAAGGCTTATTGAAGGGAAAGATGTAACTCTGTGAGATGAATTATCAGAACACAAAGCAGTTTCTCAGAAAGCTTCTTTCCAGTTTTTAAAGGAAGATATCTTCTTTTTCACTATAGCCCTCTATGGGCTTCCAAATATCACTTTGCCAATTCCACAAGAACAGTGTTAGAGAACGGCTTCTTGAGGTGAAAGCTGTAACTCTGAGAGATGAATTAACAGAAAACAAAGCACTTTCACAGAAAGCTTCTTTCCAGTTTTTAACCGAAGATATTTCCGCTTTCAACATAGCCCTCTATGGGCTTCCAAATATCACTTTGCCAATTCCACAAGAACAGCCTTAGCGAAAGGCTTCTTGAAGGGAAAGATGGAACTCTGTGAGATGAATTAAGAGAACACAAGGCAGTTTCTCAGAAAGCTTCTTTCCAGTTTTTAACGGAAGATATTTCCTTTTTCACCATCGCCCTCTATGGGCTTCCAAATATCACTTTACCAATTCCACAAGAACAGACTTAGCGAAAGGCTACTTGAGGGGAAAGCTGTAACTCTGTGAGATGAATTAACAGAACACAAAGCAGTTTCTCAGAAAGCTTCTTTCCAGTGTTTAACCGAAGATATTTCCTTTTTCACCATAGCCCTGTATGGGCTTCCAAATATCACTTTTCCAATTCCACAAGAACAGCATTACCGAAAGGCTTCTTGAAGGGAAAGATGTAACTCTGTGAAATGAATTAACAGAACACAAAGCAGTTTCTCAGAAAGCTTCTTTCCTGTTTTTATTCGAAGATATTTCCTCTTTCACCATAGCCCTCTAAGGGCTTCCAAATATCACTTTGCCAATTCCAAAAGAACAGCCTTAGCGACCGGCTTATTGAAGGGAAAGATTTAACTCTGTGAGATGAATTAACAGAACACAAAGCAGTCTCTCAGAAACCTTCTTTCCAGTATTTAACGGAAGATATTTCCTTTTTCACCATAGCCCTCTATGGGCTTCCAAATATCACATTGCCAATTCCACAAGAACAGCCTTAGCGAAAGGCTTCTTGAAGGGAAAGATGTAACTCTGTGAGATGTATTAACAGAACACAAAGCTGTTTCTCAGAGAGCTTCTTTCCAGTTTTTAACGGAAGATATTTCCTTTTTCACCATTGCCCTCTATGGGCTTCCAAATATCACTTTGCCAATTCTACAAGAATAGCCTTAGTGACAGCCTTCTTGAAGGAAAAGATGTAACTCTGTGAGATGAATTAACAGAACACAAAGTAGTTTCTCAGAAAGCTTCTTTCCAGTTTTTAACCGAAGATATTTTCTTTTTCACCATAGCCCTCTATGGGCTTCCCAATATCACTTTGTAAATTCCACAAGAACAGCCTTAGCGAAAGGCTTCTTGAAGGGAAAGATGTAACTCTGTGAGAAGAATTAACAGAACACAAAGCACTTTCTCAGAAAGCTTCTTTCCAGTTTTTAATCGAAGATATTTCCTTTTTCACCATAGCCCTCTATGGGCTTGCAAATATCACTCTACGAATTCCACAAGAACAGCCTTAGCGAACGTCTTATTGAATGGAAAGATGTAACTCTGTGAGATGAATTATCAGAACACACAGCAGTTTCTCAGAAAGCTTCTTTCCAGTTTTTAACTGAAGATATTTCCTTTTTCACCATAGCCCTCTATGGGCTTCCAAATATCACTTTGCCAATTCCACAAGAACAGTCTTAGAGAAAGGCTTCTTGAGGTGAAAGCTGTAACTCTGTGGCATGAATTAACAGAACACAAAGTACTTTCTCAGAAAGCTTCTTTCCAGTTTTTAAAGGAAGATATTTCCGCTTTCAACATAGCCCTCTATGGGCTTCCAAATATCACTTTGCCAATTCCACAAGAACGGTCTTAGAGAAAGGCTTCCTGAGGGGAAAGCTGTAACTCTGTGAGATGAATTATCAGAACACAAAGCAGTTTCTCAGAAAGCTTCTTTCCAGTTTTTAACGGAAGATATTTCCTTTTTCACCATAGCCCTCTATGGGCTTCCAAATATCACTTTCCCAATTCCACAAGAACAGCCTTAGCGAAAGGCTTCTTGATGGGAAAGATGTAACTCTGTGAGATGAATTAACAGAACACAAAGCAGTTTACAGAAAGCTTTTTTCCAGTATTTAACCGAAGATATTTCCTTTTTAACCATAGCCCTCTATGGGCTTCCAAATATCACTTTGCCAATTCCACAAGAACAGCCTTAGCGAAAGGCTTCTTGAGGGGAAAGCTGTAACTCTGTGAGATGAATTCACAGAACACAAAGCAGTTTCTCAGAAAGCTTCTTTCCAGTATTTAACGGAAGATATTTCCTTTTTCACCATAGCCCTCTATGGGCTTTCAAATATCACTTTGCCAATTCCACAAGAAAAGTATTAGCGAAAGGCTTCTTGAAGGGAAAGATGTAACTCTGTGAGATGAATTAACAGAACACAAAGCACTTTCTCAGAATGCTTCTTTCCAGTTTTTAATCAAAGATATTTCCTTTTTCACCATAGTCCTCTATGGGCTTCCAAATATCACTCTGCCAATTCCACAATAACAGCCTTAGCGAACGGCTTATTGAAGGGAAAGATGTAACTCTGTGAGATGAATTATCAGAACACAAAACAGTTTCTCAGAAAGCTTCTTTCAAGTTTTTAAAGGAAGATATTTCCTTTTTCACCATAGAACTCTATGGGCTTCCAAATATCACTTTGCCAATTCCACAAGAACACGCTTAGAGAAAGGCTTCTTGAGGTGAAAGCTGTAACTCTGTGAGATGAATTAACAGAACACACAGCAGTTACTCAGAAAGCTTCTTTCCAGTTTTTAAAGGAAGATATTTCCTTTTTCACCATAGCCGTCTAAGGGCTTCCAAATATCACTTTGCCCTTTCCACAAGAACACCATTAGCGAAAGGCTTCTTGAAGGGAAACATGTAACTCTGTGAGATGAATTAACAGAAAACAAAGCAGTTTCTCAGAAAGCTTCCTTCCAGTATTTAACGGAAGATATTTCCTTTTTCACCATACCCCTCTATGGGCTTCCAAATATCTGATTGCCAATTCCACAAGAACAGTCTTAGGGAAAGGCTTCTTGAGGGGAAAGCTGTAACACTGTGAGATGAATTAACAGAACACAAAGCAGTTTCCCAGAAAGCTTCTTTCCAGTATTTAAAGGAAGATATTTCCTATTTCACCATAGCCCTCAATGTGCTTCCAAATATCACTTTCCCATTCCACAAGAACAGCCTTAGCGAAAGAGTTCTTGATGGGAAAAATGTAACTCCGTGAGATGAATTAACAGAACACAAAGCAGTTTACAGAAAGCTTTTTTTGCAGTTTTTAACCGAAGATATTTCCTTTTTCACCATAACCCTCTATGGTCTTCCAAATATCACTTTGCGAATTCCACAAGAACAGCCTTAGCGAAAGGCTTCCTGAGGGGAAAGCTGTAACTCTGTGAGATGAATTAACAGAACACAAAGCAGTTTCTCAGAAAGCTTCTCTCCAGTATTTAACGGAAGATATTTCCTTTTTCACCATAGCACTCTATGGGCTTCCAAATATCACTTTGCCAATTCCACAAGAACAGTCTTAGAGAAAGGCTTCTTGAGGTGAAAGCTGTAACTCTGTGAGATGAATTAACAGAACACAAAGCAGTTTCTCTGAAAGTTTCTTTCCAGTTTTTAATGGAACATATTTCCTTTTTAACCATAGCCCTCTCTGGGCTTCCAAATATCACTTTGCCAATTCCACAAGAATAGCCTTAGGGAAAGGCTTCTTGAACGTAAAGATGTAAATCTGTGAGATGAATTAACATAACACAAAGCAGTTTCTCAGAAAGCTTCTTTCCAGTTTTTAAACCAAGATATTTCCACTTTCACCATAGCCCTCTATGGGCTTCCAAATATCACTTTGCCAGTTCCACAAGAACAGCCTTAGCGAAAGGCTTCTTGAAGGGAAAGATGTAACTCTGTGAGATGAATTAACAGAACACAAAGAAGTTTCTCAGAAAGCTTCTTTCCAATTTTTAACCAAAGATATTTCCTGTTTCACCATAGCCCTGTAGGGGCTTCCAGATATCACATTGCTAATTCCACAAGAACAGTCTTAGAGAAAGGCTTCTTGAGGGGAAAGCTGTAACCCTGTGAGATGAATTAACAGAACACAAAGCAGTTTCTCAGAATCATTCTTTCCAGTATTTAACGGAAGATATTACCTTTTTTCACCATAGCCTTCTATGGGCTTCCAAATATCACTTTCCCAATTCCACAAGAAGAGCCTAGCGAAAGGCTTCTTGAAGGGAAAGATGTAACTCTGTGAGATGAATTAAGAGAACGCAAAGCAGTTTCTCAGAAAGCTTCTTTCCAGTATTTACCGGAAGATATTTTCTTTTACACCATAGCACTCTATGGGCTTCCAAATATCACTTTGCCAATTCCACAAGAACAGCCTTAGCGAAAGGCTTCTTGATGGGAAAGATGTAACTCTATGAGATGAATTAACAGAACACAAAGCAGTTTCCAGAAAGCTTCTTTCCAGTTTTTAACCGAAGATATTTCCTTTTTCACCATAGCCCTCTATGGGCTTCCAAATATCACTTTACCAATTCCACAAGAACAGCCTTAGCGAAAGGCTTCTTTAGGGGAAAGCTGTAACTCTGTGAGATGAATTAACAGAACACAAAGCAGTTTCTCAGAAACCTGCTTTCCAGTATTTAACGGAAGATATTTCCTTTTTCACCATAGCCCCCTATGGGATTCCAAATTTCACTTTGCCAATTCCACAAGAACAGCATTAGCGAAAGGCTTCTTGAAGGTAAAAATGTAACCCTGTAACATGAATTAACAGAACACAAAGCAGTTTCTCAGATAGCTTCTTTCCTGTTTTTAATCGAAGATATTTCCTTTTCACCATAGCCCTCTATGGGCTTCCAAATATCACTTTGCCATTTCCAAAAGAACAAACTTAGCGAACTTCTTATTAAAGGGAAAGATGTAACTCTGTGAGATGAATTATCAGAACACAAAACAGTTTCTCAGAAAGCTTCTTTCCAGTTTTTAAAGGAAGATATTTCCTTTCTCACCTTAGCCCTCTATGGGATTCCAAATATCACTTTGCCAATTCCACAAGAACAGCATTAGCGAAAGGCTTCTTGAGGGAAAGATGTAACTCTGTGAGATGAATTAACAGAACACAAGGCAGTTTCTCAGAAAGCTTCTTTCCAGTTTTTAACGGAAGATATTTCCTTTTTCACCGTAGCCCTCTGTGGGCTTCCAAATATCACTTTGCCAATTCCACAAGAACAGCCTTAGCGAACGGCGTATTGAAGGGAAAGATGTAACTCTGTGAGATGAATTATCAGAACACAAAGCAGTTTCTCAGAAAGCTTCTTTCCAGTTTTTAAAGGAAGATATTTCCATTTTCACCATAGCCCTCTAAGGGATTCCAAATATAACTTTGCAAATTCCACAAGAATAGTCTTATAGAAAGGCTTTTTGAAGTGAAAGATGTAGCTCTGTGAGATGAATTATCAGAACA
This sequence comes from Erythrocebus patas, assembly GCA_023783455.1. Taxonomy (NCBI): domain Eukaryota; kingdom Metazoa; phylum Chordata; class Mammalia; order Primates; family Cercopithecidae; genus Erythrocebus; species Erythrocebus patas. Next base: position 177,917 of record JAKFHT010003846.1, on the reverse strand, counting down.
CAAAACAGTTTCTCAGAAAGCTTCTTTCCAGTTTTTAAAGGAAGATATTTCCTTTCTCACCTTAGCCCTCTATGGGATTCCAAATATCACTTTGCCAATTCCACTAGAACAGCATTAGCGAAAGGCTTCTTGAGGGAAAGATGTAACTCTGTGAGATGAATTAACAGTACACAAGGCAGTTTCTCAGAAAGCTTCTTTCCAGTTTTTAACGGAAGATATTTCCTTTTTCACCGTAGCCCTCTAAGGGCTTCCAAATATCACTTTGCCAATTCCACAAGAACAGCCTTAGCGAAAGGCTTCTTGAAGGGCAAGCTGTAACTCTGTGAGATGAATTATCAGAACACAAAGCAGTTTCTCAGAAAGCTTCTTTCCAGTTTTTAAAGGAAGATATTTCCATTTTCACCATAGCCCTCTAAGGGATTCCAAATATAACTTTGCAAATTCCACAAGAATAGTCTTATAGAAAGGCTTCTTGAAGTGAAAGATGTAGCTCTGTGAGATGAATTATCAGAACACAAAGCAGTTTCTCAGAAAGCTTCTTTCCAGTTTTAACCGAAGATATTTCCTTTTCACCATAGCCTCTATGGGCTTCCAAATATCACTTTGCCAATTCCACAAGAACAGTCTTAGAGAAAGGCTTCCTGAGGGGAAAGCTGTAACTCTGTGAGATGAATTAACAGAACACAAAGCAGTTTCTCAGAAAGCTTCTTTCCAGTTTTTAAAGGAAGATATTTCCTTTTCACCGTAGCCCTCTATAGGCTTCGAAATATCACTTTGCCAATTCCACAAGAACAGCCTTAGCGAAAGGCTTGTTGAAGGGAAAGATGTAACTCTGTGAGATGAATTAACAGAACACAAAGCACTTTCTCAGAAAGCTTCTTTCCAATTTTTAACGGAAGATATTTCCTTTTTCACCATAGCCCTCTATGGGATTCCAAATTTCACTTTGCCAATTCCACAAGAACAGCATTAGCGAAAGGCTTCTTGAAGGTAAAAATGTAACCCTGTAACATGAATTAACAGAACACAAAGCAGTTTCTCAGATAGCTTCTTTCCTGTTTTTAATCGAAGATATTTCCTTTTTCACCATAGCCCTCTATGGGCTTCCAAATATCACTTTGCCATTTCCAAAAGAACAAACTTAGCGAACTTCTTATTAAAGGGAAAGATGTAACTCTGTGAGATGAATTATCAGAACACAAAACAGTTTCTCAGAAAGCTTCTTTCCAGTTTTTAAAGGAAGATATTTCCTTTCTCACCTTAGCCCTCTATGGGATTCCAAATATCACTTTGCCAATTCCACAAGAACAGCATTAGCGAAAGGCTTCTTGAGGGAAAGATGTAACTCTGTGAGATGAATTAACAGAACACAAGGCAGTTTCTCAGAAAGCTTCTTTCCAGTTTTTAACGGAAGATATTTCCTTTTCACCGTAGCCCTCTGTGGGCTTCCAAATATCACTTTGCCAATTCCACAAGAACAGCCTTAGCGAAAGGCTTTTTGAAGGGAAAGATGTAACTCTGTGAGATGAATTATCAGAACACAAAGCAGTTTCTCAAGCTTCTTTCCAGTTTTTAAAGGAAGATATTTCCATTTTCACCATAGCCCTCTAAGGGATTCCAAATATAACTTTGCAAATTCCACAAGAATAGTCTTATAGAAAGGCTTTTTGAAGTGAAAGATGTAGCTCTGTGAGATGAATTATCAGAACACAAAACAGTTTCTCAAGCTTCTTTCCAGTTTTTAAAGGAAGATATTTCCTTTCTCACCTTAGCCCTCTATGGGCTTCCAAATATCACTTTGCCAATTCCACTAGAACAGCATTAGCGAAAGGCTTCTTGAGGGAAAGATGTAACTCTGTGAGATGAATTAACAGAACACAAGGCAGTTTCTCAGAAAGCTTCTTTCCAGTTTTTAACGGAAGATATTTCCTTTTTCACCCTAGCCCTCTAAGGGCTTCCAAATATCACTTTGCCAATTCCACAAGAACAGCCTTAGCGAAAGGCTTCTTGAAGGGAAAGCTGTAACTCTGTGAGATGAATTATCAGAACACAAAGCAGTTTCTCAGAAAGCTTCTTTCCAGTTTTTAAAGGAAGATATTTCCATTTTCACCATAGCCCTCTAGGGATTCCAAATATAACTTTGCAAATTCCACAAGAATAGTCTTATAGAAAGGCTTCTTGAAGTGAAAGATGTAGCTCTGTGAGATGAATTATCAGAACACAAAGCAGTTTCTCAGAAAGCTTCTTTCCAGTTTTTAACCGAAGATATTTCCTTTTTCACCAGAGCCCTCTATGGGCTTCCAAATATCACTTTGCCAATTCCACAAGAACAGTCTTAGAGAAAGGCTTCCTGAGGGGAAAGCTGTAACTCTGTGAGATGAATTAACAGAACACAAAGCAGTTTCTCAGAAAGCTTCTTTCCAGTTTTTAAAGGAAGATATTTCCTTTTCACCGTAGCCCTCTATAGGCTTCGAAATATCACTTTGCCAATTCCACAAGAACAGCCTTAGCGAAAGGCTTGTTGAAGGGAAAGATGTAACTCTGTGAGATGAATTAACAGAACACAAAGCACTTTCTCAGAAAGCTTCTTTCCAATTTTTAACGGAAGATATTTCCTTTTTCACCATAGCCCTCTATGGGCTTCCAAATATCACTTTGCCAATTCCACAAGAACAGCATTAGCGAAAGGCTTCTTGAAGGGAAAGATGTAACTCTGTGAGATGAATTGAGAGAACACAATGCAGTTTCTCAGAAAGCTTCTTTCCAGTTTTTAACGGAAGATACTTCCTTTTTCACCATAGCCTTCTATGGGCTTCCAAATATCACTTTGCCAATTCCACAAGAACACACTTAGCGACAGGATTCTTGAAGGGAAAGATGTAACTCTGTGAGATGAATTAACAGGACAAAAGCAGTTTCTCAGAAAGCTTCTTTCCAGTTTTTAATGGAAGATATTTCCTTTTTCACCAAAGCCCTCTATGGGCTTCCAAATATCACTTTGCCAATTCCACAAGAACAGCCTTAGCTAAAGGCTTCCTGAAGGGAAAGATGTAACTCTGTGAGATGAATTAACAGAACACAAAGCAGTTTCCAGAAAGCTTCTTTCCAGTTTTTAACCGAAGATAATTCCTTTTTAACCATAGCCCACTATGGGCTTCCAAATATCACTTTACCAATTCCACAAGAACAGCCTTAGCGAAAGACTTCTTGAGGGGAAAGCTGTAACTCTGTGACATGAATTAAGAGAACACAAAGCAATTTCTCAGAAAGCTTCTTTCCAGTATTTAACGGAAGATATTTCCTTTTACACCATAGCCCTTTAAGGGCTTCCAAATATCACTTTTCCAATTCCACAGGAACAGTATTAGCGAAAGGCTTCTTGAAGGGAACGATGTAACTCTGTGAGATGAAATAACAGAACACAAAGCAGTTTCTCAGAAAGCTTCTTTCCATTTTTTAATCGAATATATTTCCTTTTTCACTATAGCCCTCTATGGGCTTCCAAATATCACTTTGCCAATTCCACAAGAACAGCCTTAGCGAACGGCTTATTGAAGGGAAAGATGTAACTCTGTGAGATGAATTAACAGAACACAAAGCAGTTTCTCAGAAAGCTTCTTTCCAGTTTTTAATGGAACATATTTCCTTTTTAACCATATCCCTCTCTGGGCTTCCAAATATCACTTTGCCAATTCCACAAAACAGACTTAGCGAAAGGCTTCTTGAAGGGAAAGATGTAATTCTCTGAGATGAATTAACAGAACACAAAACAGTTTCTCAGAAAGCTTCTTTCCAGTTTTTAACCGAAGATACTTCCGCTTTCACCCTAGCCCTCTATGGGCTTCCAAATATCACTTTGCCAATTCCACAAGAACAACCTTAGCGAACTTATTGAAGGAAAGATGTAACCCTGTGAGATGAATTATCAGAACACAAAGCAGTTTCTCAGAAAGCTTCTTTCCAGTTTTTAAAGGAAGATGTTTCCTTTTTCACCTTAGCCCTCTATGGGCTTCCAAATATCACTTTGCCAATTCCACAAGAACAGCATTAGCGAAAGGCTTCTTGAAGGGAAAGATGTAACTCTGTGAGACGAATAAACAGAACACAAGGCAGTTTCTCGGAAATCTTCTTTCCAGTTTTTAACGGAAGATATTTCCTTTTTCACCATAGCCCTCTATGGGCTTCCAAATATCACTTTACCAATTCCACAAGAACAGCCTTAGCGAACGGCTTCTGGAAGGGAAAGATTTAACTCTGTGAGAAGAATTAACAGAACACAAAGCACTTTCTCAGAAAGCTTCTTTCCAGTTTTTAATCGAAGATATTTCCTTTTTCACCATAGCCCTCTATGGGCTTGCAAATATCACTCTACGAATTCCACAAGAACAGCCTTAGCGAACGTCTTATTGAATGGAAAGATGTAACTCTGTGAGATGAATTATCAGAACAGACAGCAGTTTCTCAGAAAGCTTCTTTCCAGTTTTTAAAGGAAGATATTTCCTTTTTCACCATAGCCCCATATGGGCTTCGAAATATCACTTTGCAATTTCCACAAGAACAGTCCTAGAGAAAGGCTTCTTGAGGTGAAAGCTGTAACTCTGTGAGATGAATTAACAGAACACACAGCAGTTTCTCAGAAAGCTTCTTTCCAGTTTTTAATGAAACATATTTCCTTTTAACCATAGCCCTCTGGGCTTCCAAATATCACTTTGCCAATTCCAAAAGAACAGCCTTAGAAAGGCTTCTTGAAGGAAAGATGTAAATCTGTGAGATGAATTAACAGAACACAAAGCAGTTTCTCAGAAAGCTTCTTTCCAGTTTTTAACCGAAGATATTTCCTTTTCACCATAGCCCTCTGGGCTTCCAAATATCACTTTGCCAATTCCACAAGAACAGTCTTAGAGAAACGCTTCCTGAGGGGAAAGCTGTAACCCTGTGAGATTAATTAACAGAACACAAAGCAGTTTCTCAGAAAGCTTCTTTCCAGTTTTTAACGGAAGATATTTCCTTTTTCACCATTGCCCTCTATGGGCTTCCAATATCACTTTGCCAATTCCACAAGAACTGCCTTAGTGACAGGCTTCTTGAAGGAAAGCTGTAACTCTGTGAGATGAATTAACAGAACACAAATCAGTTTCTCAGAAAGCTTCTTCCAGTTTTTAACCGAAGATATTTCCTTTTTCACCATAGCCCTCTTTGGGCTTCCAAATATCACTTTGCCAATTCCACAAGAACAGCCTTAGCGAAGGCTTCTTGAATTGAAAGACGTAACTCTGTGAGATGAATTATCCGAACACAAAGCAGTTTCTCAGAAAACTTCTTTCCAGTTTTTAAAGGAAGATATTTCCTTTTTCACCATAGCTCTAAGGGCTTCCAAATATCACTTTGCCCTTTCCACAAGAACACCATTAGCGAAAGGCTTCCTGAAGGAAAGCTGTAACCCTGTGAGATTAATTAACAGAACACAAAGCAGTTTCTCAGAAAGCTTCTTTCCAGTTTTAACGGAAGATATTTCCTTTTTCACCATTGCCCTCTATGGGCTTCCAATATCACTTTGCCAATTCCACAAGAACTGCCTTAGTGACAGGCTTCTTGAAGGAAAGCTGTAACTCTGTGAGATGAATTAACAGAACACAAATCAGTTTCTCAGAAAGCTTCTTTCCAGTTTTTAACCCAAGATATTTTCTTTTCACCATAGCCCTCTATGGGCTTCCAAATATCACTTTGCCAATTCCACAAGAACAGCCTTAGCGAAAGGCTTCTTGAGGTGAAAGCTGTAACTCTGTGAGATGAATTAACAGAACACAAAGCAGTTTCTCAGAAAGCTTCTTCCAGTTTTTAAAGGAAGATATTTCCTTTTCACCATAGCCCTCTAAGGGCTTCCAAATATCACTTTGCCCTTTCCACAAGAACACCATTAGCGAAAGGCTTCCTGAAGGAAAGATGTAACTCTGTGAGATGAATTAACAGAATACAAAGCAGTTTCTTAGAAAGCTTCCTTCCAGTATTTAACGGAAGATATTTCCTTTTTCACTATACCCCTCTATGGGCTTCCAAATATCTGATTGCCAATTCCACAAGAACAGTCTTAGAGAAAGGCTTCTTGAGGGGAAAGCTGTAACTCTGTGAGATAAATTAACAGAACACAAAGCAGTTTCTCAGAAAGCTTCTTTCCAGTATTTAACGGAAGATATTTCCTTTTTCACCATAGCCCTCTATGGGCTTCCAAATATCACTTTGCCAATTCCACAAGAACAGCCTTAGCGAAAGGCATCTTGAAGGGAAAGATGTAACTCTGTGAGATGAATTAACAGAACACAAACCAGTTTCTCTGAAAGCTTCTTTCCAGTTTTTAATGGAACATATTTCCTTTTTAACCATAGCCCTCTCTGGGCTTCCAAATATCACTTTGCCAATTCCACAAGAATAGCCTTAGCGAAAGGCTTCTTGAACGTAAAGATGTAAATCTGTGAGATGAATTAACAGAACACAAAGCAGTTTCTCAAAAAGCTTCCTTCCAATTTTTAAACCAAGATATTTCACGCTTTCACCATAGCCCTCTATGGGCTTCCACATACCACTTTGCCAATTCCACAAGAACAGTCTTACAGAAAGGCTTCCTGAGGGGAAAGCTGTAACTCTGTGAGATGAATTAACAGAACACAAAGCAGTTTCTCAGAAAGCTTCTTTCCAGTTTTTAAGCGAAGATATTTCCTTTTTCACCATAGCCCTCTATGGGCTTCCAAATATCACTTTGCCAATTCCACAAGAACAGCCTTAGCGAAAGGCTTCTTGAAGGGAAAGATGTAACTCTGTGAGATGAATTAACAGAACACAAAGCAGTTTCTCAGAAAGCTTCTTTCCAGTTTTTAACCAAAGATATTTCCTGTTTCACCATAGCCCTGTAGGGGCTTCCAGATATCACATTGCTAATTCCACAAGAACAGTCTTAGAGAAAGGCTTCTTGAGGGGAAAGCTGTAACCCTGTGAGATGAATTAACAGAACACAAAGCAGTTTCTCAGAATCATTCTTTCCAGTATTTAACGGAAGATATTACCTTTTTTCACCATAGCCTTCTATGGGCTTCCAAATATCACTTTCCCAATTCCACAAGAAGAGCCTAGCGAAAGGCTTCTTGAAGGGAAAGATGTAACTCTGTGAGATGAATTAAGAGAACACAAAGCAGTTTCTCAGAAAGCTTCTTTCCAGTATTTAACGGAAGATATTTTCTTTTCACCATAGCCCTCTATGGGCTTCCAAATATCACTTTGCCAATTCCACAAGAACAGCCTTAGCGAAAGGCTTCTTGATGGGAAAGATGTAACTCTGTGAGATGAATTAACAGAACACAAATCAGTTTCTCAGAAAGCTTCTTTCCAGTTTTAATGGAACATATTTCCTTTTTAACCATAGCCCTCTATGGGCTTCCAAATATCACTTTGCCAATTCCACAAGAATAGCCTTAGCGAAAGGCTTCTTGAAGGAAAGATGTAAATCTGTGAGATGAATTAACAGAACACAAAGCAGTTTCTCAGAAAGCTTCCTTCCAATTTTAAACCAAGATATTTCCTTTTCACCATAGCCCTCTATGGGCTTCCAAATATCACTTTGCCAATTCCACAAGAACAGTCTTAGAGAAAGGCTTCTTGAGGGGAAAGCTGTAACTCTGTGAGATGAATTAACAGAACACAAAGCAGTTTCTCAGAAAGCTTCTGTCCAGTTTTTAAGCGAAGATATTTCCTTTTTCACCATAGCCCTCTATGGGCTTCCAAATATCACTTTGCCAATTCCACAAGAACAGCCTTAGCGAAAGGCTTCTTGAAGGGAAAGATGTAACTCTGTGAGATGAATTAACAGAACACAAAGCAGTTTCTCAGAAAGCTTCTTTCCAGTTTTTAACCAAAGATATTTCCTTTTTCACCATAGCCCTCTATGGGCTTCCAAATATCACTTTGCCAATTCCACAAGAACAGTCTTAGAAAGGCTTCTTGAGGGAAAGCTGTAACCCTGTGAGATGAATTAACAGAACACAAAGCAGTTTCTCAGAATCATTCTTTCCAGTATTTAACGGAAGATATTACCTTTTTTCACCATAGCCTTCTATGGGCTTCCAAATATCACTTTCCCAATTCCACAAGAACAGCCTTAGCGAAAGGCTTCTTGAAGGGAAAGATGTAACTCTGTGAGATGAATTAACAGAACACAAAGCAGTTTCTCAGAAAGCTTCTTTCCAGTATTTAACGGAAGATATTTTCTTTTACACCATAGCACTCTATGGGCTTCCAAATATCACTTTGCCAATTCCACAAGAACAGCCTTAGCGAAAGGCTTCTTGATGGGAAAGATGTAACTCTATGAGATGAATTAACAGAACACAAAGCAGTTTCCAGAAAGCTTCTTTCCAGTTTTTAACCGAAGATATTTCCTTTTTCACCATAGCCCTCTATGGGCTTCCAAATATCACTTTACCAATTCCACAAGAACAGCCTTAGCGAAAGGCTTCTTTAGGGGAAAGCTGTAACTCTGTGAGATGAATTAACAGAACACAAAGCAGTTTCTCAGAAACCTGCTTTCCAGTTTTTAACGGAAGATATTTCCTTTTTCACCATAGCCCCCTATGGGATTCCAAATTTCACTTTGCCAATTCCACAAGAACAGCATTAGCGAAGGCTTCTTGAAGGTAAAATGTAACCCTGTAACATGAATTAACAGAACACAAAGCAGTTTCTCAGATAGCTTCTTTCCTGTTTTTAATCGAAGATATTTCCTTTTTCACCATAGCCCTCTATGGGCTTCCAAATATCACTTTGCCATTTCCAAAAGAACAAACTTAGCGAACTTCTTATTAAAGGGAAAGATGTAACTCTGTGAGATGAATTATCAGAACACAAAACAGTTTCTCAGAAAGCTTCTTTCCAGTTTTTAAAGGAAGATATTTCCTTTCTCACCTTAGCCCTCTATGGGATTCCAAATATCACTTTGCCAATTCCACAAGAACAGCATTAGCGAAAGGCTTCTTGAGGGAAAGATGTAACTCTGTGAGATGAATTAACAGAACACAAGGCAGTTTCTCAGAAAGCTTCTTTCCAGTTTTTAACGGAAGATATTTCCTTTTTCACCGTAGCCCTCTGTGGGCTTCCAAATATCACTTTGCCAATTCCACAAGAACAGCCTTAGCGAACGGCGTATTGAAGGGAAAGATGTAACTCTGTGAGATGAATTATCAGAACACAAAGCAGTTTCTCAGAAAGCTTCTTTCCAGTTTTTAAAGGAAGATATTTCCATTTTCACCATAGCCCTCTAAGGGATTCCAAATATAACTTTGCAAATTCCACAAGAATAGTCTTATAGAAAGGCTTTTTGAAGTGAAAGATGTAGCTCTGTGAGATGAATTATCAGAACACAAAACAGTTTCTCAGAAAGCTTCTTTCCAGTTTTTAAAGGAAGATATTTCCTTTCTCACTTTAGCCCTCTATGGGATTCCAAATATCACTTTGCCAATTCCACTAGAACAGCATTAGCGAAAGGCTTCTTGAGGGAAAGATGTAACTCTGTGAGATGAATTAACAGAACACAAGGCAGTTTCTCAGAAAGCTTCTTTCCAGTTTTTAACGGAAGATATTTCCTTTTTCACCGTAGCCCTCTAAGGGCTTCCAAATATCACTTTGCCAATTCCACAAGAACAGCCTTAGCGAAAGGCTTCTTGAAGGGCAAGCTGTAACTCTGTGAGATGAATTATCAGAACACAAAGCAGTTTCTCAGAAAGCTTCTTTCCAGTTTTTAAAGGAAGATATTTCCATTTTCACCATAGCCCTCTAAGGGATTCCAAATATAACTTTGCAAATTCCACAAGAATAGTCTTATAGAAAGGCTTCTTGAAGTGAAAGATGTAGCTCTGTGAGATGAATTATCAGAACACAAAGCAGTTTCTCAGAAAGCTTCTTTCCAGTTTTTAACCGAAGATATTTCCTTTTTCACCAAAGCCCTCTATGGGCTTCCAAATATCACTTTGCCAATTCCACAAGAACAGTCTTAGAGAAAGGCTTCCTGAGGGGAAAGCTGTAACTCTGTGAGATGAATTAACAGAACACAAAGCAGTTTCTCAGAAAGCTTCTTTCCAGTTTTTAAAGGAAGATATTTCCTTTTTCACCGTAGCCCTCTAAGGGCTTCCAAATATCACTTTGCCAATTCCACAAGAACACACTTAGCGACAGGATTCTTGAAGGAAAGATGTAACTCTGTGAGATGAATTAAGAGAACACAAAGCAGTTTCTCAGAAAGCTTCTTTCCAGTTTTTAATGGAAGATATTTCCTTTTTCACCATAGCCCTCTATGGGCTTCCAAATATCACTTTGCCAATTCCACAAGAACAGCATTAGCGAAAGGCTTCTTGAAGGGAAAGATGTAACTCTGTGAAATGAATTGAGAGAACACAATGCAGTTTCTCAGAAAGCTTCTTTCCAGTTTTTAACGGAAGATACTTCCTTTTTCACCATAGCCTCTATGGGCTTCCAAATATCACTTTGCCAATTCCACAAGAACACACTTAGCGACAGGATTCTTGAAGGGAAAGATGTAACTCTGTGAGATGAATTAACAGGACAAAAGCAGTTTCTCAGAAAGCTTCTTTCCAGTTTTTAATGGAAGATATTTTTTCACCATAGCCCTCTAAGGGCTTCCAAATATCACTTTTCCAATTCCACAAGAACAGCCTTAGCTAAAGGCTTCCTGAAGGAAAGATGTAACTCTGTGAGATGAATTAACAGAACACAAAGCAGTTTCCAGAAAGCTTCTTTCCAGTTTTTAACCGAAGATAATTCCTTTTTAACCATAGCCCACTATGGGCTTCCAAATATCACTTTGCCAATTCCACAAGAACAGCCTTAGCGAAAGGCTTCTTGAAGGGAAAGCTGTAACTCTGTGAGATGAATTAACAGAACACAAAGCAGTTTCTCAGAAAGCTTCTTTCCAGTTTTTAAAGGAAGATATTTCCTTTTTCACCGTAGCCCTCTATAGGCTTCCAAATATCACTTTGCCAATTCCACAAGAACAGCCTTAGCGAAAGGCTCTTGAAGGGAAAGATGTAACTCTGTGAGATGAATTAACAGAACACAAAGCACTTTCTCAGAAAGCTTCTTTCCAATTTTAACGGAAGATATTTCCTTTTTCACCATAGCCCTCTATGGGCTTCCAAATATCACTTTGCCAATTCCACAAGAACAGCATTAGCGAAAGGCTTCTTGAAGGGAAAGATGTAACTCTGTGAAATGAATTGAGAGAACACAATGCAGTTTCTCAGAAAGCTTCTTTCCAGTTTTTAACGGAAGATATTTTTTCACCATAGCCTTCTATGGGCTTCCAAATATCACTTTGCCAATTCCACAAGAACACACTTAGCGACAGGATTCTTGAAGGAAAGATGTAACTCTGTGAGATGAATTAACAGGACAAAAGCAGTTTCTCAGAAAGCTTTTTCCAGTTTTTAATGGAAGATATTTCCTTTTTCACCAAAGCCCTCTATGGGCTTCCAAATATCACTTTGCCAATTCCACAAGAACAGCCTTAGCTAAAGGCTTCCTGAAGGGAAAGATGTAACTCTGTGAGATGAATTAACAGAACACAAAGCAGTTTCCAGAAAGCTTCTTTCCAGTTTTTAACCGAAGATAATTCCTTTTTAACCATAGCCCACTATGGGCTTCCAAATATCACTTTACCAATTCCACAAGAACAGCCTTAGCGAAAGCCTTCTTGAGGGGAAAGCTGTAACTCTGTGACATGAATTAAGAGAACACAAAGCAATTTCTCAGAAAGCTTCTTTCCAGTATTAAACGGAAGATATTTCCTTTTACACCATAGCCCTTTAAGGGCTTCCAAATATCACTTTTCCAATTCCACAGGAACAGTATTAGCGAAAGGCTTCTTGAAGGGAACGATGTAACTCTGTGAGATGAAATAACAGAACACAAAGCAGTTTCTCAGAAAGCTTCTTTCCATTTTTTAATCGAATATATTTCCTTTTTCACTATAGCCCTCTATGGGCTTCCAAATATCACTTTGCCAGTTCCACAAGAACAGCCTTAGCGAACGGCTTATTGAAGGGAAAGATGTAACTCTGTGAGATGAATTAACAGAACACAAAGCAGTTTCTCAGAAAGCTTCTTTCCAGTTTTTAATGGAACATATTTCCTTTTTAACCATATCCCTCTCTGGGCTTCCAAATATCACTTTGCCAATTCCACAAAACAGACTTAGCGAAAGGCTTCTTGAAGGGAAAGATGTAATTCTCTGAGATGAATTAACAGAACACAAAACAGTTTCTAAGAAAGCTTCTTTCCAGTTTTTAACCGAAGATACTTCCGCTTTCACCCTAGCCCTCTATGGGCTTCCAAATATCACTTTGCCAATTCCACAAGAACAACCTTAGCGAACTTCTTATTGAAGGGAAAGATGTAACCCTGTGAGATGAATTATCAGAACACAAAGCAGTTTCTCAGAAAGCTTCTTTCCAGTTTTTAAAGGAAGATGTTTCCTTTTTCACCTTAGCCCTCTATGGGCTTCCAAATATCACTTTGCCAATTCCACAAGAACAGCATTAGCGAAAGGCTTCTTGAAGGGAAAGATGTAACTCTGTGAGATGAATAAACAGAACACAAGGCAGTTTCTCGGAAATCTTCTTTCCAGTTTTTAACGGAAGATATTTCCTTTTTCACCATAGCCCTCTATGGGCTTCCAAATATCACTTTACCAATTCCACAAGAACAGCCTTAGCGAACGGCTTCTGGAAGGGAAAGATGTAACTCTGTGAGAAGAATTACCAGAACACAAAGCACTTTCTCAGAAAGCTTCTTTCCAGTTTTTAATCGAAGATATTTCCTTTTTCACCATAGCCCTCTATGGGCTTGCAAATATCACTCTACGAATTCCACAAGAACAGCCTTAGCGAACGTCTTATTGAATGGAAAGATGTAACTCTGTGAGATGAATTATCAGAACAGACTGCAGTTTCTCAGAAAGCTTCTTTCCAGTTTTTAAAGGAAGATATTTCCTTTTTCACCATAGCCCCATATGGGCTTCGAAATATCACTTTGCAATTTCCACAAGAACAGTCCTAGAGAAAGGCTTCTTGAGGTGAAAGCTGTAACTCTGTGAGATGAATTAACAGAACACACAGCAGTTTCTCAGAAAGCTTCTTTCCAGTTTTTAATGGAACATATTTCCTTTTTAACCATAGCCCTCTCTGGGCTTCCAAATATCACTTTGCCAATTCCAAAAGAACAGCCTTAGCGAAAGGCTTCTTGAAGGGAAAGATGTAAATCTGTGAGATGAATTAACAGAACACAAAGCAGTTTCTCAAAAAGCGTCTTTCCAGTTTTTAACCGAAGATATTTCCTTTTTCACCATAGCCCTCTATGGGCTTCCAAATATCACTTTGCCAATTCCACAAGAACAGTCTTAGAGAAACGCTTCCTGAGGGGAAAGCTGTAACCCTGTGAGATTAATTAACAGAACACAAAGCAGTTTCTCAGAAAGCTTCTTTCCAGTTTTTAACGGAAGATATTTCCTTTTTCACCATTGCCCTCTATGGGCTTCCAATATCACTTTGCCAATTCCACAAGAACTGCCTTAGTGACAGGCTTCTTGAAGGGAAAGCTGTAACTCTGTGAGATGAATTAACAGAACACAAATCAGTTTCTCAGAAAGCTTCTTTCCAGTTTTTAACCCAAGATATTTTCTTTTTCACCATAGCCCTCTATGGGCTTCCAAATATCACTTTGCCAATTCCACAAGAACAGTCTTAGAGAAAGGCTTCTTGAGGAAAGCTGTAACCCTGTGAGATTAATTAACAGAACACAAAGCAGTTTCTCAGAAAGCTTCTTTCCAGTTTTTAACGGAAGATATTTCCTTTTTCACCATTGCCCTCTATGGGCTTCCAATATCACTTTGCCAATTCCACAAGAACTGCCTTAGTGACAGGCTTCTTGAAGGGAAAGCTGTAACTCTGTGAGATGAATTAACAGAACACAAATCAGTTTCTCAGAAAGCTTCTTTCAGGTTTTTAACCCAAGATATTTTCTTTTTCACCATAGCCCTCTTTGGGCTTCCAAATATCACTTTGCCAATTCCACAAGAACAGCCTTAGCGAAAGGCTTCTTGAATTGAAAGACGTAACTCTGTGAGATGAATTATCCGAACACAAAGCAGTTTCTCAGAAAACTTCTTTCCAGTTTTTAAAGGAAGATATTTCCTTTTTCACCATAGCCGTCTAAGGGCTTCCAAATATCACTTTGCCCTTTCCACAAGAACACCATTAGCGAAAGGCTTCCTGAAGGGAAAGATGTAACTCTGTGAGATGAATTAACAGAATACAAAGCAGTTTCTTAGAAAGCTTCCTTCCAGTATTTAACGGAAGATATTTCCTTTTTCACTATACCCCTCTATGGGCTTCCAAATATCTGATTGCCAATTCCACAAGAACAGTCTTAGAGAAAGGCTTCTTGAGGGGAAAGCTGTAACTCTGTGAGATAAATTAACAGAACACAAAGCAGTTTCTCAGAAAGCTTCTTTCCAGTATTTAACGGAAGATATTTCCTTTTTCACCATAGCCCTCTAAGGGCTTCCAAATATCACTTTGCCAATTCCACAAGAACAGCCTTAGCGAAAGGCATCTTGAAGGGAAAGATGTAACTCTGTGAGATGAATTAACAGAACACAAATCAGTTTCTCAGAAAGCTTTTTCCAGTTTTAATGGAACATATTTCCTTTTTAACCATAGCCCTCTTTGGGCTTCCAAATATCACTTTGCCAATTCCACAAGAATAGCCTTAGCGAAAGGCTTCTTGAAGGGAAAGATGTAAATCTGTGAGATGAATTAACAGAACACAAAGCAGTTTCTCAAAAAGCTTCCTTCCAATTTTTAAACCAAGATATTTCACGCTTTCACCATAGCCCTCTATGGGCTTCCACATACCACTTTGCCAATTCCACAAGAACAGTCTTACAGAAAGGCTTCCTGAGGGGAAAGCTGTAACTCTGTGAGATGAATTAACAGAACACAAAGCAGTTTCTCAGAAAGCTTCTTTCCAGTTTTTAAGCGAAGATATTTCCTTTTTCACCATAGCCCTCTATGGGCTTCCAAATATCACTTTGCTAATTCCACAAGAACAGCCTTAGCGAAAGGCTTCTTGAAGGGAAAGATGTAACTCTGTGAGATGAATTAACAGAACACAAAGCAGTTTCTCAGGAAGCTTCTTTCCAGTTTTTAACGGAAGATATTTCCTTTTTCACCATTGCCCTCTATGGGCTTCCAAATATCACTTTGCCAATTCCACAAGAACAGCCTTAGCGAAAGGCTTCTTGATGGGAAAGATGGAACTCTGTGACATGAATTAACAGAACACAAAGCAGTTTCTCAGAAAGCTTCTTTCCAGTTTTTAACGGAAGATATTTCCTTTTTCACCATAGCCCTCTATTGGCTTCCAAATATCACTTTGCCAATTGCACAAGAACACACTTAGCGACAGGTTTCTTGAAGGGAAAGATGTAACTCCGTGACATGAATTAACAGAACACAAAGCAGTTTCTCAGAAAGCTCCTTTCCAGTTTTCAATGGAAGATAATTCCTTTTTCACCATAGCCCACTATGGGCTTCCAAATATCACTTTGCCAATTCCACAAGAACACCCTTAGCGAAAGGCTTCCTGATGGGAAAGATGTAACTCTGTGAAATGAATTAACAGAACACAAAGCAGTTTCCAGAAAGCTTCTTTCCAGTTTTTAACCGAAGATATTTCCTTTTTCACCATAGCCCTCTATGGGCTTCCAAATATCACTTTACCAATTCCACAAGAACAGCCTTAGCGAAAGGCTTCTTTAGGGGAAAGCTGTAACTCTGTGAGATGAATTAACAGAACACAAAGCAGTTTCTCAGAAACCTTCTTTCCAGTATTTAACGGAAGATATTTCCTTTTTCACCATAGCCCTCTATGGGATTCCAAATTTCACTTTGCCAATTCCACAAGAACAGCATTAGCGAAAGGCTTCTTGAAGGTAAAGATGTAACCCTGTAACATGAATTAACAGAACACAAAGCAGTTTCTCAGAAAGCTTCTTTTCTGTTTTTAATCGAAGATATTTCCTTTTTCACCATAGCCCTCTATGGGCTTCCAAATATCACTTTCCCAATTCCACAAGAACAAACTTAGCGAACTTCTTATTGAAGGGAAAGATGTAACTCTGTGAGATGAATTATCAGAACACAAAGCAGTTTCTCAGAAAGCTTCTTTCCAGTTTTTAAAGGAAGATATTTCCTTTTTCACCTTAGCCCTCTATGGGATTCCAAATATCACTTTGCCAATTCCACAAGAACAGCATTAGCGAAAGGCTTCTTGAGGGAAAGATGTAACTCTGTGAGATGAATTAACAGAACACAAGGCAGTTTCTCAGAAAGCTTCTTTCCAGTTTTTAAAGGAAGATATTTCCTTTTTCACCATAGCCCTCTATGGGCTTCCAAATATCACTTTGCCAATTCCACAAGAACAGCCTTAGCGAACGGCTTATTGAAGGGAAAGATGTAACTCTGTGAGATGAATTATCAGAACACAAAGCAGTTTCTCAGAAAGCTTCTTTCCAGTTTTTAAAGGAAGATATTTCCATTTTCACCATAGCCCTCTATGGGCCTCCAAATATTACTTTGCCAATTCCACAAGAATAGTCTTATAGAAAGGCTTCTTGAGGTGAAAGCTGTAACTCTCTGAGATGAATTAACAGAACACAAAGCAGTTTCTCAGAAACCTCCTTTCCAGTATTTAACGGAAGATAATTCCGTTTTAACCATAGCCCTCTAAGGGCTTCCAAATATCACTTTGCCAATTCCACAAGAACAGCATTAGCGAAAGGCTTCTTGAAGGAAAGATGTAACTCTGTGAGATGAATTAACAGAACACAAAGCAGTTTCTCAGAAACCTTCTTTCCAGTATTTAACGGAAGATATTTCCTTTTCCACCATAGCCCTCTATGGGATTCCAAATATCACTTTGCCAATTCCACAAGAACAGTCTTAGAGAAAGGTTTCTTGAGGTGAAAGCTGTAACTCTGTGAGATGAATTAACAGAAAACAAAGCACTTTCTCAGAAAGTTTCTTTCCACTTTTTAACCGAAGATATTTCCGCTTTCAACATAGCCCTCTATGGGCTTCCAAATATCCCTTTGCCAATTCCACAAGAACAGTCTTAGAGAAAGGCTTCCTGAGGGGAAAGCTGTAACTCTGTGAGATGAATTAACAGAACACAAAGCAGTTTCTCAGAAAGCTTCTTTCCAGTTTTTAAAGGAAGATATTTCCTTTTTCACCATAGCCCTCTATGGGCTTCCAAATATCACTTTGCCAATTCCACAAGAACAGCCTTAGCGAAAGGCTTCTTGAAGGGAAAGATGCAAATCTGTGAGATGAATTAACAGAACACAAAGCAGTTTCTCAGAAAGCTTCTTTCCAGTTTTTAACGGAAGATATTTCCTTTTTCACCATTGCCCTCTATGGGCTTCCAAATATCACTTTGCCAATTCCACAAGAACAGCCTTAGCGAAAGGCTTCTTGATGGGAAAGATGGAACTCGGTGAGATGAATTAACAGAACACAAAGCAGTTTCTCAGAAAGCTTCTTTCCAATTTTTAACCAAAGATATTTCCTTTTTCACCATAGCCCTCTATGGGCTTCCAAATATCACTTGCCAATTCCACAAGAACAGTCTTAGCGAAAGGCTTCTTGAAGGAAAGCTGTAACTCTGTGAGATGAATTAACAGAACACAAAGCAGTTTCTCAGAAACCTTCTTTCCAGTTTTTAAGGAAGATATTTCCTTTTTCACCATAGCCCTCTATGGGCTTCCAAATATCACTTTCCCAATTCCACAAGAAGAGCCTTAGCGAAAGGCTTCTTGAAGGGAAAGTTGTAACTCTGTGAGGTGAATTAAGAGAACACAAAGCAGTTTCTCAGAAAGCTTCTTTCCAGTATTTAACCAAAGATATTTCCTTTTTCACCATAGCCCTATGGGCTTCCAAATATCACTTTGCCAATTCCACAAGAACAGCATTAGCGAAAGGCTTCTTGAGGAAAGCTGTAACTCTGTGAGATGAATTAACAGAACACAAAGCAGTTTCTCAGAAACCTTCTTTCCAGTATTTAACGGAAGATATTTCCTTTTTCACCATAGCCTCTATGGGATTCCAAATATCACTTTGCCAATTCCACAAGAACAGCCTTAGTGAAAGGCTTCTTGAGGTGAAAGCTGTAACTCTGTGAGATGAATTAACAGAACACAAAGCACTTTCTCAGAAAGTTTCTTTCCAGTTTTTAACGGAAGATATTTCCGCTTTCAACATAGCCCTCTATGGGCTTCCAAATATCACTTGCCAATTCCACAAGAACAGTCTTAGCGAAAGGCTTCCTGAGGGAAAGCTGTAACTCTGTGAGATGAATTAACAGAACACAAAGCAGTTTCTCAGAAAGCTTCTTTCCAGTTTTAAGGAAGATATTTCCTTTTTCACCATAGCCTCTATGGGCTTCCAAATATCACTTTGCCAATTCCACAAGAACAGTCTTAGCGAAAGGCTTCTTGAAGGAAAGATGCAAATCTGTGAGATGAATTAACAGAACACAAAGCAGTTTCTCAGAAAGTTTCTTTCCAGTTTTTAACGGAAGATATTTCTTTTTCACCATTGCCCTCTATGGGCTTCCAAATATCACTTTGCCAATTCCACAAGAACAGCCTTAGCGAAAGGCTTCTTGATGGGAAAGATGGAACTCGGTGAGATGAATTAACAGAACACAAAGCAGTTTCTCAGAAAGCTTCTTTCCAATTTTTAACCAAAGATATTTCCTTTTTCACCATAGCCCTCTATGGGCTTCCAAATATCACATTGCCAATTCCACAAGAACAGTCTTAGAGAAAGGCTTCTTGAGGGGAAAGCTGTAACTCTGTGAGATGAATTAACAGAACACAAAGAAGTTTCTCAGAAACCTTCTTTCCAGCTTTTAAAGGAAGATATTTCCTTTTTCACCATAGCCCTCTATGGGCTTCCAAATATCACTTTCCCAATTCCACAAGAAGAGCCTAGCGAAAGGCTTCTTGAAGGGAAAGATGTAACTCTGTGAGATGAATTAAGAGAACACAAAGCAGTTTCTCAGAAAGCTTCTTTCCAGTATTTACCGGAAGATATTTCCTTTTACACCACAGACCTCTATGGGCTTCCAAATATCACTTTGCCAATTCCACAAGAACAGCATTAGCGAAAGGCTTCTTGAAGGAAAATATGTAACTCTGTGAGATGAATTAACAAAACACAAAGCAGTTTCTCAGAAAGCTTCTTTCCAGTTTTTAACGGAAGATATTTCCTTTTTCTCCATAGCCCTCTATGGGCTTCCAAATGTCACTTTGCCAATTCCACAAGAACACACTTAGCGACAGGTTTCTTGAAGGCAAAGATGTAACTCTGTGAGATGAATTAAGAGAACACAAGGCAGTTTCTCAGAAAGCTTCTTTCCAGTTTTTAACGGAAGATATTTCCTTTTTCACCATAGCCCTCTATGGGCCTCCAAATATTACTTTGCCAATTCCACAAGAACAGCCTTAGTGAACGGCTTATTGAAGGAAAAGATGTAACTCTGTGAGATGAATTAACAGAACACAAAGCAGTTTCTCAGAAAGCTTCTTTTCAGTTTTTAATCGAAGATATTTCCTTTTTCACCATAGCCCTCTAAGGGCTTCCAAATATCACTTTGCCAATTCCACAAGAACAGCCTTAGCGATTGGCTTATTGAAGGGAAAGATGTAACTCTGTGAGATGAATTACCAGAACACAAAGCAGTTTCTCAGAAAGCTTCTTTCCCGTTCTTAAAGAAGATATTTCTTTTTTCACCATGGCCCTCTATGGGCTTCCAAATATCACTTTGCCAATTCCACAAGAACAGCATTAGCGAAAGGCTTCTTGAAGGGAAAGATGTAACTCTGTGAGATGAATTGAGAGAACACAATGCAGTTTCTCAGAAAGCTTCTTTCCAGTTTTTAACGGAAGATACTTCCTTTTTCACCATAGCCTTCTATGGGCTTCCAAATATCACTTTGCCAATTCCACAAGAACACACTTAGCGACAGGATTCTTGAAGGGAAAGATGTAACTCTGTGAGATGAATTAACAGGACAAAACCAGTTTCTCAGAAAGCTTCTTTCCAGTTTTTAATGGAAGATATTTCCTTTTTCACCAAAGCCCTCTATGGGCTTCCAAATATCACTTTGCCAATTCCACAAGAACAGCCTTAGCTAAAGGCTTCCTGAAGGGAAAGATGTAACTCTGTGAGATGAATTAACAGAACACAAAGCAGTTTCCAGAAAGCTTCTTTCCAGTTTTTAACCGAAGATATTTCCTTTTTAACCGTAGCCCTCTATGGGCTTCCAAATATCACTTTACCAATTCCACAAGAACAGCCTTAGCGAAAGGCTTCTTGAGGGAAAAGCTGTAACTCTGTGACATGAATTAACAGAACACAAAGCAATTTCTCAGAAAGCTTCTTTCCATTATTTAACGGAAGATATTTCCTTTTACACCATAGCCCTTTAAGGGCTTCCAAATATCACTTTTCCGGTTCCACAGGAACAGTATTAGCGAAAGGCTTCTTGAAGGGAAAGATGTAACTCTGTGAGATGAAATAACAGAACACAAAGCAGTTTCTCAGAAAGCTTCTTTCCATTTTTTAATCGAATATATTTCCTTTTTCACTATAGCCCTCTATGGGCTTCCAAATATCACTTTGCCAATTCCACAAGAACAGCCTTAGCGAACGGCTTATTGAAGGGAAAGATGTAACTCTGTGAGATGAATTAACAGAACACAAAGCAGTTTCTCAGAAAGCTTCTTTCCAGTTTTTAATGGAACATATTTCCTTTTTAACCATATCCCTCTCTGGGCTTCCAAACATCACTTTGCCAATTCCACAAAACAGACTTAGCGAAAGGCTTCTTGAAGGGAAAGATGTAATTCTGTGAGATGAATTAACAGAACACAAACCAGTTTCTCATAAAGCTTCTTTCCAGTTTTTAACCGAAGATACTTCCGCTTTCACCCTAGCCCTCTATGGGCTTCCAAATATCACTTTGCCAATTCCACAAGAACAACCTTAGCGAACTTCTTATTGAAGGGAAAGATGTAACCCTGTGAGATGAATTATCAGAACACAAAGCAGTTTCTCAGAAAGCTTCTTTCCAGTTTTTAAAGGAAGATGTTTCCTTTTTCACCTTAGCCCTCTATGGGCTTCCAAATATCACTTTGCCAATTCCACAAGAACAGCATTAGCGAAAGGCTTCTTGAAGGGAAAGATGTAACTCTGTGAGATGAATAAACAGAACACAAGGCTGTTTCTCGGAAATCTTCTTTCCAGTTTTTAACGGAAGATATTTCCTTTTTCACCATAGCCCTCTATGGGCTTCCAAATATCACTTTACCAATTCCATAAGAACAGCCTTAGCGAACGGCTTATTGAAGGGAAAGATGTAACTCTGTGAGATGAATTATCAGAACACAAAGCAGTTTCTCAGAAAGCTTCTTTCAAGTTTTTAAAGGAAGATATATCCATTTTCACCATAGCCCTCTATGGGATTCCAAATATAAGTTTGCAAATTCCACAAGAATAATCTTATACAAAGGCTTCTTGAGGTGAAAGCTGTAACTCAGTGAGATAAATTAACAGAACACAAAGCAGTTTCTCAGAAACCTCCTTTCCAATATTTAACGGAAGATAATTCCGTTTTAACCATAGCCCTCTAAAGGCTTTCAAATATCACTTTGCGAATTCCACAAGAACAGCATTACCGAAAGGTTTCTTGAAGGGCAAGATGTAACTCTGTGAGATGAATTAACAGAACACAAAGCACTTTCTCAGAAATCTGCTTTCCAGTTTTTAACGGAAGATATTTCCTTTTCACCATAGCCCTCTATGGGCTTCCAAATATCACTTTACCAATTCCATAAGAACAGCCTTAGCGAACGGCTTATTGAAGGGAAAGATGTAACTCTGTGAGATGAATTATCAGAACACAAAGCAGTTTCTCAGAAAGCTTCTTTCAAGTTTTTAAAGGAAGATATATCCATTTTCACCATAGCCCTCTATGGGATTCCAAATAAGTTTGCAAATTCCACAAGAATAATCTTATACAAAGGCTTCTTGAGGTGAAAGCTGTAACTCAGTGAGATAAATTAACAGAACACAAAGCAGTTTCTCAGAAACCTCCTTTCCAATATTTAACGGAAGATAATTCCGTTTTAACCATAGCCCTCTAAAGGCTTTCAAATATCACTTTGCGAATTCCACAAGAACAGCATTACCGAAAGGTTTCTTGAAGGGCAAGATGTAACTCTGTGAGATGAATTAACAGAACACAAAGCACTTTCTCAGAAATCTGCTTTCCAGTTTTTAACGGAAGATATTTCCTTTTTCACCATAGCCCTCTATGGGCTTCCAAATATCACTTTGCCAATTCCACAAGAACCGCCTTTGCAAAAGGCTTATTGAAGGGAAAGATGTAACTCTGCGAGATGAATTATCAGAACACAAAGCAGTTTCTCAGAAAGCTTCTTTGCAGTTTTTAAAGGAAGATATTTCCTTTTTCACCACAGCCCTCTATGGGCTTCCAAATATCACTTTGCAAATTCCACAAGAACAGTCTTAGAGAAAGGCTTCTCGAGGTGAAAGCTTTAAGTATGTGAGGTGAATTAACAGAACACAAAGCAGTTTCTCAGAAAGCTTCTTTCCAGTTTTTAATCGAAGATATTTCCTTACTCACCATAGCCCTCTAGGGGCTTCCAAATATCACTTTGCCAATTGCACAACAACAGTCTTAGAGAAAGGCTTATTGAAGGAAAGATGTAACTCTGTGAGATGAATTATCAGAACACAAAGCAGTTTCTCAGAAAGCTTCTTTCCAGTTTTAAAGGAAGATATTTCCTTTTCACCATAGCCTCTATGGGCTTCAAATATCACTTTGCCAATTCCACAAGAACAGTGTTAGAGAAAACTTCTTGAGGTGAAAGCTGTAACTCTGAGATGAATTATCAGAACACAAAGCAGTTTCTCAGAAAGCTTCTTTGCAGTTTTAAAGGAAGATATTTCCTTTTCACCACAGCCCTCTATGGGCTTCCAAATATCACTTTGCAAATTCCACAAGAACAGTCTTAGAGAAAGGCTTCTCGAGGTGAAAGCTTTAAGTATGTGAGGTGAATTAACAGAACACAAAGCAGTTTCTCAGAAAGCTTCTTTCCAGTTTTTAATCGAAGATATTTCCTTACTCACCATAGCCCTCTAGGGGCTTCCAAATATCACTTTGCCAATTGCACAACAACAGTCTTAGAGAAAGGCTTCTTGAAGGAAAGATGTAACTCTGCGAGATGAATTATCAGAACACAAAGCAGTTTCTCAGAAAGCTTCTTTGCAGTTTTAAAGGAAGATATTTCCTTTTTCACCACAGCCCTCTATGGGCTTCCAAATATCACTTTGCAAATTCCACAAGAACAGTCTTAGAAAGGCTTCTTGAGGTGAAAGCTGTAAGTCTGTGAGGTGAATTAACAGAACACAAAGCAGTTTCTCAGAAAGCTTCTTTCCAGTTTTTAATCGAAGATATTTCCTTACTCACCATAGCCCTCTAGGGGCTTCCAAATATCACTTTGCCAATTGCACAACAACAGTCTTAGAGAAAGGCTTATTGAAGGGAAAGATGTAACTCTGTGAGATGAATTATCAGAACACAAAGCAGTTTCTCAGAAAGCTTCTTTCCAGTTTTTAAAGGAAGATATCTCCTTTTTCACTATAGCCCTCTATGGGCTTCCAAATATCACTTTGCCAATTCCACAAGAACAGTGTTAGAGAAAACTTCTTGAGGTGAAAGCTGTAACTCTGAGAGATGAATTAACAGAGAACAAAGCACTTTCTCAGAAAGCTTCTTTCCAATTTTTAACCGAAGATATTTCCGCTTTCAACATAGCCCTCTATGGGCTTCCAAATATCACTTTGCCAATTCCACAAGAACAGCCTTAGCGAAAGGCTTCTTGAAGGGAAAAATGTAATTCTGTGAGATGAATTAAGAGAACACAAAGCAGTTTCTCAGAAAGCTTCTTTCCAGTTTTTAACGGAAGATATTTCCTTTTTCACCATAGCCCTCTATGGGCTTCCAAATATCACTTTGCCAATTCCACAAGAACAGCCTTAGCTAAAGGCTTCCTGATGGGAAAGATGTAACTCTGTGAGATGAATTAACAGAACACAAAGCAGTTTCTCAGAAAGCTTCTTTCCAGTTTTTAAAGGAAGATATTTCCTTTTTCACCGTAGCCCTCTATAGGCTTCCAAATATCACTTTGCCAATTCCACAAGAACACATTTAGCGACAGGATTCCTGAAGGGAAAGATGTAACTCTGTGAGATGAATTAACAGGACAGAAAGCAGTTTCTCAGAAAGCTTCTTTCCAGTTTCTAAAGGAAGATATTTCCTTTTTCACCATAGCCCTCTATGGGCTTCCAAATATCACTTTGCAAATTCCACAAGAACAGTCTTAGAGAAAGGCTTCTTGAGGTGAAAGCTGTAAGTCTGTGAGGTGAATTAACAGAACACAAACCGGTTTCTCAGAAAGCTTCTTTCCAGTTTTTAACCGAAGATATTTGCTTTCTCACCATAGCCCTCTATCGGCTTCCAAATATCACTTTGCCAATTGCACAACAACAGTCTTAGAGAACGGCTTCTTGAAGGGCAAGATGTAACTCTGTGAGATGAATTATCAGAACACAAAGCAGTTTCTCAGAAAGCTTCTTTCCAGTTTTTAAAGGAAGATATTTCCTTTTCACCATAGCCCTCTATGGGCTTCCAAATATCACTTTGCAAATTCCACAAGAACAGTCTTAGAGAAAGGCTTCTTGAGGTGAAAGCTGTAAGTCTGTGAGGTGAATTAACAGAACACAAACCGGTTTCTCAGAAAGCTTCTTTCCAGTTTTTAACCGAAGATATTTGCTTTCTCACCATAGCCCTCTATCGGCTTCCAAATATCACTTTGCCAATTGCACAACAACAGTCTTAGAGAACGGCTTCTTGAAGGGCAAGATGTAACTCTGTGAGATGAATTATCAGAACACAAAGCAGTTTCTCAGAAAGCTTCTTTCCAGTTTTTAAAGGAAGATATTTCCGCTTTCAACATAGCCCTCTATGGGCTTCCAAATATCACTTTGAAAATTCCACAAGAACAGTCTTAGAGAAAGGCTTCCTGAGGGGAAAGCTGTAACTCTGTGAGATGAATTAACAGAACACAAAGCAGTTTCTCAGAAAGCTTCTTTCCAGTTTTTAACGGAAGATATTTCCTTTTTCACCTTAGCCTTCTATGGGCTTCCAAATATCACTTTGCCAATTCCAAAAAAACAGCCTTAGCGAAAGGCTTCTTGAAGGGAAAGATGTAAATCTGTGAGATCAATTAACAGAACACAAAGCAGTTTCTCAGAAAGCTTCTTTCCAATTTTTAACCAAAGATATTTCCTTTTTCACCATTGCCCTCTGTGGGCTTCCAAATATCACTTTGCCAATTCCACAAGAACAGCCTTAGCGAAAGGCTGCTTGATCGAAAAGATGGAACTCTGTGAGATAAATTAACAGAACACAAAGCAGTTTCTCAGAAAGCTTCTTTCCAATTTTTAACCAAAGATATTTCCTTTTTCACCATAGCCCTCTATGGGCTTCCAAATATCACATTGCAAATTCCACAAGAACAGTCTTAGAGAAAGGCTTCTTGAGGGGAAAGCTGTAACTCTGTGAGACGAATTAACAGAACACAAAGCAGTTTCTCAGAAAGCTTCTCTCCAGTATTTAACGGAAGATATTTCCTTTTTCACCATAGCCCTCTATGGGCTTCCAAATATCACTTTGCCAATTCCACAAGAACAGCCTTAGCGAAAGGCTTCTTGAAGGGAAAGATGTAACTCTGTGAGATGTATTAACAGAACACAAAGCAGTTTCTCAGAAAGCTTCTTTCCAGTTTTTAACGGAAGATATTTCCTTTTCACCAAAGCCCTCTATTGGCTTCCAAATATCACTTTGTAATTCCACAAGAACAGCCTTAGCGAAAGGCTTCTTGAAGGGAAAGATGTAACTCTGTGAGAAGAATTAACAGAACACAAAGCACTTTCTCAGAAAGCTTCTTTCCAGTTTTTAATCGAAGATATTTCCTTTTCACCATAGCCCTCTATGGGCTTGCAAATATCACTTTGCAATTCCACAAGAACAGCCTTAGCGAACGTCTTATTGAATGGAAAGATGTAACTCTGTGAGATGAATTATCAGAACAGACAGCAGTTTCTCAGAAAGCTTCTTTCCAGTTTTTAAAGGAAGATATTTCCTTTTTCACCATAGCCCCATATGGGCTTCGAAATATCACTTTGCAATTTCCACAAGAACAGTCCTAGAGAAAGGCTTCTTGAGGTGAAAGCTGTAACTCTGTGAGATGAATTAACAGAACACACAGCAGTTTCTCAGAAAGCTTCTTTCCAGTTTTTAATGGAACATATTTCCTTTTTAACCATAGCCCTCTCTGGGCTTCCAAATATCACTTTGCCAATTCCAAAAGAACAGCCTTAGCGAAAGGCTTCTTGAAGGGAAAGATGTAAATCTGTGAGATGAATTAACAGAACACAAAGCAGTTTCTCAAAATCGTCTTTCCAGTTTTTAACCGAAGATATTTCCTTTTTCACCATAGCCCTCTATGGGCTTCCAAATATCACTTTGCCAATTCCACAAGAACAGTCTTAGAGAAAGGCTTCTTGAGGAAAGCTGTAACCCTGTGAGATTAATTAACAGAACACAAAGCAGTTTCTCAGAAAGCTTCTTTCCAGTTTTTAACGGAAGATATTTCCTTTTTCACCATTGCCCTCTGTGGGCTTCCAAATATCACTTTGCCAATTCCACAAGAACAGCCTTAGCGAAAGGCTGCTTGATCGAAAAGATGGAACTCTGTGAGATAAATTAACAGAACACAAAGCAGTTTCTCAGAAAGCTTCTTTCCAGTTTTTAACCAAAGATATTTCCTTTTTCACCATAGCCCTCTATGGGCTTCCAAATATCACATTGCAAATTCACAAGAACAGTCCTAGAGAAAGGCTTCTTGAGGGGAAAGCTGTAACTCTGTGAGACAATTAACAGAACACAAAGCAGTTTCTCAGAAAGCTTCTCTCCAGTATTTAACGGAAGATATTTCCTTTTTCACCATAGCCCTCTATGGGCTTCCAAATATCACTTTGCCAATTCCACAAGAACAGCCTTAGCGAAAGGCTTCTTGAAGGGAAAGATGTAACTCTGTGAGATGTATTAACAGAACACAAAGCAGTTTCTCAGAAAGCTTCTTTCCAGTTTTTAACGGAAGATATTTCCTTTTTCACCAAAGCCCTCTATTGGCTTCCAAATATCACTTTGTAAATTCCACAAGAACAGCCTTAGCGAAAGGCTTCTTGAAGGGAAAGATGTAACTCTGTGAGAAGAATTAACAGAACACAAAGCACTTTCTCAGAAAGCTTCTTTCCAGTTTTTAATCGAAGATATTTCCTTTTTCACCATAGCCCTCTATGGGCTTGCAAATATCACTCTACGAATTCCACAAGAACAGCCTTAGCGAACGTCTTATTGAATGGAAAGATGTAACTCTGTGAGATGAATTATCAGAACAGACAGCAGTTTCTCAGAAAGCTTCTTTCCAGTTTTTAAAGGAAGATATTTCCTTTTTCACCATAGCCCCATATGGGCTTCGAAATATCACTTTGCAATTTCCACAAGAACAGTCCTAGAGAAAGGCTTCTTGAGGTGAAAGCTGTAACTCTGTGAGATGAATTAACAGAACACACAGCAGTTTCTCAGAAAGCTTCTTTCCAGTTTTTAATGGAACATATTTCCTTTTTAACCATAGCCCTCTGGGCTTCCAAATATCACTTTGCCAATTCCAAAAGAACAGCCTTAGCGAAAGGCTTCTTGAAGGAAAGATGTAAATCTGTGAGATGAATTAACAGAACACAAAGCAGTTTCTCAAAATCGTCTTTCCAGTTTTTAACCGAAGATATTTCCTTTTTCACCATAGCCCTCTATGGGCTTCCAAATATCACTTTGCCAATTCCACAAGAACAGTCTTAGAGAAACGCTTCCTGAGGGGAAAGCTGTAACCCTGTGAGATTAATTAACAGAACACAAAGCAGTTTCTCAGAAAGCTTCTTTCCAGTTTTTAACGGAAGATATTTCCTTTTTCACCATTGCCCTCTATGGGCTTCCAATATCACTTTGCCAATTCCACAAGAACTGCCTTAGTGACAGGCTTCTTGAAGGGAAAGCTGTAACTCTGTGAGATGAATTAACAGAACACAAATCAGTTTCTCAGAAAGCTTCTTTCCAGTTTTTAACCCAAGATATTTTCTTTTTCACCATAGCCCTCTTTGGGCTTCCAAATATCACTTTGCCAATTCCACAAGAACAGCCTTAGCGAAAGGCTTCTTGAATTGAAAGATGTAACTCTGTGAGATGAATTATCCGAACACAAAGCAGTTTCTCAGAAAACTTCTTTCCAGTTTTTAAAGGAAGATATTTCCATTTTCACCATAGCCGTCTAAGGGCTTCCAAATATCACTTTGCCCTTTCCACAAGAACACCATTAGCGAAAGGCTTCCTGAAGGGAAAGATGTAACTCTGTGAGATGAATTAACAGAATACAAAGCAGTTTCTTAGAAAGCTTCCTTCCAGTATTTAACGGAAGATATTTCCTTTTTCACTATACCCCTCTATGGGCTTCCAAATATCTGATAGCCAATTCCACAAGAACAGTCTTAGAGAAAGGCTTTTTGAGGGGAAAGCTGTAACTCTGTGAGATAAATTAACAGAACACAAAGCAGTTTCTCAGAAAGCTTCTTTCCAGTATTTAACGGAAGATATTTCCTATTTCACCATAGCCCTCAATGTGCTTCCAAATATCACTTTCCCATTCCACAAGAACAGCCTTAGGGAAAGAGTTCTTGATGGGAAAGATGTAACTCCGTGAGATGAATTAACAGAACACAAAGCAGTTTACAGAAAGCTTTTTTTGCAGTTTTTAACCGAAGATATTTCCTTTTTCACCATAGCCCTCTATGGTCTTCCAAATATCACTTTGCCACTTCCACAAGAACAGCCTTAGCGAAAGGCTTCTTGAGGGGAAAGCTGTAACTCTGTGAGATGAATTAACAGAACACAAAGCAGTTTCTCAGAAAGCTTCTTTCCAGTATTTAACGGAAGATATTTCCTTTTTCACCATAGCCCTCTAGGGGTTCCAAATATCACTTTGCCAATTCCACAAGAACAGCCTTAGCGAAAGGCATCTTGAAGGGAAAGATGTAACTCTGTGAGATGAATTAACAGAACACAAACCAGTTTCTCTGAAAGCTTCTTTCCAGTTTTTAACGGAAGATATTTTTTTCACCATAGCCTCTCTGGGCTTCCAAATATCACTTTGCCAATTCCACAAGAATAGCCTTAGCGAAAGGCTTCTTGAACGTAAAGATGTAAATCTGTGAGATGAATTAACAGAACACAAAGCAGTTTCTCAAAAAGCTTCCTTCCAATTTTTAAACCAAGATATTTCACGCTTTCACCATAGCCCTCTATGGGCTTCCATATACCACTTTGCCAATTCCACAAGAACAGTCTTACAGAAAGGCTTCTTGAGGGGAAAGCTGTAACTCTGTGAGATGAATTAACAGAACACAAAGCAGTTTCTCAGAAAGCTTCTTTCCAGTTTTTAACCGAAGATATTTCCTTTTTCACCATAGCCCTCTATGGGCTTAAAAATATCACTTTGCCAATTCCACAAGAACAGCCTTAGCGAAAGGCTTCTTGAAGGGAAAGATGTAACTCTGTGAGATGAATTAACAGAACACAAAGCAGTTTCTCAGAAAGCTTCTTTCCAGTTTTTAACGGAAGATATTTCCTTTTTCACCATTGCCCTCTATGGGCTTCCAAATATCACTTTGCCAATTCCACAAGAACAGCCTTAGCGAAAGGCTTCTTGATGGGAAAGATGGAACTCTGTGACATGAATTAACAGAACACAAAGCAGTTTCTCAGAAAGCTTCTTTCCAGTTTTTAACGGAAGATATTTCCTTTTTCACCATAGCCCTCTATTGGCTTCCAAATATCACTTTGCCAATTGCACAAGAACACACTTAGCGAAAGGCTTCTTGAAGGAAAGATGTAACTCCGTGACATGAATTAACAGAACACAAAGCAGTTTCTCAGAAAGCTCCTTTCCAGTTTTCAATGGAATTAATTCCTTTTTCACCATAGCCCACTATGGGCTTCCAAATATCACTTTGCCAATTCCACAAGAACACGCTTAGCGAAAGGCTTCCTGATGGGAAAGATGTAACTCTGTGAAATGAATTAACAGAACACAAAGCAGTTTCAGAAAGCTTCTTTCCAGTTTTTAACCGAAGATATTTCCTTTTTCACCATAGCCCTCTATGGGCTTCCAAATATCACTTTACCAATTCCACAAGAACAGCCTTAGCGAAAGGCTTCTTTAGGGGAAAGCTGTAACTCTGTGAGATGAATTAACAGAACACAAAGCAGTTTCTCAGAAACCTTCTTTCCAGTATTTAACGGAAGATATTTCCTTTTTCACCATAGCCCTCTATGGGATTCCAAATTTCACTTTGCCAATTCCACAAGAACAGCCTTAGCGAAAGGCTTCTTGAAGGAAAGATGTAACTCTGTGAGATGAATTAACAGAACACAAAGCAGTTTCTCAGAAAGCTTCTTTCCAGTTTTTATCGGAAGATATTTCCTTTTCACCATAGCCCTCTATGGGCTTCCAAATATCACTTTGCCAATTCCACAAGAACAGCATTAGCGAAAGGCTTCTTGAAGGGAAAGATGTAACTCTGTGAGATGAATTAACAGAACACAAAGCAGTTTCTCAGAAAGCTTCTTTCCAGTTTTTAAAGGAAGATATTTCCTTTTTCACCTTAGCCCTCTATGGGCTTCCAAATATCACTTTGCCAATTCCACAAGAACAGCCTTAGCGAAAGGCTTATTGAAGGGAAAGATGTAACTCTGTGAGATGAATTAACAGAACACAAAGCAGTTTCTCAGAAAGCTTCTTTCCAGTTTTTAAAGGAAGATATTTCCTTTTTCACCATAGCCCTCTATGGGCTTCCAAATATCACTTTGCCAATTCCACAAGAACAGCCTTAACGAACGGCTTATTGAAGGGAAAGATGTAACTCTGTGAGATGAATTATCAGAACACAAAGCAGTTTCTCAGAAAGCTTCTTTCCAGTTTTTAAAGGAAGATATTTCCATTTTCACCATAGCCCTCTATGGGATTCCAAATATAACTTTGCAAATTCCACAAGAATAGTCTTATAGAAAGGCTTCTTGAGGTGAAAGCTGTAACTCTCTGAGATGAATTAACAGAACACAAAGCAGTTTCTCAGATACCTCCTTTCCAGTATTTAACGGAAGATAATTCCGTTTTAACCATAGCCCTCTAAAGGCTTCCAAATATCACTTTGCCAATTCCACAAGAACAGCATTAGCGAAAGGCTTCTTTAGGGGGAAGCTGTAACTCTGTGAGATGAATTAACAGAACCCAAAGCAGTTTCTCAGAAACCTTCTTTCCAGTATTTAACGGAAGATATTTCCTTTTTCACCATAGCCCTCTATGGGATTCCAAATATCACTTTGCCAATTCCACAAGAACAGTCTTAGAGAAAGGTTTCTTGAGGTGAAAGCTGTAACTCTGTGAGATGAATTAACAGAAAACAAAGCACTTTCTCAGAAAGTTTCTTTCCACTTTTTAACCGAAGATATTTCCGCTTTCAACATAGCCCTCTATGGGCTTCCAAATATCACATTGCCAATTCCACAAGAACAGTCTTAGAGAAAGGCTTCTTGAGGGGAAAGCTGTAACTCTGTGAGATGAATTAACAGAACACAAAGAAGTTTCTCAGAAACCTTCTTTCCAGTATTTAAAGGAAGATATTTCCTTTTTCACCATAGCCCTCTATGGGCTTCCAAATATCACTTTCCCAATTCCACAAGAAGAGCCTAGCGAAAGGCTTCTTGAAGGGAAAGTTGTAACTCTGTGAGGTGAATTAAGAGAACACAAAGCAGTTTCTCAGAAAGCTTCTTTCCAGTATTTACCGGAAGATATTTCCTTTTACACCACAGCCCTCTATGGGCTTCCAAATATCACTTTGCCAATTCCACAAGAACAGCATTAGCGAAAGGCTTCTTGAAGGAAAATATGTAACTCTGTGAGATGAATTAACAAAACACAAAGCAGTTTCTCAGAAAGCTTCTTTCCAGTTTTTAACGGAAGATATTTCCTTTTTCACCATAGCCCTCTATGGGCTTCCAAATGTCACTTTGCCAATTCCACAAGAACACACTTAGCGACAGGTTTCTTGAAGGCAAAGATGTAACTCTGTGAGATGAATTAAGAGAACACAAGGCAGTTTCTCAGAAAGCTTCTTTCCAGTTTTTAACGGAAGATATTTCCTTTTTCACCATAGCCCTCTATGGGCCTCCAAATATCACTTTGCCAATTCCACAAGAACAGCCTTAGTGAACGGCTTATTGAAGGAAAAGATGTAACTCTGTGAGATGAATTACTAGAACACAAAGCAGTTTCTCAGAAAGCTTCTTTCCCGTTCTTAAAGAAGATAATTCTTTTTTCACCATGGCCATCTATGGGCTTCCAAATATCACTTTACCAATTCCACAAGAACAGCCTTAGCGAAAGGCTTCTTGAAGGGAAACATGTAACTCTGTGAGATGAATTAACAGAACACAAAGCAGTTTCTCAGAAAGCTTCTTTCCAGTTTTTAACCGAAGATATTTCCTTTTTCACCATAGCCCTCTATGGGCTTCCATATATCACTTTGCCAATTCCACAAGAACAGCCTTAGCGAACGGTTTATTGAAGGGAAAGATGTAACTCTGTGAGATGAATTAACAGAACACAAAGCAGTTTCTCATAAACCTTCTTTCCAGTATTTAACGGAAGATAATTCCTTTTTCACCATAGTCCTCTATAGGCTTCCAAATATCACTTTGCCAATTCCGCAAGAACAGCCTTAGCGAAAGACTTCTTGAAGGGGAAGATGTAACTCTGTGAGATGAATTAACAGAACACAAAGCAGTTTCTCAGAAAGCTTCTTTCCAGTTTTTAAACGAAGATATTTCCTTTTTCACCCTAGCCTTTTATGGGCTTCCAAATATCACTTTGCAAATTCCACAAGAACAGCCTTAGAGAAAGGCTTCTTGAGGTGAAAGCTGTAACTCTGTGAGATGAATTAACACAACACAAAGCAGTTTCTCAGAAAGCTTCTTTCCAGTTTTTAACCGAAGATATTTCCTTTTCACCAGAGCCCTCTATGGGCTTCCAAATATCACTTTGCCAATTCCACAAGAACAGTCTTAGAGAAAGGGTTACTGAAGGGAAAGATGTAACTCTGTGAGATGAATTATCAGAAAACAAAGCAGTTTCTCAGAAAGCTTCTTTCCAGTTTTTAATCGAAGATATTTCCTTTTTCACCATAGCCTCTATGGGCTTCCAAATATCACTTTGCAAATTCCACAAGAACAGTCTTAGAGAAAGGCTTTGAAGGGAAAGATGTAACTCTGTGAGATGAATTTACAGAACACAAAGCAGTTTCTCAGAAAGCTTCTTTCCAGTTTTTAATCGAAGATATTTCCTTTTCACCATAGCCTCTATGGGCTTCCAAATATCACTTTGCCAATTCCACAAGAATAGCCTTAGCGAAAGGCTTCTTCAAGGGAAAGATGTAACTCTGTGAGATGAATTAACAGAACACAAAGCAGTTTCTCAGAAAGCTTCTTTCCTCTTTTTAACCGAAGATATTTCCTTTTTCATCATAGCCCTCTATGGGCTTCCAAATATCACTTTGCCAATTCCACAAGCACAGCCTTAGCGAAAGGCTTCCTGATGGGAAAGATGTAACTCTTTGAGATGAATTATCAGAACACAAAGCAGTTTCTCAGAAAGCTTCTTTGCAGTTTTTAACCGAAGATATTTTTTTTCACCATAGCCCTCTATGGGCTTCCAAATATCACTTTGCCAATTCCACAAGAACAGTCTTAGAGAAAGGCTTCTTGAGGAAAGCTGTAACTCTGTGAGATGAATTATCAGAACACAAAGCAGTTTCTCAGAAAGCTTCTTTGCAGTTTCTAAATGAAGATATTTTTTTTTTCACCATAGCCCTCTATGGGCTTCCAAATACCACTTTGCCAATTCCACAAGAACAGTCTTAGAGAAAGGCTTCTTGAGGTGAAAGCTGTAACTCTGCGAGATGAATTTACAGAACACAAAGCAGTTTCTCAGAAAGCTTCTTTCCAGTTTTTAACCGAAGGTATTTCCGCTTTCACCATAGCCCTCTATGGGCTTCCAAATATCACTTTGCCAATCCACAGGAACAGTCTTAGAGAAAGGCTTCTTGATGGGAAAGATGTAACTCTTTGAGATGAATTATCAGAACACAAAGCAGTTTCTCAGAAAGCTTCTTTGCAGTTTCTAAATGAAGATATTTTTTTTTTCACCATAGCCCTCTATGGGCTTCCAAATACCACTTTGCCAATTCCACAAGAACAGTCTTAGAGAAAGGCTTCTTGAGGTGAAAGCTGTAACTCTGCGAGATGAATTTACAGAACACAAAGCAGTTTCTCAGAAAGCTTCTTTCCAGTTTTTAACCGAAGGTATTTCCGCTTTCACCATAGCCCTCTATGGGCTTCCAAATATCACTTTGCCAATCCCACAGGAACAGTCTTAGAGAAAGGCTTACTGAGGGGAAAGCTGTAACTCTGTGACATGAATTAACAGAGCACAAAGCAGTTTCTCAGAAAGCTTCTTTCCAGTTTTTAACGGAAGATAATTCCTTTTTCACCTTAGCCCTCTATGGGCTTCCAAATATCACTTTGCCAATTCCACAAGAACAGCATTAGCGAAAGGCTTCTTGAAGGGAAAGATGTAACTCTGTGAGATGAATTAACAGAACATAAAGCAGTTTCTCAGAAATCTTCTTTCCAGTTTTTTAAGGAAGATATTTCCTTTTTCACCATAGCCCTCTATGGGCTTCCAAATATCACCTTGCAAATTCCACAAGAACAGCCTTAGAGAAAGGCTTCTTGAGGTGAAAGCTGTAACTCTGTGAGATTTATTAACAGAACACAAAGGACTTTCTCAGAAAGCTTCTTTCCAGTTTTTAACCGAGGATATTTTCTTTCTCACCATAGCCCTCTATGGGCTTTAAAACATCACTTGGCCAATTGCACAAGAACAGTCTTAGAGAAAGGCTTATTGAAGGGAAAGATGTAACTCTGTGAGATGAATTATCAGAACACAAAGCAGTTTCTCAGAACGCTTCTTTCCAGTTTTTAAGGAAGATATTTTTTCACCATAGCCTCTATGGCTTCCAAATATCACTTTGCAAATTCCAGAAGAACAGTCTTAGAGAAAGGCTTCTTGAGGTGAAAGCTGTAACTCTGTGAGATGAATTACAGAACACAAAGCAGTTTCTCAGAAAGCTTCTTTCCAGTTTTAACGGAAGATATTTCCTTTTCACCATAGCCCTCTATGGGCTTCCAAATATCACTTTGCCTATTCCACAAGAACAGCCTTACCGAAAGGCTTCTTGAAGGAAAGCTGTAACTCTGTGAGATGAATTAACAGAACACAAAGCAGTTTCTCAGAAAGCTTCTTTCCAGTTTTTAAGGAAGATATTTTTTTCACCATAGCCTCTATGGGCTTCCAAATATCACTTTGCAAATTCCAGAAGAACAGTCTTAGAGAAAGGCTTCTTGAGGTGAAAGCTGTAACTCTGTGAGATGAATTTACAGAACACAAAGCAGTTTCTCAGAAAGCTTCTTTCCAGTTTTAACGGAAGATATTTCCTTTTCACCATAGCCCTCTATGGGCTTCCAAATATCACTTTGCCTATTCCACAAGAACAGCCTCTTAGCGAAAGGCTTCTTGAAGGGAAAGATGTAACTCTGTGAGATGAATTAACAGAACACAAAGCAGTTTCTCAGAAAGCTTCTTTCCAGTTTTTAATCGGAAGATATTTCCTTTTCACCATAGCCCTCTATGGGCTTCCAAATATCACTTTGCCAATTCCACAAGAACAGCCTTAGCGAAAGGCTTATTGAAGGAAAGATGTAACTCTGTGAGATGAATTACAGAACACAAAGCACTTTCTCAGAAAGCTTCTTTCCAGTTTTTATCGAAGATATTTCCTTTTCACCATTGCCCTCAATGGGCTTCCAAATATCACTTTGCCAATTCCACAAGAACAGCCTTAGCGAAAGGCTTCTGAAGGAAAGATGTAACTCTGTGAGATGAATTAACAGAACACAAAGTAGTTTCTCAGAAAGCTTCTTTCCAGTTTTAACGGAAGATATTTCCTTTTCACCATAGCCCTCTATGGGCTTCCAAATATCACTTTGCCAATTCCACAAGAACAGCCTTAGCGAAAGGCTTCTTGAAGGAAAGATGTAACTCTGTGAGATGAATTAACAGAACACAAAGCAGTTTCTCAAGCTTCTTTCCAGTTTTTAATCAAAGATATTTCCTTTTCACCATAGCCCTCTATGGGCTTCCAAATATCACTTTGCCAATTCCACAAGAACAGCCTTAGCGAAGGCTTATTGAAGGGAAAGATGTAATCTGTGAAGAATTAACAGAACACAAAGCAGTTTCTCAGAAAGCTTCTTTCCAGTTTTAACGGAAGATATTTCCTTTTCACCATAGCCCTCTATGGGCTTCCAAATCACTTTGCCAATTCCACAAGAACAGCCTTAGCGAAAGGCTTCTTGAAGGAAAGATGTAACTCTGTGAGATGAATTAAGAGAACACAAAGCAGTTTCTCAGAAAGCTTCTTTCCTGTTTTTAATCGAAGATATTTCCTTTTCACCATAGCCCTCTATGGGCTTCCAAATATCACTTTGCCAATTCCACAAGAACAGCCTTAGAAAGGCTTATTGAAGGGAAAGATATAACTCTGTGAGATGAATTAACAGAACACAAAGCACTTTCTCAGAAAGCTTCTTTCCAGTTTTTAATCGAAGATATTTCCTTTTCACCATTGCCCTCAAAGGGCTTCCACATATCACTTTGCCAATTCCACAAGAACAGCCTTAGCGAAAGGCTTGAAGGAAAGATGTAACTCTGTGAGATGAATTAACAGAACACAAAGCAGTTTCTCAGAAAGCTTCTTTCCGTTTTAACCGAAGATATTTCCTTTTCACCATAGCCTCTATGGGCTTCCAAATATCACTTTGCCAATTCACAGGAACAGTCTTAGAAAGGCTTCTGAAGGAAAGATATAACTCTGTGAGATGAATTTACATAACACAAAGCACTTTCTCAGAAAGCTTCTTTCCAGTTTTTATCGGAAGATATTTCCTTTTTCACCATTGCCCTCAAAGGGCTTCCACATATCACTTTGCCAATTCCACAAGAACAGCCTTAGCGAAAGGCTTCTGGAAGGGAAAGATGTAACCCTGTGAGATGAATTAACAGAACACAAAGTAGTTTCTCAGAAAGCTTCTTTCCCGTTTTTAACCGAAGGTATTTCCGAATTCACCATAGCCCTCTATGGGCTTCCAAATATCACTTTGCCAATCCCACAGGAACAGTCTTAGAGAAAGGCTTACTGAGGGGAAAGCTGTAACTCTGTGAGATGAATTAACAGAACACGAAGCAGTTTCTCAGAAAGCTTCTTTCCACTTTTTAACCGAAGATATTTCCTTTTTCACCGTTGCCCTGTATGGGCTTCCAAATATCACTTTGCCAATTCCACAAGAACAGCCTTAGCGTAAGGCTTCTTGAAGGGAAAGATGTATCTCTGTGAGATGAATTAACAGAACACAAAGCAGTTTCTCAGAAAGCTTCTTTCCAGGATTTAACCGAAGATATTTTCTTTTTCACCATAGCCCTCTATGGGCTTCCAAATATCACTTTGCCAATTCCACAAGAACAGCCTTAGCGAAAGACTTCTTGAAGGGAAAGATGTAACTCTGTGAGATGACTTAACA
Organism: Erythrocebus patas; assembly: GCA_023783455.1. Taxonomy (NCBI): domain Eukaryota; kingdom Metazoa; phylum Chordata; class Mammalia; order Primates; family Cercopithecidae; genus Erythrocebus; species Erythrocebus patas. The sequence goes on along the minus strand of JAKFHT010003846.1, from coordinate 139,783 downwards.
GAACACAAAGCAGTTTCTCAGAAAGCTTCTTTCCAGTTTTTAAAGGAAGATATTTCCTTTTTCACCATAGCCCTCTATGGGCTTCCAAATATCACTTTGCCAATCCCACAAGAACAGTCTTACAGAAAGGCTTCCTGAGGGGAAAGCTGTAACTCTGTGAGATGAATTTACAGAACACAAAGCACTTTCTCAGAAACCTTCTTTCCAATTTTTAACGGAAGATATTTCTTCTTTCACCATACCCCTCTATGGGCTTCCAAATATCACTTTGCGTATTAGACAAGAACAGACTTAGCGAAAGGCTTCTTGAAGGGAAAGCTGTAACTCTGTGAGATGAATTAACAGAACACAAAGCAGTTTCTCAGAAAGCTTCTTCCCAGTTTTTAACGGAAGATATTTCGTTTTTCACCATTGCCCTCTATGGGCTTCCAAATATCACTTTGCCAATTCCACAAGAACAGCATTAGCGAAAGGCTTCTTGAAGGGAAAGATGTAACTCTGTGAGACGAATTAACAGAACACAAAACAGTTTCTCAGAAAGCTTCTTTCCAGTTTTTAATCGAAGATACTTCCTTTTTCACCATAGCCCTCTATGGGCTTCCAAATATCACTTTGCCAATTCCACAAGAACAGCCTTAGCGAAAGGCTTCTTGAAGGGAAATGTGTAAATCTGTGAGATGAATTAACAGAACACAAAGCAGTTTCTCAGAAAGCTTCTTTCCAGTTTTTAACGGAAGATATTTCGTTTTTCACCATAGCCCTCTACGGGCTTCCAAATATCACTTTGCCAATTCCACAAGAACAGCCTTAGGGAAAGGCTTCTGGATGGGAAAGATGTAACTCTGTGAGATGAATTAACAGAACACAAAGCAGTTTCCAGAAAGCTTCTTTCCAGTTTATAACCGAAGATATTTTCTTTTTCACCATAGCCCTCTAAGGGCTTCCAAATATACTTTGCCAATTCCACAAGAACAGCCTTAGCGAAAGGCTTCTTGAAGGGAAAGATGTATCTCTGTGAGATGAATTAACAGAACACAAAGCAGTTTCTCAGAAAGCTTCTAACCAGTTTTTAACCAAAGATATTTCCTTTTTCACCATTGCCCTCTATGGGCTTCCAAATATCACTTTGCCAATTCCACAAGAACAGCCTTAGCGAAAGGCTTTCTGATAGGAAAGATGTAACACTGTGAGATGAATTAACAGAACACAAAGCAGATTCCAGAAAGCTTCTTTCCAGTTTTTAAACGAAGATATTTCCTTTTTCACCATAGCCCTCTATGGGCTTCCAAATATCACTTTACCAATTCCAGAAGAACAGCCTTAGCTAAAGGCTTCTTGAGGGGAAAGCTGTAAGTCTGTGAGATGAATTAACAGAACACAAAGCACTTTCTCAGAAAGCTTCTTTCCAGTTTTTAACGGAAGATATTTAATTTTTCACAATTGCCCTCTATGGGCTTCCAAATATCACTTTGCCAATTCCACAACAACAGCATTAGCGAAAGGCTTCTTGAAGGGAAAGATGTAACTCTGTGAGATGAATTAACAGAACACAAAGCAGTTTCTCAGAAAGCTTCTTTCCAGTTTTTAACCGAAGATATTTCCTTTTTCACCATAGCCCTCTAGGGGCTTCCAAATATCACTTTGTCAATTCCACATCTCAGAAAGCTTCTTTCCAGTTTTTTACGGAAGATATTTCCTTTTTCACCATTGCCCTCTATGGGCTTCCAAATATCACTTTGTCAATTCCAGAAGAACAGCCTTAGCGAAAGGCTTCTTGAAGGGAAAGGTGTAAATCTGTGAGAGGAATTAACAGAACACAAAGCAGTTTCTCAGAGAGCTTCTTTCCAGTATTTAACCGAAGATATTTCCTTTTTCACCATAGCCCTCTATGGGCTTCCAAATATCACATTGCCAATTCCACAAGAACAGCGTTAGCGAAAGGCTTCTTGAAGGGAAAGATGTAACTCTGTGAGATGACTTAACAGAACACAAAGCAGTTTCTCAGAAAGCTTCTTTCCAGTTTTTAAAGGAAGATATTTCCTTTTTCACCATAGCCCTCTCTGGGCTTCCAAATATCACTTTGCAAATTCCACAAGAACAGCCTTAGAGAAAGGCTTCTTGAGGTGAAAGCTGTAAGTCTGTGAGATGAATTAACAGAACACAAAGCAGTTTCTCAGAAAGCTTCTTTCCAGTTTTTAACCGAAGATATTTCCGCTTTCACCATAGCCCTCTATGGGCTTCCAAACATCCCTTTGCCAATCCCACAAGAACAGTCTTACAGAAAGGCTTCCTGAGGGGAAAGCTGTAACTCTGTGAGATCAATTTACAGAACACAAAGCACTTTCTCAGAAAGCTTCTTTCCAATATTTAACGGAAGATATTTCCGCTTTCACCATAGCCCTCTATGGGCTTCCAAATATCACTTTGCCAATTCCACAAGAACAGACGTAGCGACAGGCTTCTTGAAGGGAAAGATGTAACTCTGTGAGATGAATTAACAGAACACAAAGCAGTTTCCAGAAAGCTTCTTTCCAGTTTTTAACCGAAGATATTTCCTTTTTCACCATACCCCTCTAGGGGCTTCCAAATATCACTTTGTCAATTCCACATCTCAGAAAGCTTCTTTCCAGTTTTTTACGGAAGATATTTCCTTTTTCACCAATGCCCTCTATGGGCTTCCAAATATCACTTTGCCAATTCCACAAGAACAGCATTAGCGAAAGGCTTCTTGAAGGGAACGATGTAACTCTGTGAAATTAATTAAGAGAACACAAAGCAGTTTCTCAGAAAGCTTCTTTATAGTTTTTAATCAAAGATATTTCCTTTTTCACCATAGCCCTATATGGGCTTCCAATTATCACTTTGTCAATTCCAGAAGAACAGCCTTAGCGAAAGGCTTCTTGAAGGGAAAGGTGTAAATCTGTGAGAGGAATTAACAGAACACAAAGCAGTTTCTCAGAAAGCTTCTTTCCAGTTTTTAACGGAAGATATTTCCTTTTTCACCATTGCCCTCTATGGGCTTCCAAATATCACTTTGCCAATTCCACAAGAACAGCCTTACCGAAAGGCTTATTGAAGGGAATGATGTAGCTCTGTGAGATGAATTAACAGAACACAAAGCACTTTCTCAGAAAGCTTCTTTCCTAATTTTTAACGGAAGATATTTCCTTTTTCACCATAGCCCTCTATGGGTTCCAAATATCACTTTGCCAATTCCACAACAACAGCCTTAGCGAAAGGCTTATTGAAGGGAAGGATGTAACTCTGTGAGATGAATTATCAGAACACAAAGCAGTTTCTCAGAAAGCTTCTTTCTAGTTTTTAAAGGAACAGATTTCCTTTTTCACCCTACCCCTCTATGGGCTTCCAAATATCACTATGCAAATTCCACAAGAACAGTCTTAGAGAAAGACTTCTTGAGGTGAAAGCTGTAACTCTTGAGATGAATTAACAGAACACAAAGCAGTTTCTCAGAAAGCTTCTTTCCAGTTTTTAACCGAAGATATTTCCTTTCTCACCATAGCCCTCTATGGGCTTCCAAATATCACTTTGCCAATTCCACAAGAACAGTCTTAGAGAAAGGCTTCTTGAAGGGAAAGCTGTAACTCTGTGAGATGAATTAACAGAACACAAAGCAGTTTCTCAGAAAGCTTTTTTCCAGTATTTAACGGAAGTTATTTCCTTTTTCAACATAGCCCTCTATGGGCTTCCAAATATCACTTTGCCAATTGCACAAGAACAGTCTTAGAGAAAGGCTTATTGAAGGGAAAGATGTAACTCTGTGAGATGAATTATCAGAACACAAAGCAGTTTCTCATAAATCTTCTTTCCAGTTTTTAAATGAAGATAGTTCCTTTTTCACCATAGCCCTCTATGGGCTTCCAAATATCACTTTGCAAATTCCACAAGAACAGTCTTGGAGAAAGGCTTCTTAAGGTGAAAGCTGTAACACTGTGAGATGAATTAACAGAACACAAAGCACTTTCTCAGAAAGCTTCTTTCCAGTTTTTAACTGTAGATATTTCCTTTTTCACCATTGCCCTCTAAGGGCTTCCAAATATCACTTTGCCAATTCCACAAGAACAGCCTTAGCGAAAGGCTTCTTGAAGGGAAAGATGTAACTCTGTGAGATGAATTAACAGAACACAAAGCAGTTTCTCAACAAGCTTCTTTCCAGTTTATAACTGAAGATATTTTCGCTTTCACCATAGCCCTCTATGGGCTTCCCAATATCACTTTGCCAATCCCACAAGAACAGTCTTAGAGAAAGGCTTCCTGAGGGGAAAGCTGTAACTCTGTGAGATGAATTAACAGAACACAAAGCAGTTTCTCAGAAAGCTTCTTTCCAGTTTTTAACGGAAGATATTTCCGCTTTCACCATAGCCCTCTAGGGGCTTCCAAATATCACTTTGCCAATTCCACAAGAACAGCCTTAGTGACAGGCTTCTTGAAGGGAAAGATGTAACTCTGTGAGATGAATTAACAGAACACAAAGCAGTTTCTCAGAAAGCTTCTTTCCTGTTTTTAATCTAAGATATTTCCTTTTTCACCCTAGCCCTCTTTGGGCTTCCAAATATCACTTTGCCAATTCCACAAGAACAGCCTTAGAGAACGGCTTAATGAAGGGAAAGATGTAACTCTGTGAGATGAATTAACAGAACACAAAGCAGTTTCTGAGAAAGATTTTTTCCAGTATTTAACGGAAGTTATTTCCTTTTTCAACATAGCCCTCTATGGGCTTCCAAATATCACTTTGCCAATTGCACAAGAACAGTCTTAGAGAAAGGCTTATTGAAGGGAAAGATGTAACTCTGTGAGATGAATTAACAGAACACAAAGCAGTTTCCCAGAAATCTTCTTTCCAGTTTTTAACGGAAGGTATTTCCGCTTTCACCATAGCCCTCTAGGGGCTTCCAAATATCACTTTGCCAATTCCACAAGAACAGCCTTAGTGACAGGCTTCTTGAAGGGAAAGATGTAACTCGGTGAGATGAATTAACAGAAGACGAAGCAGTTTCTCAGAAAGCTTCTTTCCAGTTTTTAACCGAAGATATTTTCTTTTTCACCATAGCCCTCTATGGGCTTCCAAATATCACTTTGCCAATTCCACAAGAACAGCCTTAGCGAAAGGCTTCTTGATGGGAAAGATGTAACTCTGTGAGATGAATTAACAGAACACAAAGCAGTTTCCAGAAAGCTTCTTTCCAGTTTTTAACGGAAGATATTTCCTTTTTCACAATTGCCCTCTATGGGCTGCCAAATACCACTTTGCCAATTCCACAAGAACAGCCTTAGCGAAAGGCTTCTTGAATTGAAAGATGTAACTCTGTGAGATGAATTAACAGAACACAAAGCAGTTTCTCAGAAAGCTTCTTTCCAGTTTTTCATGGAAGATATTTCCTTTTTCACCAAGCCCTCTATGTGCTTCCAAATATCACTTTGCCAATTGAACAAGAACAGCCTTAGGGAAAGGCTTCTTGATCGGAAAGATGGAACTCTGTGAGATGAATTAACATAACACAAAGCAGTTTCCAGAAAGCCTCTTTCCAGTTTTTAACCGAAGATATTTCCTTTTTCACCATAGCCCTCTATGGGCTTCCAAATATCACTTTGCCAATTCCACAAGAACAGCCTTAGCGAAAGGCTTCTTGAGGGGAAAGCTGTAACTCTGTGAGATGAATTAACAGAACACAAAGCAGTTTCTCAGAAAGCTTCTTTCTAGTATTTAACGGAAGATATTTCCTTTTTCACCATAGCCCTCTATGGGCTTCCAAATATCACTTTGCCAATTCCACAAGAACAGCATTAGCGAAAGGCTTCTTGAAGGGAAAGATGTAACTCTGTGAGATGAATTAACAGAACACAAAGCACTTTCTCAGAAAGCTTCTTTCCAGTTTTTAACGGAAGATATTTCCTTTTTCACCATAGCCCTCTATGGGCTTCCAAATATCACTTTGCCAATTCCACAAGAACACACTTAGCGACAGGCTTCTGGAAGGGAAAGATGTAAATCTGTGAGATGAATTAACAGAACACAAAGCAGTTTCCAGAAAGCTTCTTTGCAGTTTTTAAGCGAAGATATTTCCTTTTTCACCATAGCCCTCTATGGGCTTCCAAATATCACTTTACCAATTCCACAAGAACAGCCTTAGCGAAAGGCTTCTTTAGGGGAAAGCTGTAACTCTGTGAGAAGAATTAACAGAACACAAAACAGTTTCTCAGAAAGCTTCTTTCCAGTATTTAACGGAAGATATTTCCTTTTTCACCATAGCCCTCTTTGGGCTTCCAAATATCATTTTGCCAATTCCACAAGAACAGCCTTAGCGAACGGTTTATTCAAGGGAAAGATGTAACACTGTGAGATGAATTATCAGAACACAAAGCACTTTCTCAGAAAGCTTCTTTCCAGTTTTTAAAGGAAGATATTTCCTTTTTCACCTTAGCTCTCTAGGGGCTTCCAAATATCACTTTGCCAATTCCACAAGAACAGCATTAGCGAAAGGCTTCTTGAAGGGAAAGATGTAACTCTGTGAGATGAATTAACAGAACACAAGGCAGTTTCTCAGAAAGCTTCTTTCCAGTTTTTAACGGAAGATATTTCCTTTTTCAGCATAGCCCTCTATGGGCTTCCAAATATCACTTTGCCAATTCCACAACAACAGCCTTAGCGAACGGCTAATTGAAGGGAAAGATGTAACTCTGTGAGATGAATTATCAGAACACAAAGCAGTTTCTCAAAAACTTTCTTTCCAGTTTTTAAAGGAAGATATTTCCATTTTCACCATAGCCCTCTATGAGTTTCCAAATATAACTTTGGAAATTCCACAAGAATAGTCTTATAGAAAGGCTTCTTGAGGTGAAAGCTGTAACTCTGTGAGATCAATTAGCAGAACAAAAAGCAGTTTCTCAGAAAGCTTCTTTCCAGTGTTTCACGGAAGATATTTCCTTTTTCACCATTGCCCTCTATGGGCTTCCAAATATCACTTTGCAAATTCCACAAGAACAGACTTAGCGACAGGCTTCTTGAAGGGAAAGATGTAACTCTGTGAGATGAATTAACAGAACACAAAGCAGTTTCTCAGAAAGCTTCTTTCCAGTTTTAAATGTAAGATATTTCCTCTTTCACCATAGCATTCTCTGGGCTTCCAAATATCACTTTGCCAATTCCACAAGAACAGCCTTAGCGAAAGGCTTCTTGAAATGAAAGATGTAACTCTGTGAGATGAATTAACAGAACACAAAGCAGTTTCTCAGAAAGCTTCTTTCCAGTTTTTCATGGAAGATATTTCCTTTTTCACCATAGCCCTCTATGGGCTTCCAAATATCACTTTACCAATTCCACAAGAACAGCCTTAGCTAAAGGCTTCTTAAGGGGAAAGCTGTAACTCTGTGAGATGAATTAAGAGAACACAAAGCACTTTCTCAGAAAGCTTCTTTCCAGTGTTTATCGGAAGATATTTAATTTTTCACAATTGCCCTCTATGGGCTTCCAAATATCACTTTGCCAATTCCAGAAGAACAGCATTAGTGAAAGGCTTCTTGAAGGGAAAGATGTAACACTGTGAGATGAATTAACAGAACACAAAGCAGTTTCCAGAAAGCTTCTTTCCAGTTTTTAACCGAAGATATTTCCTTTTTCACCATAGCCCTCTATGGGCTTCCAAATATCACTTTGTCAATTCCACAGGAACAGACTTAGCGAAAGGCTTCTTGAGGGGAAAGCTGTAACTGTGTGACAGGAATTAACAGAACACAAAGCAGTTTCTCAGAAAGCTTCTTTTCAGTATTTAACGGAAGATAATTCGTTTTTCACCATTGCCCCCTATGGGCTTCCAAATATCACTTTGCCAATTCCACAAGAACAGCCTTAGCGAAAGGCTTCTTGAAGGGAAAGATGTAACTCTGTGAAATTAATTAAGAGAACACAAAGCAGTTTCTCAGAAAGCTTCTTTGCAGTTTTTAATCAAAGACATTTCCTTTTTTACCATAGCCCTCTATAGGCTTCCAAATATCACTTTGCCAATTCCACAAGAACAGCCTTAGGGAAAAGCTTCTTGAAGGGAAAGGTGTAAATCAGTGAGAGGAATTAACAGAACACCAAGCAGTTTCTCAGAAATCTTCTTTCCAGTTTTTAACGGAAGATATTTCCTTTTTCACCATTGCCCTCTATGGGCTTCCAAATATCACTTTGCCAATTCCACAAGAACAGCCTTACCGAAAGGCTTATTGAAGGGAATGATGTAGGTCTGTGAGATGAATTAACAGAACACAAAGCACTTTCTCAGAAAGCTTCTTTCCAGTTTTTAACGGAAGATATTTCCTTTTTCACCATAGCCCTCTATGGGCCTACATTTATCACTTTGCAAATTCCACAAGAACAGCCTTAACGAAAGGCTTCTTGCAAGGAGAGATGTAACTCTGTGAGATGAATTAACAGAACACAAAGCAGTTTCTCAGAAAGCTTCTTTCCGGTTTTTAACGGAAGATGTTTCCTTTTTCACCTTTGCCCTCTATGGGCTTTCAAATATCACTTTGCCAATTCCACAAGAACAGCCTTGGCGAAAGGCTTCTTGAAGGGAAAGATGTAACTCTGTGAGATGAATTAACAGAACACAAAGCAGTTTCTCAGAAAGCTTCTTTCCAGTTTTTAATCGAAGATATTTCCTTTTTCTCCATAGCCCTCTATGGGCTTCCAAATATCACTTTGCCAGTTCCAGAAGAACAGCCTTAGGGAACGGCTTATTGAAGGGAAAGCTGTAACTCTGTGAGATGAATTAACAGAACACAAAGCAATTTCTCAGAAAGCTTCTTTCCAGTTTTTAAAGGAAGATATTTCCTTTTTCACCATAGCCCTCTACGGGCTTCTAAATTTCACTTTGCATATTCCACAAGAACAGTATTATAGAAAGGCTTCTTGAGGTGAAAGCTGTAACTCTGTGAGATGAATTAACAGAACACAAAGCAGTTTCTCAGAAAGCTTCTTTCCAGTGTTTAACGGAAGATATTTCCTTTTTCACCATTGCCCCCTTAGGGCTTCCAAATATCACTTTGCCAATTCCACAAGAACAGCCTTAGCGAAAGGCTTCTTGAAGGGATAGATGTAACTCTGTGAGATGAATTAACAGAACACAAAGCAGTATCTCAGAAAGCTTCTTTCCAGTTTTTAAAGGAAGATATTTCCTTTTCACCATAGCCCTCTATGGGCTTCCAAATATCACTTTGCAAATTCCACAAGAACAGTATTATAGAAAGGCTTCTTGAGGGAAAGATGTAACTCTGTGAGATGAATTAACAGAACACAAAGCAGTTTCTCAGAAAGCTTCTTTCCAGTTTTTAAAGGAAGATATTTCCTTTTCACCATAGCCCTATGGGCTTCCAAATATCACTTTGCCAATTCCACAAGAACAGCCTTAGCGAAAGGCTTTGAAGGGAAAGATGTAACTCTGTGAGATGAATTAACAGAACACAAAGCAGTTTCTCAGAAAGCTTCTTTCCAGTTTTTAAAGGAAGATATTTCCTTTTCACCATAGCCCTCATGGGCTTCCAAATATCACTTTCCCAATTCCACAAGAACAGCTTAGCGAAAGGCTTCTTGAGGTGAAAGCTGTAACTCTGTGAGATGAATTAACAGAACACAAAGCAGTTTCTCAGAAAGCTTCTTTCCAGTTTTTAACGAAGATATTTCCTTTTCACCATTGCCCTCTATGGGCTTCCAAATATCACTTTGCCAATTCCACAAGAACAGTCTTAGAAGGCTTCTTGAAGGAAAGATGTAACTCTGTGAGATGAATTAACAGAACACAAAGCAGTATCTCAGAAAGCTTCTTTCCAGTTTTTAAAGGAAGATATTTCCTTTTTCACCATAGTCCACTATGGGCTTCCAAATATCACTTTCCCAATTCCAAAAGTACAGCGTTAGCGAAAGGCTTCTTGAGGTGAAGGCTGTAACTCTGTGAGATGAATTAACAGAACACAAAGCAGTTTCTCAGAAAGCTTCTTTCCAGTTTTTAACCGAAGATATTTCCTTTCTCACCATAGCCCTCTAGGGGCTTCCAAATATCACTTGGCCAATTGCACAAGAACAGTCTTAGAGAAAGGCTATTTGAAGGGAAAGATGTAACACTGTGAGATGAATTATCAGAACACAAAGCAGTTTCTCAGAAAGATTCTTTCCAGTTTTTAAAGGAAGATATTTTCTTTTTCACCAGAGCCGTCTATGGGCTTCCAAATATCACTTTGCCCTTTCCACAAGAACAGCATTAGCGAAAGGATTCTTGAAGGGAAAGATGTAACTCTGTGAGATGAATTAAGGGAACACAAAGCAGTCTCCAGAAAGCTTCTTTCCAGTTTTTAACCGAAGATATTTCCTTTTTCACCATAGCACTCTATGGGCTTCCAAATATCACTTTGCCAATTCCACAAGAACAGCCTTAGCGAAAGGCTTCTTGAGGGGAAAGTTGTAACTCTGTGAGATGAATTAACAGAACACAAAGTAGTTTCTCAGAAAGCTTCTTTCCAGTATTTAAGGGAAGATATTTCCTTTTTCACCATAGCCCTCTATGGGCTTCCAAATATCACTTTGCCAATTCCACAAGAACAGCATTAGCGAAAGGCTTCTTGAAGGGAAAGATGTAACTCTGTGAGATGTATTAACAGAACACAAAGCAGTTTCTCAGAAAGCTTCTTTCCTGTTTTTTACGGAAGATATTTCCTTTTTCACCATTGCCCTCTATGGGCTTCCAAATATCACTTTGCCAATTCTACAAGAACAGCCTTAGTGACAGGCTTCTTGAAGGAAAAGATGTAACTCTGTGAGATGAATTAACAGAACACAAAGTAGTTTCTGAGAAAGCTTCTTTCCAGTTTTTAACCGAAGATATTTTCTTTTCCACCATAGCCCTCTATGGGCTTCCAAATATCACTCTACGAATTCAACAAGAACAGCATTAGCGAACGTCTTATTGAAGGGAAAGTTGTAACTCTGTGAGGTGAATTATCAGAACACAAAGCAGTTTCTCAGAAAGCTTCTTTCCAGTTTTTAAAGGAAAATATTTCCTTTTTCACCATAGCCATCCATGGGCTTCCAAATATCACTTTGCAAATTCCACAAGAACAGTCCTAGAGAAAGGCTTCTTGAGGTGAAAGCTGTAACTCTGTGAGATGAATTTACAGAACACAAAGCAGTTTCTCAGAAAGCTTCTTTCCAGTTTTTAACGGAAGATATTTCTGCTTTCACCATAGCCCTCTATGGGCTTCCAAATATCACTTAGCCAATTCCAAAAGAACAGCTTTAGTGACAGGCTTCTTGACGGGAAAGATGTAACTCTGTGAGATGAATTAACAGAACACGAAGCAGTTTCTCAGAAAGCTTCTTAGAAGTTTTTAACCGAAGATATTTTCTTTTTCACCATAGCCCTCTATGGGCTTCCAAAATATCACTTTGTCAATTCCACAAGAACAGCCTTAGCGAAAGGCTTCTTGAAGGGAAAGATGTAACTCTGTGAGATGAATTAACAGAACACAAAGCAGTTTCTCAGAAAGCTTCTTTCCTGTTTTTAACCGAAGATATTTCCTTTTTAAACATAGCCCTCTATGGGCTTCCAAATATCACTTTTCCAATTCCACAAGAACAGTCTTAGAGAAAGCCTTCTTGAGGTGAAAGCTGTAACTCTGTGGCATGAATTAACAGAACACAAAGTACTTTCTCAGAATGCTTCTTTCCATTTTTTAACCGAAGATATTATCGCTTTCAACATAGCCCTCTATGGGCTTCCAAATATCACTTGGCCAATTGCACAAGAACAGTCTTAGAGAAAGGCTTCCTGAAGGGAAAGCTGTAAGTCTGTGAGATGAATTATCAGAACACAAAGCAGTTTCTCAGAAAGCTTCTTTCCAGCTTTTAACGGAAGATATTTCCTTTTTCACCATAGCCCTCTATGGGCTTCCAAATATCACTTTGCCAATTCCACAAGAACAGCCTTAGCGAAAGGCTTCTTGAAGGGAAAGATGTAACTCTGTGAGATGAATTAACAGAACACAAAGCAGTTTCTCAGAAAGCTTCTTTCCAGTTTTTAACGAAGATATTTCCTTTTTCACCATAGCCCTCTAAGTGCTTCCAAATATCACTTTGCCAATTCCACAAGGACAGCCTTAGCGAAAGGCTTATTGAAGGGAAAGATGTAACTCTGTGAGATGAATTATCAGAACACAAAGCAGTTTCTCAGAAAGCTTCTTTCCAGTTTTTAAAGGAAGGTATTTCCTTTTTCACCATAGCCCTCCATGTGCTTCCAAATATCACATTGCCAATTCCACAAGAACACACTTAGCGACAGCCTTCTTGAAGGGAAAGATGTAACTCTGTGAGATGAATTATCAGAACACAAAGCAGTTTCTCAGAAAGTTTCTTTCAAGTTTTTAAAGGAAAATATTTCCTTTTTCACCATAGAACTCTATGGGCTTCCAAATATCACTTTGCCAATTCCACAAGAACACTCTTAGAGAAAGGCTTCTTGAGGTGAAAGCTGTAACTCTGTGAGATGAATTAACAGAACACACAGCAGATTCTCAGAAAGCTTCTTTCCAGTTTTTAATGGAACATATTTCCTTTTTAATCATAGCCCTCCCTGGGCTTCCAAATATCACTTTGCCAATTCCACAAGAACAGCCTTAGCGAAAGGCTTCTGGAAGGGAAAGATGTAAATCTGTGAGATGAATTAACAGAACACAAAGCAGTTTCTCAAAAAGCTTCTTTCCAGTTTTTAACCGAAGATATTTCCTTTTTCACCATAGCCCTCTATGGGCTTCCAAATTTCACTTTACCAATTCCACAAGAACAGTCTTAGAGAAACGCTTCCTGAGGGGAAAGCTGTAACCCTGTGAGATTAATTAACAGAACACAAAGCAGTTTCTCAGAAAGCTTCTTTCCAGCTTTTAACGGAAGATATTTCCTTTTTCACCATTGCCCTCTATGGGCTTCCAAATATCACTTTGCCAATTCCACAAGAACAGCCTTAGCGAAAGGCTTCTTGAAGGAAAGATGTAACTCTGTGAGATGAATTATCCGAACACAAAGCAGTTTCTCAGAAAGCTTCTTCCAGTTTTTAAGGAAGATATTTCCTTTTTCACCATAGCCGTCTAAGGGCTTCCAAATATCACTTTGCCCTTTCCACAAGAACACCATTAGCGAAAGGCTTCTTGAAGGGAAAGATGTAACTCTGTGAGATGAATTAACAGAATACAAAGCAGTTTCTCAGAAACCTTCCTTCCTGTATTTAACGGAAGATATTTCCTTTTTCACCATACCCCTCTATGGGCTTCCAAATATCTGATTGCCAATTCCACAAGAACAGTCTTAGAGAAAGGCTTCTTGAGGGGAAAGCTGTAACTCTGTGAGATGAATTAACAGAACACAAAGCAGTTTATCAGAAAGCTTCTTTCCAGTATTTAACGGAAGATATTTCCTATTTCACCATAGCCGTCTAAGGGCTTCCAAATATCACTTTCCCATTCCACAAGAACAGCCTTAGCGAAAGAGTTCTTGATGGAAAGATGTAACTCTGTGAGATGAATTAACAGAACACAAAGCAGTTTACAGAAAGCTTCTTTGCAGTTTTAACCGAAGATATTTCCTTTTTCACCATAGCCCTCTATGGTCTTCCAAATATCACTTTGCCAATTCCACAAGAACAGCCTTAGCGAAAGGCTTCTTGAGGGAAAGCTATAACTCTGTGAGATGAATTAACAGAACACAAAGCAGTTTCTCAGAAAGCTTCTTTCCAGTATTTAACGGAAGATATTTCCTTTTTCACCATAGCCCTCTATGGGCTTCCAAATATGCCTTTGCCAATTCCACAGGAACAGCCTTAGCGAAGGCTTCTTGAAGGAAAGATGTAACTCTGTGAGGTGAATTAACAGAACACAGAGCAGTTTCTCAGAAAGGTTCTTTTTAGTTTTGAACGGAAGATATTTCCTTTTTCAACATAGCCCTCTATGGTCTTCCAAATATCACTTTGCCAATTCCACAAGAACAGCCTTAGCGAAAGGCTTCTTGAGGGAAAGCTGTAACTCTGTGAGGTGAATTAACAGAACACAAAGCAGTTTCTCAGAAAGCTTCTTTCCAGTTTTAATGGAAGATATTTCTTTTCACCATAGCCTCTCTGGGCTTCCAAATATCACTTTGCCAATTCCACAAGAACAGCCTTAGCGAAAGGCTTCTTGAAGGAAAGATGTAAATCTGTGAGATGAATTAACAGAACACAAAGCAGTTTCTCAGAAAGCTTCTTTCCAGTTTTTAACCGAAGATATTTCCTTTTTCACCATAGCCCTCTATGGGCTTCCAAATTTCACTTTACCAATTCCACAAGAACAGTCTTAGAGAAACGCTTCCTGAGGGGAAAGCTGTAACCCTGTGAGATTAATTAACAGAACACAAAGCAGTTTCTCAGAAAGCTTCTTTCCAGCTTTTAACGGAAGATATTTCCTTTTTCACCATTGCCCTCTATGGGCTTCCAAATATCACTTTGCCAATTCCACAAGAACAGCCTTAGCGAAAGGCTTCTTGAAGGGAAAGATGTAACTCTGTGAGATGAATTATCCGAACACAAAGCAGTTTCTCAGAAAACTTCTTTCCAGTTTTTAAAGGAAGATATTTCCTTTTTCACCATAGCCGTCTAAGGGCTTCCAAATATCACTTTGCCCTTTCCACAAGAACACCATTAGCGAAAGGCTTCTTGAAGGGAAAGATGTAACTCTGTGAGATGAATTAACAGAATACAAAGCAGTTTCTCAGAAACCTTCCTTCCTGTATTTAACGGAAGATATTTCCTTTTTCACCATACCCCTCTATGGGCTTCCAAATATCTGATTGCCAATTCCACAAGAACAGTCTTAGAGAAAGGCTTCTTGAGGGGAAAGCTGTAACTCTGTGAGATGAATTAACAGAACACAAAGCAGTTTATCAGAAAGCTTCTTTCCAGTATTTAACGGAAGATATTTCCTATTTCACCATAGCCCTCAAGGTGCTTCCAAATATCACTTTCCCATTCCACAAGAACAGCCTTAGCGAAAGAGTTCTTGATGGGAAAGATGTAACTCTGTGAGATGAATTAACAGAACACAAAGCAGTTTACAGAAAGCTTCTTTGCAGTTTTTAACCGAAGATATTTCCTTTTTCACCATAGCCCTCTATGGTCTTCCAAATATCACTTTGCCAATTCCACAAGAACAGCCTTAGCGAAAGGCTTCTTGAGGGGAAAGCTATAACTCTGTGAGATGAATTAACAGAACACAAAGCAGTTTCTCAGAAAGCTTCTTTCCAGTATTTAACGGAAGATATTTCCTTTTTCACCATAGCCCTCTATGGGCTTCCAAATATGCCTTTGCCAATTCCACAGGAACAGCCTTAGCGAAAGGCTTCTTGAAGGGAAAGATGTAACTCTGTGAGGTGAATTAACAGAACACAGAGCAGTTTCTCAGAAAGGTTCTTTTTAGTTTTGAACGGAAGATATTTCCTTTTTCAACATAGCCCTCTATGGTCTTCCAAATATCACTTTGCCAATTCCACAAGAACAGCCTTAGCGAAAGGCTTCTTGAGGGGAAAGCTGTAACTCTGTGAGGTGAATTAACAGAACACAAAGCAGTTTCTCAGAAAGCTTCTTTCCAGTTTTTAATGGAAGATATTTCCTTTTTCACCATAGCCCTCTCTGGGCTTCCAAATATCACTTTGCCAATTGAACAAGAACAGCCTTAGCGAAAGGCTTCTTGAAGGGAAAGATGTATCTCGGTGAGATGAATTAACAGAACACAAAGCAGTTTCTCAGAAAGCTTCTTTCCAGTTTTTAACCGAAGATATTTCCTTTTTAACCATAGCCCTCTCTGGGCTTCAATATATCACTTTGCCTATTCCACAAGAATAGCCTTAGCGAAAGGCTTCTTGAAGTTAAAGATGTAAATCTGTGAGATGAATTAACAGAACACAAAGCAGTTTCTCAGAAAGCTTCTTTCCAGTTTTTAAACCAAGATATTTCCGCTTTCACCATAGCCCTCTATGGGCTTCCACATACCACTTTGCCAATTACACAAGAACAGTCATACAGAAAGGCTTCCTGAGGGGAAAGCTGTAACTCTGTGAGATGAATTAACAGAACACAAAGCAGTTTCTCAGAAAGCTTCTTTCCAGTTTTTAAGCGAAGATATTTCCTTTTTCACCATAGCCCTCTATGGGCTTCCAAATATCACTTTGCCAATTCCACAAGAACAGCCTTAGCGAACGGCTTATTGAAGGGAAAGATGTAACTCTGTGAGATGAATTATCAGAACACAAAGCAGTTTCTCAGAAAGCTTCTTTCTAGTTTTTAAAGGAAGATATTTCCATTTTCACCATAGCCCTCTATGGGATTCCATATATAACTTTGCAAATTCCACAAGAATAGTCTTATACAAAGGCTTCTTGAGGTGAAAGCTGTAACTCTGTGAGATGAATTAACAGAACACAAAGCAGTTTCTCAGAAACCTCCTTTCCAGTATTTAACGGAAGATAATTCCGTTTTAACCATAGCCCTCTAAAGGCTTTCAAATATCACTTTGCCAATTCCACAAGAACAGCATTAGCGAAAGGCTTCTTGAAGGGCAAGATGTAACTCTGTGAGATGAATTAACAGAACACAAAGCACTTTCTCAGAAAGCTGCTTTCCAGTTTTTAACGGAAGATATTTCCTTTTTCCACATAGCCTTCTATGGGCTTCCAAATATCACATTGCCAATTCCACAAGAACCGCCTTTGCGAAAGGCTTATTGAAGGGAAAGATGTAACTCTGCGAGATGAATTATCAGAACACAAAGCAGTTTCTCAGAAAGCTTCTTTCCAGTTTTTAAAGGAAGATATTTCCTTTTTCACCATAGCCCTCTATAGGCTTCCAAATATCACTTTGCAAATTCCACAAGAACAGTCTTAGAGAAAGGCTTCTTGAGGTGAAATCTGTAACTCTGTGAGGTGAATTAACAGAACACAAAGCAGTTTCTCAGAAAGCTTCTTTCCAGTTTTTAACCGAAGATATTCCCTTTCTCACCATAGCCCTCTATGGCCTTCCAAATATCACTTTGCCAATTGCACAACAACAGTCTTAGAGAAAGGCTTATTGAAGGGAAAGATGTAACTCTGTGAGATGAATTATCAGAACACAAAGCAGATTCTCAGAAAGCTTCTTTCCAGTTTTTAAAGGAAGATATCTCCTTTTCCACTATAGCCCTCTATGGGCTTCCAAATATCACTTTGCCAATTCCACAAGAACAGTGTTAGAGAAAGGCTTCTTGAGGTGAAAGCTGTAACTCTGAGAGATGAATTAACAGAAAACAAAGCACTTTCTCAGAAAGCTTCTTTCCAGTTTTTAACCGAAGATATTTCCGCTTTCAACATATCCCTCTATGGGCTTCCAAATATCACTTTGCCAATTCCACAAGAACAGCCTTAGCGAAAGGCTTCTTGAAGGGAAAGATGTAACTCTGTGAGATGAATTAAGAGAACACAAAGCAGTTTCTCAGAAAGCGTCTTTCCAGTTTTTAACGGAAGATATTTCCTTTTTCACCATAGCCCTCTATGGGCTTCCAAATATCACTTTGCCAATTCCACAAGAACAGCCTCAGCGAAAAGCTTCTTGAAGGGAAAGATGTAACTCTGTGAGATGAATTAACAGAACACAAAGCAATTTCTCAGAAAGCTTCTTTCCAGTTTTTAACCGAAGATATTTCAATTTTCACCATAGCCCTCTATGGGCTTCCAAATATCACTTTGCCAATTCCACAAGAACAGTCTTAGAGAAAGGCTTCCTGAGGGTAAAGCTGTAACTCTGTGAGATGAACTAACAGAACAGAAAGCAGTTTCTCAGAAAGCTTCTTTCCAGTTTTTAACGGAAGATATTTCCTTTTCACCATAGCCTCTATGGGCTTCCAAATATCACTTTGCCAATTCCCCAAGAACAGCCTTAGCGAAGGCTTCTTGAAGGAAAGATGTAAATCTGTGAGATGAATTAACAGAACACAAAGCAGTTTCTCAGAAAGCTTCTTTCCAGTTTTTAACGAAGATATTTCCTTTTCACCATTGCCTCTATGGGCTTCCAAATATCACTTTGCCAATTCCACAAGAACAGCCTTAGCGAAAAGAAAGGCTTTGAAGGGAAAGCTGTAACTCTGTGAGATGAACTAACAGAACAGAAAGCAGTTTCTCAGAAAGCTTCTTTCCAGTTTTTAACGGAAGATATTTCCTTTTTCACCTTAGCCCTCTATGGGCTTCCAAATATCACTTTGCCAATTCCACAAGAACAGCCTTAGCGAAAGGCTTCTTGAAGGGAAAGATGTAAATCTGTGAGATGAATTAACAGAACACAAAGCAGTTTCTCAGAAAGCTTCTTCCAGTTTTTAACGGAAGATATTTCCTTTTCACCATTGCCCTCTATGGGCTTCCAAATATCACTTTGCCAATTCCACAAGAACAGCCTTAGCGAAAGGCTTCTTGATCGAAAAGATGGAACTCTGTGAGATGAATTAACAGAACACAAAGCAGTTTCTCAGAAAGCTTCTTCCAGTTTTTAACCAAGATATTTCCTTTTTCACCATAGCCCTCTATGGGCTTCCAAATATCACATTGCCAATTCCACAAGAACAGTCTTAGAGAAAGGCTTCTTGAAGGGAAAGCTGTAACTCTGTGAGACGAATTAACAGAACACAAAGCAGTTTCTCAGAAAGCTTCTTCCAGTATTTAACGGAATATATTTCCTTTTCACCATAGCCCTCTATGGGCTTCCAAATATCACTTTGCCAATTCCACAAGAACAGTCTTAGAGAAAGGCTTCTTGAAGGAAAGCTGTAACTCTGTGAGATGAATTAACAGAACACAAAGCAGTTTCTCAGAAAGCTTCTCTCCAGTATTTAACGGAATATATTTCCTTTTTCACCATAGCCCTCGATGGGCTTCCAAATATCACTTTGCCAATTCCACAAGAACAGTCTTAAAGAAAGGCTTCTTGAAGGGAAAGATGTAAATCTGTGAGATGAATTAACAGAACACAAAGCAGTTTCTCAGAAAGCTTCTTTCCAGTTTTTAACGGAAGATATTTCCTTATTCACCATTGCCCTCTATGGGCTTCCAAATATCACTTTGCCAATTCCACAAGAACAGCCTTAGCGAAAGGCTTCTTGATGGGAAAGATGGAACTCTGTGAGATGAATTAACAGAACACAAAGCAGTTTCTCAGAAAGCTTCTTTCTAATTTTTAACCAAAGATATTTCCTTTTTCTCCATAGCCCTCTATGGGCTTCCAAATAT
Source organism: Erythrocebus patas (assembly GCA_023783455.1). NCBI lineage: Eukaryota > Metazoa > Chordata > Mammalia > Primates > Cercopithecidae > Erythrocebus > Erythrocebus patas. The sequence continues at coordinate 120,465 of JAKFHT010003846.1, read as the reverse complement.
CACATTGCCAATTCCACAAGAACAGTCTTAGAGAAAGGCTTCTTGAGGGGATAGCTGTAACTCTGTGAGATGAATTAACAGAACACAAAGCAGTTTCTCAGAAACCTTCTTTCCAGTTTTTAACGGAAGATATTTCCTTTTTTACCATAGCCCTCTATGGGCTTCCGAATATCACTTTCCCAATTCCACAAGAACAGCCTTAGCGAAAGGCTTCTTGATGGGAAAGATGTAACTCTGTGAGATGAATTATCAGAACACAAAGCAGTTTCTCAGAAAGCTTCTTTCAAGTTTTTAAAGGAAGATATTTCCTTTTACACCACAGCCCTCTTTGGGCTTCCAAATATCACTTTGCCAATTCCACAAGAACAGCCTTAGCGAAAGGCTTCTTGAAGGGAAAGATGTAACTCTGTGAGCTGAATTAAGAACACAAAGCAGTTTCTCAGAAAGCTTCTTACCAGTTTTTAACGGAAGATATTTCCTTTTTCACCATAGCCCTCTATGGGCTTCCAAATGTCACTTTGGCAATTCCACAAGAACACACTTAGCGACAGGTTTCTTGAAGGCAAAGATGTAACTCTGTGAGATGAATTAAGAGAACACAAGGCAGTTTCTCAGAAAGCTTCTTTCCAGTTTTTAACGGAAGATATTTCCTTTTTCACCATAGCCCTCTATGGGCTTCCAAATATCACTTTGCCAATTCCACAAGAACAGCCTTAGCGAAAGGCTTATTGAAGGGAAAGATGTAACTCTGTGAGATGAATTATCAGAACACAAAGCAGTTTCTCAGAAAGCTTCTTTCCAGTTTTTAAAGGAAGATATTTCCATTTTCACCATAGCCCTCTATGGGCTTCCAAATATCACTTTGCAAATTCCACAAGAACAGTCTTAGAGAAAGGCTTCTTGAGGTGAAAGCTGTAACTCTGTGAGATGAATTAACAGAACACAAAGCAGTTTCTCAGAAACCTCCTTTCCAGTATTTAACGGAAGATATTTCCTTTTCACCATAGCCCTCTATGGCTTCCAAATATCACTTTGCCAATTCCAGAAGAACAGCGTTAGCGAAAGGCTTCTTGAAGGGCAAGATGAAACTCTGTGAGATGAATTAACAGAACACAAAGCACTTTCTCAGAAAGCTGCTGTCCAGTTTTTAACGGAAGATATTTCCTTTTTCACCATAGCCTTCTATGGGCTTCCAAATATCACTTTGCCAATTCCACAAGAACCGCCTTTGCGAAAGGCTTATTGAAGGGAAAGATGTAACTGTGCGAGATGAATTATCAGAACACAAAGCAGTTTCTCAGACAGCTTCTTCCCAGTTTTTAAAGGAAGATATTTCCTTTTTCACCATAGCCCTCTATGGGCTTCCAAATATCACTTTGCAAATTCCACAAGAACAGTCTTAGAGAAAGACTTCTTGAGGTGAAAGCTGTAAATCTGTGAGGTGAATTAACAGAACACAAAGCAGTTTCTCAGACAGCCTCTTTCCAGTTTTTAACCGAAGATATTTCCTTTTTCAACATAGCCCTCTATGGGCTTCCAAATATCACTTTGCCAATTCCACAAGAACAGCCTTAGCGAAAGGCTTCTTGAAGGGAAAGATGTAATTCTGTGAGATGAATTAACAGAACACAAAGCAGTTTCTCAGAAAGCTTCTTTCCAGTTTTAAACCGAAGATTTTTCCGCTTTCAACATAGCCCTCTATTGGCTTCCAAATATCACTTTGCCAATTCCACAAGAACAGTCTTAGAGAAAGGCTTCCTGAAGGGAAAGCTGTAAGTCTGTGAGATGAATTATCAGAACACAAAGCAGTTTCTCAGAAAGCTTCTTTCCAGCTTTTAACGGAAGATATTTCCTTTTCACCATAGCCTCTATGGGCTTCCAAATATCACTTTGCCAATTCCACAAGAACAGCCTTAGCGAAAGGCTTCTTGAAGGGAAAGATGTAACTCTCTGAGATGAATTAACAGAACACAAAGCAGTTTCTCAGAAAGCTTCTTTCCAGTTTTTAACGGAAGATATTTCCTTTTTCACCATAGCCCTCTAAGTGCTTCCAAATATCACTTTGCCAATTCCACAAGGACAGCCTTAGCGAAAGGCTTATTGAAGGGAAAGATGTAACTCTGTGAGATGAATTATCAGAACACAAAGCAGTTTCTCAGAAAGCTTCTTTCCAGTTTTTAAAGGAAGGTATTTCCTTTTTCACCATAGCCCTCTATGTGCTTCCAAATATCACATTGCCAATTCCACAAGAACACACTTAGCGACAGCCTTCTTGAAGGGAAAGATGTAACTCTGTGAGATGAATTATCAGAACACAAAGCAGTTTCTCAGAAAGTTTCTTTCAAGTTTTTAAAGGAAAATATTTCCTTTTTCACCATAGAACTCTATGGGCTTCCAAATATCACTTTGCCAATTCCACAAGAACACTCTTAGAGAAAGGCTTCTTGAGGTGAAAGCTGTAACTCTGTGAGATGAATTAACAGAACACACAGCAGATTCTCAGAAAGCTTCTTTCCAGTTTTTAATGGAACATATTTCCTTTTTAATCATAGCCCTCCCTGGGCTTCCAAATATCACTTTGCCAATTCCACAAGAACAGCCTTAGCGAAAGGCTTCTGGAAGGGAAAGATGTAAGTCTGTGAGATGAATTAACAGAACACAAAGCAGTTTCTCAGAAAGCTTCTTTCCTGTTTTTAACCGAAGATATTTCCTTTATCACCATAGCCCTCTATGGGCTTCCAAATATCAATTTGCCAATTCCACAAGAACAGTCTTAGAGAAAGGCTTCCTGATGGGAAAGATTATCAGAACACAAAGCAGTTTCTCAGAAAGCTTCTTTCCAGTTTTTAAAGGAAGATATTTCCTTTTTCACCACAGCCCTCTATGGGCTTCCAAATATCACTTTGCCAATTCCACAAGAACAGTCTTAGAGAAAGGCTTCTTGAGGTGAAAGCTGTAACTCTGTGAGATGAATTAACAGAACACAAAGCACTTTCTCAGAAAGCTTCTTTCCAGTTTTTAACCGAAGATATTTCCGCTTTCAACATAGCCCTCTATGGACTTCCAAATATCACTTTACCAATTCCACAAGAACAGCCTTAGCGAACGGCTTATTGAAGGGAAAGATGTAACTCTGTGAGATGAATTATCAGAACACAAAGCAGTTTCTCAGAAAGCTTCCTTCCCGTTTTTAAAGGAAGATATTTCTTTTTTCACCATAGCCCTCTATGGGCTTCCAAATATCACTTTGCCAATTCCACAAGAACAGCCTTAGCGAACGGCTTATTGAAGGGAAATATGTAACTCTGTGAGATGAATTAACAGAACACAAAGCAGTTTCTCAGAAACCTTCTTTCCAGTATTTAACGGAAGATAATTCCGTTTTCACCATAGCCCTCTATAGGCTTCCAAATATCACTTTGCCAATTCCACAAGAACAGCATTAGCGAAAGGCTTCTTGAAGGGAAAGATGTAACTCTGTGATATGAATTAACAGAACACAAAGCAGTTTCTCAGAAAGCTTCTTTCCAGTTTTTAAAGGAAGATATTTCCTTTTTCACCATAGCCCTCTATGGGCTTCCAAATATCACTTTGCAAATTCCACAAGAACAGCCTTAGAGAAAGGCTTCTTGAGGTTCAAGCTGTAACACTGTGAGATGAATTAACAGAACACAAAGCAGTATCTCAGAAAGCTTCTTTCCAGTTTTTAAAGGAAGATATTTCCTTTCTCACCATAGCCCTCTATGGGCTTCCAAATATCACTTGGCCAATTGCACAAGAACAGTCTTAGAGAAAGGCTTATTGAGGGGAAAGATGTAACTCTGTGAGATGAATTATCAGAACACAAAGCAGTTTCTCAGAAAGCTTCTTTCCAATTTTTAAAGGAAGATATTTCCTTTTTCACCACAGCCCCCTAGGGGCTTCCAAATATCACTTTGCAAATTCCACAAGAACAGTCTTAGAGAAAGGCTTCTTGAGTTGAAAGCTGTAACTCTGTGAGATGAATTTACAGAACACAAAGCACTTTCTCAGAAAGCTTCTTTCCAATTTTTAACGGAAGATATTTCCGCTTTCACCGTAGCCCTCTATGGGCTTCCAAATATCCCTCTGCCAATTCCACAAGAACAGCCTTAGCGAAAGGCTTCTTGAAGGAAAAGATGTAACTCTGTGAGATGAATTAACAGAACACAAAGCAGTTTCTCAGAAAGCTTCTTTCCACTTTTTAACGGAAGATATTTCGTTTTTCACCATTGCCCTCTATGGGCTTCCAAATATCACTTTGCCAATTGCACAAGAACAGCCTTAGCGAAAGGCTTTCTGATGGGAAAGATGTAACTCTGTGAGATGAATTAACAGAACACAAAGCAGTTTCCAGAAAGCTTCTTTCCAGTTTTTAACCGAAGATATTTCCGCTTTCACCATAGCCCTCTATTGGCTTCCAAATATCACTTTGCCAATTCCACAAGAACAGCCTTAGCGAATGGCTTATTGAAGGGAAGGATGTAACTCTGTGAGATGAATTATCAGAACACAAAGCAGTTTCTCAGAAAGCTTCTTTCCCGTTTTTAAAGAAGATATTTCTTTTTTCACCATGGCCATCTATGGGCTTCCAAATATCCCTTTGCCAATTCCACAAGAACAGCCTTAGCGAAAGGCTTCTTGAAGGGAAAGATGTAACACTGTGAGATGAATTAACAGAACACAAAGCAGTTTCTCAGAAAGCTTCTTTCCAGTTTTTAACGGAAGATATTTCCTTTTTCACCTTAGCCCTCTATGGGCTTCCAAATATCACTTTGCCAATTCCACAAGAGCAGCCTTAGCGAACGGCTTCTTGAAGGGAAAGATGTAAATCTGTGAGATGAATTAACAGAACACAAAGCAGTTTCTAAGAAAGCTTCTTTCCAGTGTTTAACGGAAGATATTTCCTTTTTCACCATTGCCCTCTATGGGCTTCCAAATATCACATTGCCAATTCCACAAGAACAGTCTTAGAGAAAGGCTTCTTGAAGGGAAAGCTGTAACTCTGTGAAACGAATTAACAGAACACAAAGCAGTTTCTCAGAAAGCTTCTCTCCAGTATTTAACGGAAGATATTTCCTTTTTCACCATAGCCCACTAAGGGCTTCCAAATATCACTTTGCCAATTCCACAAGAACAGCCTGAGCGAAAAGGCTTTGAAGGGAAAGATGTAAATCTGTGAGATGAATTAACAGAACACAAAGCAGTTTCTCAGAAAGCTTCTTTCCAGTTTTTAACGAAGATATTTCCTTTTTCACCATTGCCCTCTATGGGCTTCCAAATATCACTTTGCCAATTCCACAAGAACAGCCTTAGCGAAAGGCTTCTTGATGGGAAAGATGGAACTCTGTGAGATGAATTAACAGAACACAAAGCAGTTTCTCAGAAAGCTTCTTCCAGTTTTTAACCAAGATATTTCCTTTTCACCATAGCCCTCTATGGGCTTCCAAATATCACATTGCCAATTCCACAAGAACAGTCTTAGAAAGGCTTCTTGAGGAAAGCTGTAACTCTGTGAGATGAATTAACAGAACACAAAGCAGTTTCTCAGAAACCTTCTTTCCAGTTTTTAACGGAAGATATTTCCTTTTTCACCAGAGCCCTCTATGGGCTTCCAAATATTACTTTCCCAATTCCACAAGAACAGCCTTAGCGAAAGGCTTCTTGATGGGAAAGATGTAACTCTGTGAGATGAATTAACAGAACACAAAGCAGTTTCTCAGAAAGCTTGTTTCCAGTTTTTAACGGAAGATATTTCCTTTTTCACCTTAGCCCTCTATGGGCTTCCAAATATCACTTTGCCAATTCCACAAGAACAGCCTTAGCGAAAGGCTTCTTGAAGGGAAAGATGGAAATCTGTGAGATGAATTAACAGAACACAAAGCAGTTTCTCAGAAAGCTTCTTTCCCGTTTTTAAAGAAGATATTTCTTTTTTCACCATGGCCATCTATGGGCTTCCAAATATCACTTTGCCAATTCCACAAGAACAGCCTTAGCGAAAGGCTTATTGAAGGGAAACATGTAACTCTGTGAGATGAATTAACAGAACACAAAGCAGTTTCTCAGAAAGCTTCTTTCCAGTTTTTAATCGAAGATATTTCCTTTTTCACCATAGCCCTCTATGGGCTTCCCAATATCACTTTGCCAATTCCACAAGAACAGCCTTAGCGAAAGGCTTCTTGAAGGGAAAGATGTAATTCTGTGAGATGAATTAACAGAACACAAAGCAGTTTCTCAGAAAGCTTCTTTCCAGTTTTTAACCGAAGATATTTCCGCTTTCACCATAGCCCTCTATTGGCTTCCAAATATCACTTTGCCAATTCCACAAGAACAGTCTTAGAGAAAGGCTTCCTGAGGGGAAAGCTGTAACTCTGTGACATGAATTAACAGAGCACAAAGCAGTTTCTCAGAAAGCTTCTTTCCAGTTTTTAACGGAAGATAATTTCTTTTTCACCTTAGCCCTCTATGGGCTTCCAAATATCACTTTGCCAATTCCACAAGAACAGCATTAGCGAAAGGCTTCTTGAAGGGAAAGATGTAAGTCTGTGAGATGAATTAAAAGAACACAAAGCAGTTTCTCAGAAAGCTTCTTTCCTGTTTTCAATCTGAGATATTTCCTTTTTCACCATAGCCCTCTATGGGCTTCCAAATATCACTTTGCAAATTCCACAAGAACAGTCTTAGAGAAAGGCTTCTTGAGGTGAAAGCTGTAACTCTGTGAGATGAATTTACAGAACGCTAAGCACTTTCTCAGAAAGCTTCTTTCCAGTTTATATCAGAAGTTATTTCCTTTTTCACCGTTGCCCTCAATGGGCTTCCAAATATCACTTTTCCAATTCCAGAAGAACAGCCTTAGGGAAAGGCTTCTTGAAGGGAAAGATGTAACTCTGTGAGTTGAATTAACAGAACACAAAGCAGTTTCTCAGAAAGCTTCTTTCCAGTTTTTAACCGAAGATATTTCCTTTTTCACCATAGCCCTCTACGGGCTTCCAAATATCACATTGCCAATTCCACAAGAACAGTCTTAGAGAAAGGCTTCTTGAGGGGAAAGCTGTAACTCTGTGAGACGAATTAACAGAACACAAAGCAGTTTCTCAGAAAGCTTCTCTCCAGTATTTAACGGAAGATATTTCCTTTTTCACCATAGCCCTCTAAGGGCTTCCAAATATCACTTTGCCAATTCCACAAGAACAGCCTTAGCGAAAGGCTTCTTGAAGGGAAAGATGTAAATCTGTGACATGAATTAAGAGAACGCAAAGCAGTTTCTCAGAAAGCTTCTTTCCAGTTTTTAACGGAAGATATTTCCTTGTTCACCACTGCCCTCTATGGGCTTCCAAATATCACTTTGCCAATTCCACAAGAACAGCCTTATTGAAAGTCTTCTTGATGTGAAAGATGGAACTCTGTGAGATGAATTAACAGAACACAAAGCAGTTTCTCAGAAAGCTTCTTTCTAATTTTTCACCAAAGTTTTTCCTTTTTCTCCATAGCCCTCTATGGGCTTCCAAATATCACATTGCCAATTCCACAAGAACAGTCTTAGAGAAAGGCTTCTTGAGGGGAAAGATGTAACTCTGTGAGATGAATTAACAGAACACAAAGCAGTTTCTCAGAAAGCTTCTTTCCAGTTTTTAACGGAAGATATTTCCTTTTTCACCTTAGCCCTCTATGGGCTTCCAAATATCACTTTGCCAATTCCACAAGAACAGCCTTAGAGAAAGGCTTCTTGAAGGGAAAGATGTAAATCTGTGAGATGAATTAACAGAACACAAAGCAGTTTCTAAGAAAGCTTCTTTCCAGTTTTTAACGGAAGATATTTCCTTTTTCACCATTGCCCTCTATGGGCTTCCAAATACCACTTTGCCAATTCCACAAGAACAGCCTTAGCGAAAGGCTTCTTGATCGAAAAGATGGAACTCTGTGAGATGAATTAACAGAACACAAAGCAGTTTCTCAGAAAGCTTCTTTCCAATTTTTAACCAAAGGTATTTCCTTTTTCACCATAGCCCTCTATGGGCTTCCAAATATCACATTGCCAATTCCACAAGAACAGCCTTAGCGAAAGGCTTCTTGATGGGAAAGATGTAACTCTGTGAGATGAATTATCAGAACACAAAGCAGTTTCTCAGAAAGCTTCTTTCAAGTTTTTAAAGGAAGATATTTCCTTTTACACCATTGCCCTCTATGGGCTTCCAAATATCACTTTGCCAATTCCACAAGAACAGCCTTAGCGAAAGGCTTCTTGAAGGGAAAGATGTATCTTTGTGAGATGAATTAACAGAACACAAAGCAGTTTCTCAGAAAGCTTCTTTCCAGTTTTTAACCGAAGATATTTCCTTTTTCACCATAGCCCTCTATGGGCTTCCAAATATCACTTTGCCAATTCCACAAGGAAAGCCTTAGCGAAAGGCATCCTGTTGGGAAAGATGTAACTCTGTGATGTGAATTATCAGAACACAAAGCAGTTTCTCAGAAAGCTTCTTTCCAGTTTTTAAAGGAAGATATTTCCTTTTTCACCATAGCCCCCTATGGGCTTCCAAATATCACTTGGCCAATTCCACAAGAATAGCCTTAGCGAAAGGCTTCTTGAGGTGAAAGCTGTAACTCTGTGAGATGAATTAACAGAACACAAAGCACTTTCTCAGAAAGGTGCTTTCCAGTTTTTAACCGAAGATATTTCTGCTTTCAACATAGCCCACTATGGCCTTCCAAATATCACTTTGCCAATTCCACAAGAACAGTCTTAGAGAAAGGCTTCCTGAGGGGAAAGCTGTAACTCTGTGACATGAATTAACAGAGCACAAAGCAGTTTCTCAGAAAGCTTCTTTCCAGTTTTTAACGGAAGATAATTTCTTTTTCACCTTAGCCCTCTATGGGCTTCCAAATATCACTTTGCCAATTCCACAAGAACAGCATTAGCGAAAGGCTTCTTGAAGGGAAAGATGTAAGTCTGTGAGATGAATTAACAGAACACAAAGCAGTTTCTCAGAAAGCTTCTTTCCTGTTTTTAATCTGAGATATTTCCTTTTTCACCATAGCCCTCTATGGGCTTCCAAATATCACTTTGCAAATTCCACAAGAACAGTCTTAGAGAAAGGCTTCTTGAGGTGAAAGCTGTAACTCTGTGAGATGAATTTACAGAACGCAAAGCACTTTCTCAGAAAGCTTCTTTCCAGTTTATATCAGAAGTTATTTCCTTTTTCACCGTTGCCCTCAATGGGCTTCCAAATATCACTTTTCCAATTCCAGAAGAACAGCCTTAGGGAAAGGCTTCTTGAAGGGAAAGATGTAACTCTGTGAGATGAATTAACAGAACACAAAGCAGTTTCTCAGAAAGCTTCTTTCCAGTTTTTAACCGAAGATATTTCCTTTTTCACCATAGCCCTCTACGGGCTTCCAAATATCACTTTGCCAATTCCACAAGAACAGTCTTAGAGAAAGGCTTCCTGAGGGGAAAGCTGTAACACTGTGAGATGAACTAACAGAACCCAAAGTAGTTTCTCAGAAAGCTTCTTTCCAGTTTTTAACGGAAGATATTTCCGCTTTCACCAGAGCCCTCTATGGGCTTCCAAATATCACTTTGCCACTTCCACAAGAACAGCCTTAGTGACAGGCTTCTTGAAGGGAAAGATGTAACTCTGTGAGATGAATTAACAGAACACGAAGCAGTTTCTCAGAAAGATTCTTTCCAGTTTTTAACCGAAGATATTTCCTTTTTCACCATAGCCCTCTACGGGCTTCCAAATATCACATTGCCAATTCCACAAGAACAGTCTTAGAGAAAGGCTTCTTGAGGGGAAAGCTGTAACTCTGTGAGACGAATTAACAGAACACAAAGCAGTTTCTCAGAAAGCTTCTCTCCAGTATTTAACGGAAGATATTTCCTTTTTCACCATAGCCCTCTAAGGGCTTCCAAATATCACTTTGCCAATTCCACAAGAACAGCCTTAGCGAAAGGCTTCTTGAAGGGAAAGATGTAAATCTGTGACATGAATTAAGAGAACGCAAAGCAGTTTCTCAGAAAGCTTCTTTCCAGTTTTTAACGGAAGATATTTCCTTGTTCACCACTGCCCTCTATGGGCTTCCAAATATCACTTTGCCAATTCCACAAGAACAGCCTTATTGAAAGGCTTCTTGATGGGAAAGATGGAACTCTGTGAGATGAATTAACAGAACACAAAGCAGTTTCTCAGAAAGCTTCTTTCTAATTTTTAACCAAAGATATTTCCTTTTTCTCCATAGCCCTCTATGGGCTTCCAAATATCACATTGCCAATTCCACAAGAACAGTCTTAGAGAAAGGCTTCTTGAGGGGAAAGATGTAACTCTGTGAGATGAATTAACAGAACACAAAGCAGTTTCTCAGAAAGCTTCTTTCCAGTTTTTAACGGAAGATATTTCCTTTTTCACCTTAGCCCTCTATGGGCTTCCAAATATCACTTTGCCAATTCCACAAGAACAGCCTTAGCGAAAGGCTTCTTGAAGGGAAAGATGGAAATCTGTGAGATGAATTAACAGAACACAAAGCAGTTTCTCAGAAAGCTTCTTTCCAGTTTTTAACGGAAGATATTTCCTTTTTCACCATAGCCCTCTATGGGCTTCCAAATATCACTTTGCCAATTCCACAAGAAAGCCTTAGCGAAAGGCTTCTTGAAGGAAAGATGTAAATCTGTGAGATGAATTAACAGAACACAAAGCAGTTTCTCAGAAAGCTTCTTTCCAGTTTTTAACGGAAGATATTTCCTTTTTCACCATTGCCCTCTATGGGCTTCCAAATATCACTTTGCCAATTCCACAAGAACAGCCTTAGCGAAAGGCTTCTTGATGGGAAAGATGGAACTCTGTGAGATGAATTAACAGAACACAAAGCAGTTTCTCAGAAAGCTTCTTTCCAGTTTTTAACGGAAGATATTTCCTTTTTCACCTTAGCCCTCTATGGGCTTCCAAATATCACTTTGCCAATTCCACAAGAACAGCCTTAGCGAAAGGCTTCTTGAAGGGAAAGATGGAAATCTGTGAGATGAATTAACAGAACACAAAGCAGTTTCTCAGAAAGCTTCTTTCCAGTTTTTAACGGAAGATATTTCCTTTTCACCATAGCCCTCTATGGCTTCCAAATATCACTTTGCCAATTCCACAAGAAAAGCCTTAGCGAAAGGCTTCTTGAAGGGAAAGATGTAAATCAGTGAGATGAATTAACAGAACGCAAAGCAGTATCTCAGAAAGCTTCTTTCCAGTTTTTAACGGAAGATATTTCCTTTTTCACCATTGCCCTCTATGGGCTTCCAAATATCACTTTGCCAATTCCACAAGAACAGCCTTAGCGAAAGGCTTCTTGATGGGAAAGATGGAACTCTGTGAGATGAATTAACAGAACACAAAGCAGTTTCTCAGAAAGCTTCTTTCCAATTTTTAACCAAGATATTTCCTTTTTCACCATACCCCTCTATGGGCTTCCAAATATCACATTGCCAATTCCACAAGAACAGTCTTAGAAAGGCTTCTTGAGGAAAGCTGTAACTCTGTGAGATGAATTAACAGAACACAAAGCAGTTTCTCAGAAACCTTCTTTCCAGTTTTTAACGGAAGATATTTCGCTTTCACCAGAGCCCTCTATGGGCTTCCAAATATCACTTTCCCAATTCCACAAGAACAGCCTTAGCGAAAGGCTTCTTGATGGGAAAGATGTAACTCTGTGAGATGAATTAACAGAACACAAAGCAGTTTCTCAGAAAGCTTGTTTCCAGTTTTTAACGGAAGATATTTCCTTTTTCACCTTAGCCCTCTATGGGCTTCCAAATATCACTTTGCCAATTCCACAAGAACAGCCTTAGCGAAAGCCTTCTTGAAGGGAAAGATGGAAATCTGTGAGATGAATTAACAGAACACAAAGCAGTTTCTCAGAAAGCTTCTTTCCAGTTTTTAACGGAAGGTATTTCCTTTTTCACCATTGCCCTCTATGGGCTTCCAAATATCACTTTGCCAATTCCACAAGAACAGCCTTAGCGAAAGGCTTCTTGATGGGAAAGATGGAACTCTGTGAGATGAATTAACAGAACACAAAGCAGTTTCTCAGAAAGCTTCTTTCCAATTTTTAACCAAAGGTATTTCCTTTTTCACCATAGCCCTCTGTGGGCTTCCAAATATCACATTGCCAATTCCACAAGAACAGTCTTAGAGAAAGGCTTCTTGAAGGGAAAGATGGAAATCTGTGAGATGAATTAAGAGAACACAAAGCAGTTTCTCAGAAACCTTCTTTCCAGTTTTTAACGGAAGATATTTCCTTTTTCACCATAGCCTCTATGGGCTTCCAAATATCACTTTCCCAATTCCACAAGAACAGCCTTAGTGACAGGCTTCTTGAAGGGAAAGATGTAACTCTGTGAGATGAATTAACAGAACACGAAGCAGTTTCTCAGAAAGCTTCTTTCCAGTTTTTAACCGAAGATATTTTCTTTTTCACCATAGCCCTCTATGTTCTTCCAAATATCACTTTGCCAATTCCACAAGTACAGACTTAGCGAAAGGCTTCTTGAAGGAAAAGATGTATCTCTGTGAGATGAATTAACAGAACACAAAGCAGTTTCTCAGAAAGCTTCTTTCCTGTTTTTAACCGAAGATATTTCCTTTTTCACCATAGCCCTCTATGGGCTTCCAAATATCAATTTGCCAATTCCACAAACACAGCCTCAGCGAAAGGCTTCCTGATGGGAAAGATTATCAGAACACAAAGCAGTTTCTCAGAAAGCTTCTTTCCAGTTTTTAAAGGAAGATATTTCCTTTTTCACCACAGCCCTCTATGGGCTTCCAAATATCACTTTGCCAATTCCACAAGAACAGTCTTAGCGAAAGGCTTTGAAGGAAAGATGTATCTCTGTGAGATGAATTAACAGAACACAAAGCAGTTTCTCAGAAAGCTTCTTTCCAGTTTTTAACGGAAGATATTTCCTTTTCACCATAGCCCTCTATGGCTTCCAAATATCACTTTGCCAATTCCACAAGAACAGCCTTAGCGAAAGGCTTCTTGATGGGAAAGATGTAACTCTGTGATGTGAATTATCAGAACACAAAGCAGTTTCTCAGAAAGCTTCTTTCCAGTTTTTAACGGAAGATATTTCCTTTTCACCATAGCCTCTATGGGCTTCCAAATATCACTTTCCCAATTCCACAAGAACAGCCTTAGCGAAAGGCTTCTTGATGGGAAAGATGTAACTCTGTGAGATGAATTAACAGAACACAAAGCAGTTTCTCAGAAACCTTCTTTCCAGTTTTTAACGGAAGATATTTCCTTTTTCACCTTAGCCCTCTATTGGCTTCCAAATATTACTTTGCCAATTCCACAAGAACAGTCTTAGAGAAAGGCTTCTTGAGGGGAAAGCTGTAACTCTGTGAGATGAATTAACAGAACACAAAGCAGTTTCTCAGAAAGCTTCTTTCAAGTTTTTAAAGGAAGATATTTCCTTTTACACCATTGCCCTCTATGGGCTTCCAAATATCACTTTGCCAATTCCACAAGAACAGCCTTAGCGAAAGGCTTCTTGAAGGAAAGATGTAACTCTGTGAGATGAATTAACAGAACACAAAGCAGTTTCTCAGAAAGCTTCTTTCCAGTTTTTAACCGAAGATATTTCCTTTTTCACCATAGCCCTCTATGGGCTTCCAAATATCACTTTGCCAATTCCACAAGGAAAGCCTTAGCGAAAGGCATCCTGTTGGGAAAGATGTAACTCTGTGATGTGAATTATCAGAACACAAAGCAGTTTCTCAGAAAGCTTCTTTCCAGTTTTTAAAGGAAGATATTTCCTTTTTCACCATAGCCCCCTATGGGCTTCCAAATATCACTTGGCCAATTCCACAAGAATAGCCTTAGCGAAAGGCTTCTTGAGGTGAAAGCTGTAACTCTGTGAGATGAATTAACAGAACACAAAGCACTTTCTCAGAAAGGTGCTTTCCAGTTTTTAACCGAAGATATTTCCGCTTTCAACATAGCCCACTATGGCCTTCCAAATATCACTTTGCCAATTCCACAAGAACAGTCTTAGAAAGGCTTCCTGAGGGAAAGCTGTAACTCTGTGACATGAATTAACAGAGCACAAAGCAGTTTCTCAGAAAGCTTCTTTCCAGTTTTTAACGGAAGATAATTTCTTTTTCACCTTAGCCCTCTATGGGCTTCCAAATATCACTTTGCCAATTCCACAAGAACAGCATTAGCGAAAGGCTTCTTGAAGGGAAAGATGTAAGTCTGTGAGATGAATTAACAGAACACAAAGCAGTTTCTCAGAAAGCTTCTTTCCTGTTTTTAATCTGAGATATTTCCTTTTCACCATAGCCCTCTATGGGCTTCCAAATATCACTTTGCAAATTCCACAAGAACAGTCTTAGAAAGGCTTCTTGAGGGAAAGCTGTAACTCTGTGAGATGAATTAACAGAACACAAAGCAGTTTCTCAGAAAGCTTCTTTCCAGTTTATATCAGAAGTTATTTCCTTTTCACGTTGCCCTCAATGGGCTTCCAAATATCACTTTTCCAATTCCAGAAGAACAGCCTTAGGGAAAGGCTTCTTGAAGGGAAAGATGTAACTCTGTGAGATGAATTAACAGAACACAAAGCAGTTTCTCAGAGCTTCTTTCCAGTTTTTAACGAAGATATTTCCTTTTCACCATAGCCCTCACGGGCTTCCAAATATCACTTTGCCAATTCCACAAGAACAGTCTTAGAGAAAGGCTTCCTGAGGGAAAGCTGTAACACTGTGAGATGAACTAACAGAACCCAAAGTAGTTTCTCAGAAAGCTTCTTTCCAGTTTTTAACCGAAGATATTTCCGCTTTCAACATAGCCCACTATGGCCTTCCAAATATCACTTTGCCAATTCCACAAGAACAGTCTTAGAGAAAGGCTTCCTGAGGGGAAAGCTGTAACTCTGTGACATGAATTAACAGAGCACAAAGCAGTTTCTCAGAAAGCTTCTTTCCAGTTTTTAACGGAAGATAATTTCTTTTTCACCTTAGCCCTCTATGGGCTTCCAAATATCACTTTGCCAATTCCACAAGAACAGCATTAGCGAAAGGCTTCTTGAAGGGAAAGATGTAAGTCTGTGAGATGAATTAACAGAACACAAAGCAGTTTCTCAGAAAGCTTCTTTCCTGTTTTAATCTGAGATATTTCCTTTTCACCATAGCCCTCTATGGGCTTCCAAATATCACTTTGCAAATTCCACAAGAACAGTCTTAGAGAAAGGCTTCTTGAGGTGAAAGCTGTAACTCTGTGAGATGAATTTACAGAACGCAAAGCACTTTCTCAGAAAGCTTCTTTCCAGTTTATATCAGAAGTTATTTCCTTTTCACGTTGCCCTCAATGGGCTTCCAAATATCACTTTTCCAATTCCAGAAGAACAGCCTTAGCGAAAGGCTTTGAAGGGAAAGATGTAACTCTGTGAGATGAATTAACAGAACACAAAGCAGTTTCTCAAGCTTCTTTCCAGTTTTAACGAAGATATTTCCTTTTCACCATAGCCCTCACGGGCTTCCAAATATCACTTTGCCAATTCCACAAGAACAGTCTTAGAGAAAGGCTTCCTGAGGGGAAAGCTGTAACACTGTGAGATGAACTAACAGAACCCAAAGTAGTTTCTCAGAAAGCTTCTTTCCAGTTTTTAACGGAAGATATTTCCGCTTTCACCAGAGCCCTCTATGGGCTTCCAAATATCACTTTGCCACTTCCACAAGAACAGCCTTAGTGACAGGCTTCTTGAAGGAAAGATGTAACTCTGTGAGATGAATTAACAGAACACAAAGCAGTTTCTCAAGCTTCTTTCCAGTTTTTAACGAAGATATTTCTTTTTCACCATAGCCCTCTATGGGCTTCCAAATATCACTTTGCCAATTCCACAAGAACAGACTTAGCGAAAGGCTTCTTGAAGGAAAGATGTATCTCTGTGAGATGAATTAACAGAACACAAAGCAGTTTCTCAGAAAGCTTCTTTCCAGTTTTAACGAAGATATTTCCTTTTCACCATAGCCCTCTATGGGCTTCCAAATATCACTTGCCAATTCCACAAGAACAGCATTAGCGAAAGGCTTCTTGAAGGGAAAGCTGTAACTCTGTGAGATGAATTATCAGAACACAAAGCAGTTTCTCAGAAAGCTTCTTTCCAGTTTTTAATGGAAGATATTTCCTTTTTCACCATAGCCCTCTATGGGCTTCCAAATATCACTTTCCCAATTCCACAAGAACAGCCTTAGCGAAAGGCTTCTTGAAGGGAAAGATGTAACTCTGTGAGATGAATTAACAGAAGACAAAGCAGTTTCTCAGAAAGCTTCTTTCCAGTTTTTAACCGAAGATATTTCCTTTTTCACCATAGGCTCTATGGGCTTCCAAATATCACTTTGCCAATTCCACAAAAACAGACTTAGCGACAGGCTTCGTGAAGGGAGAGATGTAACTCTGTGAGATGAATTATCAGAACACAAAGCAGTTTCTCAGAAAGCTTCTTTCCAGTTTTTAACGGAAGATATTTCCTTTTTCACCATAGCCCTCTATGGGCTTCCAAATATCACTTGCCAATTCCACAAGAACAGCCTTAGCGAAAGGCTTCTTGATGGGAAAGATGTAACTCTGTGAGATGAATTAACAGAACACAAAGCAGTTTCTCAGAAAGCTTCTTTCCAGTTTTTAACGGAAGATATTTCCTTTTCACCTTAGCCCTCTATGGGCTTCCAAATATCACTTTGCCAATTCCACAAGAACAGTCTTAGAGAAAGGCTTCTTGAGGGGAAAGCTGTAACTCTGTGAGATGAATTAACAGAACACAAAGCAGTTTCTCAGAAAGCTTCTTTCAAGTTTTTAAAGGAAGATATTTCCTTTTTCACCATTGCCCTCTATGGGCTTCCAAATATCACTTTGCCAATTCCACAAGAACAGCCTTAGCGAAAGGCTTCTTGAAGGGAAAGATGTAACTCTGTGAGATGAATTAACAGAACACAAAGCAGTTTCTCAGAAAGCTTCTTTCCAGTTTTAACGGAAGATATTTTTTTCACCATAGCCCTCTATGGGCTTCCAAATATCACTTTGCTAATTCCACAAGGAAAGCCTTAGCGAAAGGCATCCTGTTGGGAAAGATGTAACTCTGTGATGTGAATTATCAGAACACAAAGCAGTTTCTCAGAAAGCTTCTTTCCAGTTTTTAACCGAAGATATTTCCTTTTTCACCATAGCCCTCTATGGGCTTCCAAATATCACTTGGCCAATTCCACAAGAATAGCCTTAGCGAAAGGCTTCTTGAGGTGAAAGCTGTAACTCTGTGAGATGAATTAACAGAACACAAAGCACTTTCTCAGAAAGGTGCTTTCCAGTTTTTAACCGAAGATATTTCCGCTTTCAACATAGCCCACTATGGCCTTCCAAATATCACTTTGCCAATTCCACAAGAACAGTCTTAGAGAAAGGCTTCCTGAGGGGAAAGCTGTAACTCTGTGACATGAATTAACAGAGCACAAAGCAGTTTCTCAGAAAGCTTCTTTCCAGTTTTTAACGGAAGATAATTTCTTTTTCACCTTAGCCCTCTATGGGCTTCCAAATATCACTTTGCCAATTCCACAAGAACAGCATTAGCGAAAGGCTTCTTGAAGGGAAAGATGTAAGTCTGTGAGATGAATTAACAGAACACAAAGCAGTTTCTCAGAAAGCTTCTTTCCTGTTTTTAATCTGAGATATTTCCTTTTTCACCATAGCCCTCTATGGGCTTCCAAATATCACTTTGCAAATTCCACAAGAACAATCTTAGAGAAAGGCTTCTTGAGGTGAAAGCTGTAACTCTGTGAGATGAATTTACAGAACGCAAAGCACTTTCTCAGAAAGCTTCTTTCCAGTTTATATCAGAAGTTATTTCCTTTTTCACCGTTGCCCTCAATGGGCTTCCAAATATCACTTTTCCAATTCCAGAAGAACAGCCTTAGGGAAAGGCTTCTTGAAGGGAAAGATGTAACTCTGTGAGATGAATTAACAGAACACAAAGCAGTTTCTCAGAAGCTTCTTTCCAGTTTTTAACCGAAGATATTTCCTTTTTCACCATAGCCCTCTACGGGCTTCCAAATATCACTTTGCCAATTCCACAAGAACAGTCTTAGAGAAAGGCTTCCTGAGGGGAAAGCTGTAACACTGTGAGATGAACTAACAGAACCCAAAGTAGTTTCTCAGAAAGCTTCTTTCCAGTTTTTAACGGAAGATATTTCCGCTTTCACCAGAGCCCTCTATGGGCTTCCAAATATCACTTTGCCACTTCCACAAGAACAGCCTTAGTGACAGGCTTCTTGAAGGGAAAGATGTAACTCTGTGAGATGAATTAACAGAACACGAAGCAGTTTCTCAGAAAGCTTCTTTCCAGTTTTTAACCGAAGATAATTTCTTTTTCACCATAGCCCTCTATGTTCTTCCAAATATCACTTTGCCAATTCCACAAGTACAGACTTAGCGAAAGGCTTCTTGAAGGAAAAGATGTATCTCTGTGAGATGAATTAACAGAACACAAAGCAGTTTCTCAGAAAGCTTCTTTCCTGTTTTTAACCGAAGATATTTCCTTTTTCACCATAGCCCTCTATGGGCTTCCAAATATCAATTTGCCAATTCCACAAACACAGCCTCAGCGAAAGGCTTCCTGATGGGAAAGATTATCAGAACACAAAGCAGTTTCTCAGAAAGCTTCTTTCCAGTTTTTAAAGGAAGATATTTCCTTTTACACCACAGCCCTCTATGGGCTTCCAAATATCACTTTGCCAATTCCACAAGTACAGACTTAGCGAAAGGCTTCTTGAAGGAAAAGATGTATCTCTGTGAGATGAATTAACAGAACACAAAGCACTTTCTCAGAAAGCTTCTTTCCAGTTTTTAACCGAAGATATTTCCGCTTTCAACATAGCCCTCTATGGACTTCCAAATATCACTTTACCAATTCCACAAGAACAGCCTTAGCGAACGGCTTATTGAAGGGAAAGATGTAACTCTGTGAGATGAATTATCAGAACACAAAGCAGTTTCTCAGAAAGCTTCCTTCCCGTTTTTAAAGGAGGATATTTCTTTTTTCACCATAGCCCTCTATGGGCTTCCAAATATCACTTTGCCAATTCCACAAGAACAGCCTTAGCGAACGGCTTATTGAAGGGAAAGATGTAACTCTGTGAGATGAATTAACAGAACACAAAGCAGTTTCTCAGAAACCTTCTTTCCAGTATTTAACGGAAGATAATTCCTTTTTCACCATAGCCCTCTATGGGCTTCCAAATATCACTTTGCCAATTCCACAAGAACAGCATTAGCGAAAGGCTTCTTGAAGGGAAAGATGTAACTCTGTGAGATGAATTAACAGAACACAAAGCAGTTTCTCAGAAAGCTTCTTTCCTGTTTTTAAAGGAAGATATTTCCTTTTTCACCATAGCCCTCTATGGGCTTCCAAATATCACTTTGCAAATTCCACAAGAACAGCCTTAGAGAAAGGCTTCCTGAGGAAAGCTGTAACTCTGTGAGATGAATTAACAGAACACAAAGCAGTTTCTCAGAAAGCTTCTTTCCAGTTTTTAAGGAAGATATTTCCTTTTTCACCATAGCCCTCTATGGGCTTCCAAATATCACTTTGCCAATTCCACAAGAACAGTCTTAGAAAGGCTTCCTGAGGGAAAGCTGTAACTCTGTGAGATGAATTATCAGAACACAAAGCAGTTTCTCAGAAAGCTTCTTTCCAGTTTTTAAAGGAAGATATTTCCTTTTTCACCATAGCCTCTATGGGCTTCCAAATATCACTTTGCCAATTCCACAAGAACAGCCTTAGCGAAAGGCTTGAAGGAAAGATGTAACTCTGTGAGATGAATTAACAGAACACAAAGCAGTTTCTCAGAAAGCTTCTTCCAGTTTTTAACGGAAGATATTTCCTTTTCACCATTGCCCTCTATGGGCTTCCAAATATCACTTTGCCAATTCCACAAGAACAGCCTTAGCGAAAGGCTTCTTGAAGGAAAGATGTAACTCTGTGAGATGAATTAACAGAACACAAAGCAGTTTCTCAGAAAGCTTCTTTCCAGTTTTTAACGGAAGATATTTCTTTTTCACCATAGCCCTCTATGGGCTTCCAAATATCACTTTGCCAATTCCACAAGAACAGCCTTAGCGAAAGGCTTCTTGATGGGAAAGATGTAACTCTGTGAGATGAATTAACAGAACACAAAGCAGTTTCTCAGAAAGCTTCTTCCAGTTTTTAACCAAGATATTTCCTTTTCACCATAGCCCTCTATGGGCTTCCAAATATCACTTGCCAATTCCACAAGAACAGTCTTAGAGAAAGGCTTCTTGAGGGGAAAGCTGTAACTCTGTGAGATGAATTAACAGAACACAAAGCAGTTTCTCAGAAAGCTTCTTTCCAGTTTTTAACGGAAGATATTTCCTTTTCACCATAGCCCTCTATGGGCTTCTAAATATCACTTTCCAATTCCACAAGAACAGCCTTAGCGAAAGGCTTCTTGATGGGAAAGATGTAACTCTGTGAGATGAATTAACAGAACACAAAGCAGTTTCTCAGAAAGCTTCTTTCCAGTTTTTAACGGAAGATATTTCCTTTTCACCTTAGCCCTCTATGGGCTTCCAAATATCACTTTGCCAATTCCACAAGAACAGCCTTAGCGAAAGGCTTCTTGAAGGAAAGATGGAAATCTGTGAGATGAATTAACAGAACACAAAGCAGTTTCTCAGAAAGCTTCTTTCCAGTTTTTAACGGAAGATATTTCCTTTTCACCATTGCCCTCTATGGGCTTCCAAATATCACTTTGCCAATTCCACAAGAACAGCCTTAGCGAAAGGCTTCTTGATGGGAAAGATGGAACTCTGTGAGATGAATTAACAGAACACAAAGCAGTTTCTCAGAAAGCTTCTTTCCAGTTTTTAACGGAAGATATTTCCTTTTCACCATAGCCCTCTATGGGCTTCCAAATATCACTTGCCAATTCCACAAGAACAGCCTTAGCGAAAGGCTTCTTGATGGGAAAGATGTAACTCTGTGAGATGAATTAACAGAACACAAAGCAGTTTCTCAGAAAGCTTCTTTCCAGTTTTTAACGGAAGATATTTCTTTTTCACCATAGCCCTCTATGGCTTCCAAATATCACTTTGCCAATTCCACAAGAACAGCCTTAGCGAAAGGCTTCTTGAAGGAAAGATGTAACTCTGTGAGATGAATTAACAGAACACAAAGCAGTTTCTCAGAAAGCTTCTTTCCAGTTTTTAACGGAAGATATTTCCTTTTCACCATAGCCCTCTATGGGCTTCCAAATATCACTTTGCCAATTCCACAAGAACAGCCTTAGCGAAAGGCTTCTTGAAGGAAAGATGGAACTCTGTGAGATGAATTAACAGAACACAAAGCAGTTTCTCAGAAAGCTTCTTTCCAATTTTTAACCAAAGATATTTCTTTTTCACCATAGCCCTCTATGGGCTTCCAAATATCACTTTGCCAATTCCACAAGAACAGCCTTAGAGAAAGGCTTCTTGAAGGGAAAGCTGTAACTCTGTGAGATGAATTAACAGAACACAAAGCAGTTTCTCAGAAAGCTTCTTTCCAGTTTTTAACGGAAGATATTTCCTTTTTCACCATAGCCCTCTATGGGCTTCCAAATATCACTTTCCAATTCCACAAGAACAGCCTTAGAAAGGCTTCTTGAGGGAAAGATGTAACTCTGTGAGATGAATTATCAGAACACAAAGCAGTTTCTCAGAAAGCTTCTTTCCAGTTTTTAAAGGAAGATATTTCCTTTTTCACCATAGCCCTCTATGGGCTTCCAAATATCACTTTGCCAATTCCACAAAAACAGTCTTAGAGAAAGGCTTCCTGAGGGAAAAGCTGTAACTCTGTGAGATGAATTATCAGAACACAAAGCAGTTTCTCAGAAAGCTTCTTTCCAGTTTTTAACGGAAGATATTTCTTTCACCATAGCCCTCTATGGGCTTCCAAATATCACTTTGCCAATTCCACAAGAACAGCCTTAGAGAAAGGCTTCTTGAAGGGAAAGCTGTAACTCTGTGAGATGAATTAACAGAACACAAAGCAGTTTCTCAGAAAGCTTCTTTCCAGTTTTTAACGGAAGATATTTCCTTTTTCACCATAGCCCTCTATGGGCTTCCAAATATCACTTTGCCAATTCCACAAGAACAGTCTTAGAGAAAGGCTTCTTGAAGGAAAGATGTAACTCTGTGAGATGAATTAACAGAACACAAAGCAGTTTCTCAGAAAGCTTCTTTCCAGTTTTTAAGGAAGATATTTCCTTTTTCACCATAGTCCTCTATGGGCTTCCAAATATCACTTTGCCAATTCCACAAGAACAGCCTTAGAGAAAGGCTTCTTGAAGGGAAAGCTGTAACTCTGTGAGATGAATTAACAGAACACAAAGCAGTTTCTCAGAAAGCTTCTTTCCAGTTTTTAACGGAAGATATTTCTTTCACCATAGCCTCTATGGGCTTCCAAATATCACTTTGCCAATTCCACAAGAACAGCTTAGCGAAAGGCTTCTTGAAGGAAACATGTAATTCTGTGAGATGAATTAACAGAACACAAAGCAGTTTCTCAGAAAGCTTCTTTCCAGTTTTTAACGGAAGATATTTCCTTTTTCACCATTGCCCTCTATGGGCTTCCAAATATCACTTTGCCAATTCCACAAGAACAGCCTTAGCGAAAGGCTTCTGAAGGGAAAGATGTAACCTTGTGAGATGAATTAACAGAACACAAAGCAGTTTCTCAGAAAGCTTCTTTCCAGTTTTTAACGGAAGATATTTCCTTTTTCACCATAGCCCTCTATGGGCTTCCAAATATCACTTTGCCAATTCCACAAGAACAGCCTTAGCGAAAGGCTTCTTGAAGGGAAAGATGTAACTCTGTGAGATGAATTAACAGAACACAAAGCAGTTTCTCAGAAAGCTTCTTTCCAGTTTTTAACGGAAGATATTTCCTTTTCACCATAGCCTCTATGGGCTTCCAAATATCACTTTGCCAATTCCACAAGAACAGCCTTAGCGAAAGGCTTCTTGAAGGAAAGATGTAACTCTGTGAGATGAATTAACAGAACACAAAGCAGTTTCTCAGAAAGCTTCTTTCCAGTTTTTAACGGAAGATATTTCCTTTTCACCATAGCCCTCTATGGGCTTCCAAATATCACTTTGCCAATTCCACAAGAACAGCCTTAGCGAAAGGCTTCTTGAAGGAAAGATGTAACTCTGTGAGATGAATTAACAGAACACAAAGCAGTTTCTCAGAAAGCTTCTTTCCAGTTTTTAACGGAAGATATTTCCTTTTCACCATAGCCCTCTATGGGCTTCCAAATATCACTTTGCCAATTCCACAAGAACAGCCTTAGAAAGGCTTCTTGAAGGAAAGATGTAACTCTGTGAGATGAATTAACAGAACACAAAGCAGTTTCTCAGAAAGCTTCTTTCCAGTTTTTAACGGAAGATATTTTTCACCATAGCCCTCTATGGGCTTCCAAATATCACTTTGCCAATTCCACAAGAACAGCCTTAGCGAAAGGCTTCTTGAAGGAAAGATGTAACTCTGTGAGATGAATTAACAGAACACAAAGCAGTTTCTCAGAAAGCTTCTTTCCAGTTTTTAACGAAGATATTTCCTTTTCACCATAGCCTCTATGGGCTTCCAAATATCACTTTGCCAATTCCACAAGAACAGTCTTAGAAAGGCTTCTTGAAGGAAAGATGTAAATCTGTGAGATGAATTAACAGAACACAAAGCAGTTTCTCAGAAAGCTTCTTCCAGTTTTTAACGGAAGATATTTCCTTTTTCACCATAGCCCTCTATGGGCTTCCAAATATCACTTTGCCAATTCCACAAGAACAGCCTTAGCGAAAGGCTTCTTGAAGGAAAGATGTAACTCTGTGAGATGAATTAACAGAACACAAAGCAGTTTCTCAGAAAGCTTCTTTCCAGTTTTTAACGGAAGATATTTCCTTTTCACCATTGCCCTCTATGGGCTTCCAAATACTTTGCCAATTCCACAAGAACAGCCTTAGCGAAAGGCTTCTTGAAGGAAAGATGGAACTCTGTGAGATGAATTAACAGAACACAAAGCAGTTTCTCAGAAAGCTTCTTTCCAATTTTTAACCAAAGATATTTCCTTTTCACCATAGCCCTCTATGGGCTTCCAAATATCACTTGCCAATTCCACAAGAACAGTCTTAGAGAAAGGCTTCTTGAGGAAAGCTGTAACTCTGTGAGATGAATTAACAGAACACAAAGCAGTTTCTCAGAAAGCTTCTTTCCAGTTTTTAACGGAAGATATTTCCTTTTCACCATAGCCCTCTGGGCTTCCAAATATCACTTTGCCAATTCCACAAGAACAGCCTTAGCGAAAGGCTTCTTGAAGGAAAGATGTAACTCTGTGAGATGAATTAACAGAACACAAAGCAGTTTCTCAGAAAGCTTCTTTCCAGTTTTAACGGAAGATATTTCCTTTTTCACCATTGCCCTCTATGGGCTTCCAAATATCACTTTGCCAATTCCACAAGAACAGCCTTAGCGAAAGGCTTTGAAGGGAAAGATGGAACTCTGTGAGATGAATTAACAGAACACAAAGCAGTTTCTCAGAAAGCTTCTTTCCAGTTTTTAACCAAAGATATTTCCTTTTTCACCATAGCCTCTATGGGCTTCCAAATATCACATTGCCAATTCCACAAGAACAGCCTTAGCGAAAGGCTTCTTGAGGGAAAGATGTAACTCTGTGAGATGAATTAACAGAACACAAAGCAGTTTCTCAGAAAGCTTCTTTCCAGTTTTAACGGAAGATATTTCCTTTTTCACCATAGCCCTATGGGCTTCCAAATATCACTTTGCCAATTCCACAAGAACAGTCTTAGCGAAAGGCTTCTTGAAGGGAAAGATGTAACTCTGTGAGATGAATTAACAGAACACAAAGCAGTTTCTCAGAAAGCTTCTTTCCAGTTTTAACGGAAGATATTTCCTTTTTCACCATAGCCCTCTATGGGCTTCCAAATATCACTTTGCCAATTCCACAAGAACAGCCATAGCGAAAGGCTTCTTGAAGGAAAGATGTAACCTGTGAGATGAATTAACAGAACACAAAGCAGTTTCTCAGAAAGCTTCTTTCCAGTTTCTAACGGAAGATATTTCCTTATTCACCATTGCCCTCTTTGGGCTTCCAAATATCACTTTGCCAATTCCACAACAACAGCCTTAGCGAAAGGCTTCTTGAGGGGAAAGATGTAACTCTGTGAGATGAATTAACAGAACACAAAGCAGTTTCTCAGAAAGCTTCTTTCCAGTTTTTAACCGAAGATATTTCCTTTTTCACCATAGCCCTCTATGGGCTTCCAAATATCACTTTGCCAATTCCACAAGAACAGTCTTAGAGAAAGGCTTCTTGAGGGGAAAGCTGTAACTCTGTGAGATGAATTAACAGAACACAAAGCAGTTTCTCAGAAACCTTCTTTCCAGTATTTAACGGAAGATATTTCCTTTTTCACCATAGCCCTCTATGGGCTTCCAAATATCACTTTCCCAATTCCACAAGAACAGCCTTAGCGAAAGGCTTCTTGATGGGAAAGATGTAACTCTGTGAGATGAATTAACAGAACACAAAGCAGTTTCTCAGAAAGCTTCTTTCCAGTTTTAACGGAAGATATTTCCTTTTTCACCATAGCCTCTATGGGCTTCCAAATATCACTTGCCAATTCCACAAGAACAGCCTTAGCGAAAGGCTTCTTGAAGGGAAAGATGTAACTCTGTGAGATGAATTAACAGAACACAAAGCAGTTTCTCAGAAAGCTTCTTTCCAGTTTTTAACGGAAGATATTTCCTTTTTCACCATTGCCCTCTATGGGCTTCCAAATATCACTTTGCCAATTCCACAAGAACAGCCTTAGCGAAAGGCTTCTTGATGGGAAAGATGGAACTCTGTGAGATGAATTAACAGAACACAAAGCAGTTTCTCAGAAAGCTTCTTTCCAGTTTTTAACCGAAGATATTTCCTTTTTCACCATAGCCCTCTATGGGCTTCCAAATATCACATTGCCAATTCCACAAGAACAGTCTTAGAGAAAGGCTTGAGGGAAAGCTGTAACTCTGTGAGATGAATTAACAGAACACAAAGCAGTTTCTCAGAAACCTTCTTTCCAGTTTTAACGGAAGATATTTCCTTTTTCACCATAGCCCTCTATGGGCTTCCAAATATCACTTTCCCAATTCCACAAGAACAGCCTTAGCGAAAGGCTTCTTGATGGGAAAGATGTAACTCTGTGAGATGAATTATCAGAACACAAAGCAGTTTCTCAGAAAGCTTCTTCCAGTTTTTAACGGAAGATATTTCCTTTTTCACCATAGCCTCTATGGGCTTCCAAATATCAATTTGCCAATTCCACAAGAACAGCCTTAGCGAAAGGCTTCTGAAGGGAAAGATGTAATCTGTGAGATGAATTAACAGAACACAAAGCAGTTTCTCAGAAAGCTTCTTTCCAGTTTTAAAGGAAGATATTTCCTTTTTCACCATAGCCCTCTATGGGCTTCCAAATATCACTTTGCAAATTCCACAAGAACAGCCTTAGAGAAAGGCTTCTTGAGGAAAGCTGTAACACTGTGAGATGAATTAACAGAACACAAAGCAGTTTCTCAGAAAGCTTCTTTCCAGTTTTTAACCGAAGATATTTCCTTTTTCACCATAGCCTCTATGGGCTTCCAAATATCACTTGCCAATTCCACAAGAACAGTCTTAGAGAAAGGCTTATTGAAGGGAAAGATGTAACTCTGTGAGATGAATTATCAGAACACAAAGCAGTTTCTCAGAAAGCTTCTTTCCAGTTTTAAAGGAAGATATTTCCTTTTTCACCATAGCCCCCTAGGGGCTTCCAAATATCACTTTGCAAATTCCACAAGAACAGTCTTAGAGAAAGGCTTGAGGGAAAGCTGTAACTCTGTGAGATGAATTTACAGAACACAAAGCACTTTCTCAGAAAGCTTCTTTCCAGTTTTAACGGAAGATATTTCGCTTTCACCATAGCCTCTATGGGCTTCCAAATATCACTTTGCCAATTCCACAAGAACAGACTTAGTGAAAGGCTTCTTGATGGGAAAGATGTAACTCTGTGAGATGAATTAACAGAACACAAAGCAGTTTCTCAGAAAGCTTCTTTCCAGTTTTTAACGGAAGATATTTCCTTTTTCACCATTGCCCTCTATGGGCTTCCAAATATCACTTTGCCAATTCCACAAGAACAGCCTTAGCGAAAGGCTTCTTGATGGGAAAGATGTAACTCTGTGAGATGAATTAACAGAACACAAAGCAGTTTCTCAGAAAGCTTCTTTCCAGTTTTTAACCGAAGATATTTCCTTTTCACCATAGCCCTCTATGGGCTTCCAAATATCACTTTACCAATTCCACAAGAACAGCCTTAGCGAAAGGCTTCTTGAAGGGAAAGCTGTAACTCTGTGAGATGAATTAACAGAACACAAAGCACTTTCTCAGAAAGCTTCTTTCCAGTTTTTAACGGAAGATATTTCCTTTTTCACCGTTGCCCTCTATGGGCTTCCAAATATCACTTTGCCAATTCCACAAGAACAGCCTTAGCGAAAGGCTTCTTGAAGGGAAAGATGTAACTCTGTGAGATGAATTAACAGAACACAAAGCAGTTTCTCAGAAAGCTTCTTTCCAGAATTTAACGGAAGATATTTCGTTTTTCACCATTGCCCTCTATGGGCTTCTAAATATCACTTTGCCAATTCCACAAGAACAGCATTAGCGAAAGGCTTCTTGAAGGGAAAGATGTAACTCTGTGAGATGAATTAACAGAACACAAAGCAGTTTCTCAGAAAGCTTCTTTCCAGTTTTTAATCGAAGATATTTCTTTTCACCATAGCCCTATGGGCTTCCAAATATCACTTTGCCAATTCCACAAGAACAGCCTTACCTAAAAAGGCTTCTTGAAGGGAAAGATGTAAGTCTGTGAGATGAATTAACAGAACACAAAGCAGTTTCTCAGAAAGCTTCTTTCCAGTTTTAACGGAAGATATTTCCTTTTTCACCATAGCCCTCTATGGGCTTCCATATATCACTTTGCCAATTCCACAAAAACAGCATTACCGAAAGGCTTCTTGAAGGGAAAGATGTAACTCTGTGAGATGAATTAACAGAACACAAAGCAGTTTCTCAGAAAGCTTCTTTCCAGTTTTAACGAAGATATTTCCGCTTTCACCATAGCCCTCTATGGGCTTCCAAATATCACTTTGCCAATTCCACAAGAACAGTCTTAGAGAAAGGCTTCCTGAGGGGAAAGCTGTAACTCTGTGAGATGAATTAACAGAACACAAAGCAGTTTCTCAGAAAGCTTCTTTCCAGTTTTAACCGAAGATATTTCCTTTTTCACCATTGCCCTCTATGGGCTTCCAAATATCACTTTGCCAATTCCACAAGAACAGCCTTAGAGAAAGGCTTCTTGAAGGAAAGATGTAACTCTGTGAGATGAATTAACAGAACAAAAGCAGTTTCTCAGAAAGCTTCTTTCCAGTTTTAACGAAGATATTTCCTTTCTCACCATAGCCTCTATGGGCTTCCAAATATCACTTTGCCAATTCCACAAGAACAGCCTTAGCGAAAGGCTTCCTGATGGGAAAGATGTAACTCTGTGAGATGAATTATCAGAACACAAAGCAGTTTCTCAGAAAGCTTCTTTCCAGTTTTTAAAGGAAGATATTTCCTTTTTCACCATAGCCCTCTATGGGCTTCCAAATATCACTTGGCCAATTCCACAAAAACAGCCTTAGAGAAAGGCTTCTTGAGGTGAAAGCTGTAACTCTGTGAGATGAATTAACAGAACACAAAGCAGTTTCTCAAGCTTCTTTCCAGTTTTAACGAAGATATTTCCGCTTTCAACATAGCCCACTATGGCCTTCCAAATATCACTTTGCCAATTCCACAAGAACAGTCTTAGAGAAAGGCTTCCTGAAGGGAAAGCTGTAACTCTGTGACATGAATTAACAGAACACAAAGCAGTTTCTCAGAAAGCTTCTTTCCAGTTTTTAACGGAAGATAATTCCTTTTTCACCTTAGCCCTCTATGGGCTTCCAAATATCACTTTGCCAATTCCACAAGAACAGCCTTAGAGAAAGGCTTTTGAAGGGAAAGATGTAACTCTGTGAGATGAATTAACAGAACACAAAGCAGTTTCTCAGAAAGCTTCTTTCCAGTTTTTAACGAAGATATTTCTTTTCACCATAGCCCTCTATGGGCTTCCAAATATCACTTTGCCAATTCCACAAGAACAGCCTTAGCGATCGGCTTATTGAAGGAAAGATGTAACTCTGTGAGATGAATTATCAGAACACAAAGCAGTTTCTCAGAAAGCTTCTTTCCAGTTTTTAAAGGAAGATATTTCTTTTCACCATAGCCCTCTATGGGCTTCCAAATATCACTTTGCCAATTCCACAAGAACAGCCTTAGCGAAAGGCTTCTTGAGGGAAAGCTGTAACACTGTGAGATGAATTAACAGAACACAAAGCAGTTTCTCAGAAAGCTTCTTTCCAGTTTTTAACGGAAGATATTTCCTTTTTCACCATTGCCCTCTATGGGCTTCCAAATATCACTTTGCCAATTCCACAAGAACAGCCTTAGCGAAAGGCTTCTTGATGGGAAAGATGGAACTCTGTGAGATGAATTAACAGAACACAAAGCAGTTTCTCAGAAAGCTTCTTTCCAGTTTTTAACCTAAGATATTTCCTTTTTCACCATAGCCCTCTATGGGCTTCCAAATATCACATTGCCAATTCCACAAGAACAGTCTTAGAGAAAGGCTTCTTGAAGGGAAAGATGTAACTCTGTGAGATGAATTAACAGAACACAAAGCAGTTTCTCAGAAACCTTCTTTCCAGTTTTTAACGGAAGATATTTCCTTTTTCACCAGAGCCCTCTATGGGCTTCCAAATATCACTTTGCCAATTCCACAAGAACAGCCTTAGCGAAAGGCTTCTTGATGGGAAAGATGTAACTCTGTGAGATGAATTATCAGAACACAAAGCAGTTTCTCAGAAAGCTTCTTTCAAGTTTTTAAAGGAAGATATTTCCTTTTTCACCATAGCCCTCTATGGGCTTCCAAATATCAATTTGCCAATTCCACAAACACAGCCTCAGC
Organism: Erythrocebus patas; assembly: GCA_023783455.1. NCBI lineage: Eukaryota > Metazoa > Chordata > Mammalia > Primates > Cercopithecidae > Erythrocebus > Erythrocebus patas. The sequence goes on along the minus strand of JAKFHT010003846.1, from coordinate 90,276 downwards.
GAAAGGCTTCTTGAGGAAAGCTGTAACTCTGTGATGTGAATTATCAGAACACAAAGCAGTTTCTCAGAAAGCTTCTTTCCAGTTTTTAAAGGAAGATATTTCCTTTTTCACCATAGCCCTCTATGGGCTTCCAAATATCACTTTGCCAATTCCACAAGAACAGTCTTAGAGAAAGGCTTCTTGAGGTGAAAGCTGTAACTCTGTGAGATGAATTAACAGAACACAAAGCACTTTCTCAGAAAGCTTCTTTCCAGTTTTTAACCGAAGATATTTCCGCTTTCAACATAGCCCTCTATGGACTTCCAAATATCACTTTACCAATTCCACAAGAACAGCCTTAGCGAACGGCTTATTGAAGGGAAAGATGTAACTCTGTGAGATGAATTATCAGAACACAAAGCAGTTTCTCAGAAAGCTTCCTTCCAGTATTTAACGGAAGATAATTCCGTTTTCACCATAGCCCTCTATAGGCTTCCAAATATCACTTTGCCAATTCCACAAGAACAGCATTAGCGAAAGGCTTCTTGAAGGCAAACATGTAAGTCTGTGAGATGAATTAACAGAACACAAAGCAGTTTCTCAGAAAGCTTCTTTCCAGTTTTTAAAGGAAGATATTTCCTTTTTCAACATAGCCCTCTATGTGCTTCCAAATATCACTTTGCAAATTCCACAAGAACAGCCTTAGAGAAAGTCTTCTTGAGGTTAAAGCTGTAACACTGTGAGATGAATTAACAGAACACAAAGCAGTTTCTCAGAAAGCTTCTTTCCAGTTTTAACGAAGATATTTCCTTTCTCACCATAGCCCTCTATGGGCTTCCAAATATCACTTGGCCAATTGCACAAGAACAGTCTTAGAAAGGCTTATTGAAGGGAAAGATGTAACTCTGTGAGATGAATTATCAGAACACAAAGCAGTTTCTCAGAAAGCTTCTTTCCAGTTTTTAAAGGAAGATATTTCCTTTTTCACCATAGCCCCCTAGGGGCTTCCAAATATCACTTTGCCAATTCCACAAGAACAGTCTTAGAGAAAGGCTTCTTGAGGTGAAAGCTGTAACTCTGTGAGATGAATTTACAGAACACAAAGCACTTTCTCAGAAAGCTTCTTTCCAATTTTTAACGGAAGATATTTCCGCTTTCACCGTAGCCCTCTATGGGCTTCCAAATATCACTTTGCCAATTCCACAAGAACAGACTTAGTGACAGGCTTCTTGAAGGAAAAGATGTAATTCTGTGAGATGAATTAACAGAACACAAAGCAGTTTCTCAGAAAGCTTCTTTCCAGTTTTTAACGGAAGATATTTCCTTTTCAACATAGCCTCTATGGGCTTCCAAATATCACTTTGCCAATTGCACAAGAACAGCCTTAGCGAAAGGCTTTCTGATGGGAAAGATGTAACTCTGTGAAATGAATTAACAGAACACACAGCAGTTTCAGAAAGCTTCTTTCCAGTTTTTAACGAAGATATTTCCTTTTTCACAATAGCCCTCTATGGGCTTCCAAATATCACTTTACCAATTCCACAAGAACAGCCTTAGCGAAAGGCTTCTTGAGGGAAAGCTGTAACTCTGTGAGATGAATTAACAGAACACAAAGCAGTTTCTCAAGCTTCTTTCCAGTTTTTAACGGAAGATATTTCCTTTTCACCATTGCCCTCTATGGGCTTCCAAATATCACTTTGCCAATTCCACAAGAACAGCCTTAGCGAAAGGCTTCTTGAAGGAAAGATGTAACTCTGTGAGATGAATTAACAGAACACAAAGCAGTTTCTCAAGCTTCTTTCCAGAATTTAACGGAAGATATTTCCTTTTTCACCATTGCCCTCTATGGGCTTCCAAATATCACTTTGCCAATTCCACAAGAACAGCATTAGCGAAAGGCTTCTTGAAGGGCAAGATGTAACTCTGTGAGATGAATTAACAGAACCCAAACCAGTTTCTCAGAAAGCTTCTTTCCAGTTTTTAATCGAAGATATTTCTTTTTCACCATAGCCCTCTATGGGCTTCCAAATATCACTTTGCCAATTCCACAAGAACAGCCTTACCTAAAGGCTTCTTTAAGGGAAAGGTGTAAATCCGTGAGAAGAATTAACAGAACACAAAGCAGTTTCTCAGAAAGCTTCTTTCCAGCATTTAACGGAAGATATTTCCTTTTTCACCATAACCCTCTGTGGGCTTCCAAATATCACTTTGCCAATTCCACAAGAACAGCATTACCGAAAGGCTTCTTGAAGGGAAAGATGTAACTCTGTGAGATGAATTAACAGAACACAAAGCAGTTTCTCAGAAAGCTTCTTTCCAGTTTTTAACCGAAGATATTTCCTTTTCACCATAGCCCTCTATGGGCTTCCAAATATCACTTTGCCAATTCCACAAGAACAGCCTTAGCGAAGGCTTCTTGAAGGGAAAGATGTAACTCTGTGAGATGAATTAACAGAACACAAAGCAGTTTCTAAGAAAGCTTCTTTCCATTTTTAACGGAAGATATTTCCTTTTCACCTTAGCCCTCTATGGGCTTCCAAATATCACTTTGCCAATTCCACAAGAACAACCTTAGCGAAAGGCTTCTTGAAGGGAAAGATGTAAATCTAACAGAACACAAAGCAGTTTCTAAGAAAGCTTCTTTCCAGTTTTTAACGGAAGATATTTCCTTTTTCACCATTGCCCTCTATGGGCTTCCAAATATCACTTTGCCAATTCCACAAGAACAGCCTTAGCGAAAGGCTTCTTGATGGGAAAGATGGAACTCTGTGAGATGAATTAACAGAACACAAAGCAGTTTCTCAGAAAGCTTCTTTCCAATTTTTAACCAAAGATATTTCCTTTTTCACCATAGCCCTCTATGGGCTTCCAAATATCACATTGCCAATTCCACAAGAACAGTCTTAGAGAAAGGCTTCTTGAGGGGAAAGCTGTAACTCTGTGAGATGAATTAACAGAACACAAAGCAGTTTCTCAGAAAGCTTCTTTCCAGTATTTAACGGAAGATATTTCCTTTTCACCATAGCCCTCTATGGGCTTCCAAATATCACTTTGCCAATTCCACAAGAACAGCCTTAGCGAAAGGCTTCTTGAAGGGAAAGATGTAAATCTGTGAGATGAATTAACAGAACGCAAAGCAGTTTCTCAGAAAGCTTCTTTCCAGTTTTTAACGGAAGATATTTCCTTGTTCACCATTGCCCTCTATGGGCTTCCAAATATCACTTTGCCAATTCCACAAGAACAGCCTTAGCGAAAGGCTTCTTGATGGGAAAGATGGAACTCTGTGAGATGAATTAACAGAACACAAAGCAGTTTCTCAGAAAGCTTCTTTCCAGTTTTAACCAAGATATTTCCTTTTCACCATAGCCCTCTATGGGCTTCCAAATATCACTTGCCAATTCCACAAGAACAGTCTTAGAGAAAGGCTTCTTGAGGGGAAAGCTGTAACTCTGTGAGATGAATTAACAGAACACAAAGCAGTTTCTCAGAAACCTTCTTTCCAGTTTTTAACGGAAGATATTTCCTTTTTCACCAGAGCCCTCTATGGGCTTCCAAATATCACTTTCCCAATTCCACAAGAACAGCCTTAGCGAAAGGCTTCTTGATGGGAAAGATGTAACTCTGTGAGATGAATTAACAGAACACAAAGCAGTTTCTCAGAAAGCTTGTTTCCAGTTTTTAACGGAAGATATTTCCTTTTTCACCTTAGCCCTCTATGGGCTTCCAAATATCACTTTGCCAATTCCACAAGAACAGCCTTAGAAAGGCTTCTTGAAGGAAAGATGTAAATCTGTGAGATGAATTAACAGAACACAAAGCAGTTTCTCAGAAAGCTTCTTCCAGTTTTTAACGGAAGATATTTCCTTGTTCACCATTGCCCTCTATGGGCTTCCAAATATCACTTTGCCAATTCCACAAGAACAGCCTTAGAAAGGCTTCTTGATGGGAAAGATGGAACTCTGTGAGATGAATTAACAGAACACAAAGCAGTTTCTCAGAAAGCTTCTTTCCAATTTTTAACCAAAGATATTTCCTTTTTCACCATAGCCCTCTATGGGCTTCCAAATATCACATTGCCAATTCCACAAGAACAGTCTTAGAAAGGCTTCTTGAAGGAAAGCTGTAACTCTGTGAGATGAATTAACAGAACACAAAGCAGTTTCTCAGAAACCTTCTTTCCAGTTTTTAACGGAAGATATTTCCTTTTTCACCATAGCCCTCTATGGGCTTCCAAATATCACTTTCCCAATTCCACAAGAACAGCCTTAGCGAAAGGCTTCTTGATGGGAAAGATGTAACTCTGTGAGATGAATTAACAGAACACAAAGCAGTTTCTCAGAAAGCTTGTTTCCAGTTTTTAACGGAAGATATTTCCTTTTTCACCTTAGCCCTCTATGGGCTTCCAAATATCACTTTGCCAATTCCACAAGAACAGCCTTAGCGAAAGGCTTCTTGAAGGGAAAGATGGAAATCTGTGAGATGAATTAACAGAACACAAAGCAGTTTCTCAGAAAGCTTCTTTCCAGTTTTTAACGGAAGATATTTCCTTTTTCACCATTGCCCTCTATGGGCTTCCAAATATCACTTTGCCAATTCCACAAGAACAGCCTTAGCGAAAGGCTTCTTGATGGGAAAGATGGAACTCTGTGAGATGAATTAACAGAACACAAAGCAGTTTCTCAGAAAGCTTCTTTCCAATTTTTAACCAAAGATATTTCCTTTTTCACCATACCCTCTATGGGCTTCCAAATATCACTTTGCCAATTCCACAAGAACAGTCTTAGAGAAAGGCTTCTTGAGGGGAAAGCTGTAACTCTGTGAGATGAATTAACAGAACACAAAGCAGTTTCTCAGAAACCTTCTTTCCAGTTTTTAACGGAAGATATTTCCTTTTTCACCAGAGCCCTCTATGGGCTTCCAAATATCACTTTCCCAATTCCACAAGAACAGCCTTAGCGAAAGGCTTCTTGATGGGAAAGATGTAACTCTGTGAGATGAATTATCAGAACACAAAGCAGTTTCTCAGAAAGCTTCTTTCCAGTTTTTAACGGAAGATATTTCCTTTTCACCATTGCCCTCTATGGGCTTCCAAATATCACTTTGCCAATTCCACAAGAACAGCCTTAGTGAAAGGCTTCTTGAAGGAAAGATGTAACTCTGTGAGATGAATTAACAGAACACAAAGCAGTTTCTCAGAAAGCTTCTTTCCAGTTTTAACGGAAGATATTTCCTTTTCACCATAGCCCTCTATGGGCTTCCAAATATCACTTTGCCAATTCCACAAGAACAGCCTTAGCGAAAGGCATCCTGTTGGGAAAGATGTAACTCTGTGAGATGAATTATCAGAACACAAAGCAGTTTCTCAGAAAGCTTCTTTCCAGTTTTTAAAGGAAGATATTTCCTTTTCACCATAGCCCTATGGGCTTCCAAATATCACTTGGCCAATTCCACAAGAATAGCCTTAGCGAAAGGCTTCTTGAGGTGAAAGCTGTAACTCTGTGAGATGAATTAACAGAACACAAAGCACTTTCTCAGAAAGCTTCTTTCCAGTTTTTAACCGAAGATATTTCCGCTTTCAACATAGCCCACTATGGCCTTCCAAATATCACTTTGCCAATTCCACAAGAACAGTCTTAGAGAAAGGCTTCCTGAGGGGAAAGCTGTAACTCTGTGACATGAATTAACAGAGCACAAAGCAGTTTCTCAGAAAGCTTCTTTCCAGTTTTTAACGGAAGATAATTTCTTTTTCACCTTAGCCCTCTATGGGCTTCCAAATATCACTTTGCCAATTCCACAAGAACAGCATTAGCGAAAGGCTTCTTGAAGGGAAAGATGTAACTCTGTGAGATGAATTAACAGAACACAAAGCAGTTTCTCAGAAAGCTTCTTTCCAGTTTTTAAAGGAAGATATTTCCTTTTTCAACATAGCCCTCTATGTGCTTCCAAATATCACTTTGCAAATTCCACAAGAACAGCCTTAGAGAAAGTCTTCTTGAGGTTAAAGCTGTAACACTGTGAGATGAATTAACAGAACACAAAGCAGTTTCTCAGAAAGCTTCTTTCCAGTTTTTAACCGAAGATATTTCCTTTCTCACCATAGCCCTCTATGGGCTTCCAAATATCACTTGGCCAATTGCACAAGAACAGTCTTAGAGAAAGGCTTATTGAAGGGAAAGATGTAACTCTGTGAGATGAATTATCAGAACACAAAGCAGTTTCTCAGAAAGCTTCTTTCCAGTTTTTAAAGGAAGATATTTCCTTTTTCACCATAGCCCCCTAGGGGCTTCCAAATATCACTTTGCCAATTCCACAAGAACAGTCTTAGAGAAAGGCTTCTTGAGGTGAAAGCTGTAACTCTGTGAGATGAATTTACAGAACACAAAGCACTTTCTCAGAAAGCTTCTTTCCAATTTTTAACGGAAGATATTTCCGCTTTCACCGTAGCCCTCTATGGGCTTCCAAATATCACTTTGCCAATTCCACAAGAACAGACTTAGTGACAGGCTTCTTGAAGGAAAAGATGTAATTCTGTGAGATGAATTAACAGAACACAAAGCAGTTTCTCAGAAAGCTTCTTTCCAGTTTTTAACGGAAGATATTTCGTTTTTCACCATTGCCCTCTATGGGCTTCCAAATATCACTTTGCCAATTGCACAAGAACAGCCTTAGCGAAAGGCTTTCTGATGGGAAAGATGTAACTCTGTGAAATGAATTAACAGAACACACAGCAGTTTCCAGAAAGCTTCTTTCCAGTTTTTAACCGAAGATATTTCTTTTCACCATAGCCTCTATGGGCTTCCAAATATCACTTTACCAATTCCACAAGAACAGACTTAGTGACAGGCTTCTTGAAGGAAAGCTGTAACTCTGTGAGATGAATTAACAGAACACAAAGCACTTTCTCAGAAAGCTTCTTTCCAGTTTTTAACGGAAGATATTTCCTTTTCACCGTTGCCCTCTATGGGCTTCCAAATATCACTTTGCCAATTCCACAAGAACAGCCTTAGCGAAAGGCTTCTTGAAGGAAAGATGTAACTCTGTGAGATGAATTAACAGAACACAAAGCAGTTTCTCAGAAAGCTTCTTTCCAGAATTTAACGGAAGATATTTCTTTTCACCATAGCCCTATGGGCTTCCAAATATCACTTTGCCAATTCCACAAGAACAGTCTTAGCGAAAGGCTTCTTGAAGGGAAAGATGTAACTCTGTGAGATGAATTAACAGAACCCAAACCAGTTTCTCAGAAAGCTTCTTTCCAGTTTTTAATCGAAGATATTTCTTTTCACCATAGCCCTATGGGCTTCCAAATATCACTTTGCCAATTCCACAAGAACAGCCTTAGCGAAAGGCTTCTTGAAGGGAAAGATGTAAATCTGTGAGATGAATTAACAGAACACAAAGCAGTTTCTCAGAAAGCTTCTTTCCAGCATTTAACGGAAGATATTTCCTTTTCACCATAGCCCTCTATGGGCTTCCAAATATCACTTTGCCAATTCCACAAGAACAGCATTACCGAAAGGCTTCTTGAAGGGAAAGATGTAACTCTGTGAGATGAATTAACAGAACACAAAGCAGTTTCTCAGAAAGCTTCTTTCCAGTTTTTAACCGAAGATATTTCCGCTTTCACCATAGCCCTCTATGGGCTTCCAAATATCACTTTGCCAATTCCACAAGAACAGTCTTAGAGAAAGGCTTCCTGAGGGGAAAGCTGTAACTCTGTGAGATGAATTAACAGAACACAAAGCAGTTTCTCAGAAAGCTTCTTTCCAGTTTTTAACCGAAGATATTTCCTTTTTCACCATTGCCCTCTATGGGCTTCCAAATATCACTTTGCCAATTCCACAAGAACAGCCTTAGCGAAAGGCTTCTTGAAGGGAAAGATGTAACTCTGTGAGATGAATTAACAGAACAAAAAGCAGTTTCTCAGAAAGCTTCTTTCCAGTTTTTAACCGAAGATATTTCCTTTCTCACCATAGCCCTCTATGGGCTTCCAAATATCACTTTGCCAATTACAAAAGCACAGCCTTAGCGAAAGGCTTCCTGATGGGAAAGATGTAACTCTGTGAGATGAATTATCAGAACACAAAGCAGTTTCTCAGAAAGCTTCTTTCCAGTTTTTAAAGGAAGATATTTCCTTTTTCACCATAGCCCTCTATGGGCTTCCAAATATCACTTGGCCAATTCCACAAGAACAGCCTTAGCGAAAGGCTTGTTGAGGTGAAAGCTGTAACTCTGTGAGATGAATTAACAGAACACAAAGCACTTTCTCAGAAAGCTTCTTTCCAGTTTTTAACCGAAGATATTTCCGCTTTCAACATAGCCCACTATGGCCTTCCAAATATCACTTTGCCAATTCCACAAGAACAGTCTTAGAGAAAGGCTTCTTGAGGGGAAAGCTGTAACTCTGTGACATGAATTAACAGAACACAAAGCAGTTTCTCAGAAAGCTTCTTTCCAGTTTTTAACGGAAGATATTTCCTTTTCACCTTAGCCCTCTATGGGCTTCCAAATATCACTTTGCCAATTCCACAAGAACAGCCTTAGCGAAAGGCTTCTTGAAGGGAAACATGTAACTCTGTGAGATGAATTAACAGAACACAAAGCAGTTTCTCAGAAAGCTTCTTTCCAGTTTTTAACCGAAGATATTTCCTTTTTCACCATAGCCCTCTATGGGCTTCCAAATATCACTTTGCCAATTCCACAAGAACAGCCTTAGCGAAAGGCTTATTGAAGGGAAAGATGTAACTCTGTGAGATGAATTATCAGAACACAAAGCAGTTTCTCAGAAAGCTTCTTTCCAGTTTTTAAAGGAAGATATTTCCTTTTTCACCATAGCCCTCTATGGGCTTCCAAATATCACTTTGCCAATTCCACAAGAACAGCCTTAGCGAAAGGTTGTTGAAGGAAACATGTAACTCTGTGAGATGAATTAACAGAACACAAAGCAGTTTCTCAGAAAGCTTCTTTCCAGTTTTTAAGGAAGATATTTCCTTTCAACATAGCCCTCTATGTGCTTCCAAATATCACTTTGCAAATTCCACAAGAACAGCCTTAGAGAAAGTCTTCTTGAGGTTAAAGCTGTAACACTGTGAGATGAATTAACAGAACACAAAGCAGTTTCTCAGAAAGCTTCTTTCCAGTTTTTAACCGAAGATATTTCCTTTTCACCATAGCCCTATGGGCTTCCAAATATCACTTTGCCAATTGCACAAGAACAGTCTTAGAGAAAGGCTTATTGAAGGAAAGATGTAACTCTGTGAGATGAATTATCAGAACACAAAGCAGTTTCTCAGAAAGCTTCTTTCCAGTTTTTAAAGGAAGATATTTCCTTTTCACCAGAGCCCTCTATGGGCTTCCAAATATCACTTTGCCAATTCCACAAGAACAGTCTTAGAGAAAGGCTTCTTGAGGTGAAAGCTGTAACTCTGTGAGATGAATTTACAGAACACAAAGCACTTTCTCAGAAAGCTTCTTTCCAATTTTTAACGGAAGATATTTCCGCTTTCACCATAGCCCTCTATGGGCTTCCAAATATCACTTTGCCAATTCCACAAGAACAGACTTAGTGACAGGCTTCTTGAAGGAAAAGATGTAATTCTGTGAGATGAATTAACAGAACACAAAGCAGTTTCTCAGAAAGCTTCTTTCCAGTTTTTAACGGAAGATATTTCGTTTTTCAACATTGCCCTCTATGGGCTTCCAAATATCACTTTGCCAATTGCACAAGAACAGCCTTAGCGAAAGGCTTTCTGATGGGAAAGATGTAACTCTGTGAAATGAATTAACAGAACACACAGCAGTTTCCAGAAAGCTTCTTTCCAGTTTTTAACCGAAGATATTTCCTTTTTCACAATAGCCCTCTATGGGCTTCCAAATATCACTTTACCAATTCCACAAGAACAGCCTTAGCGAAAGGCTTCTTAAGGGGAAAGCTGTAACTCTGTGAGATGAATTAACAGAACACAAAGCACTTTCTCGGAAAGCTTCTTTCCAGTTTTTAACGGAAGATATTTCCTTTTTCACCGTTGCCCTCTATGGGCTTCCAAATATCACTTTGCCAATTCCACAAGAACAGCCTTAGCGAAAGGCGTCTTGAAGGGAAAGATGTAACTCTGTGAGATGAATTAACAGAACACAAAGCAGTTTCTCAGAAAGCTTCTTTCCAGAATTTAACGGAAGATATTTCGTTTTTCACCATTGCCCTCTATGGGCTTCCAAATATCACTTTGCCAATTCCACAAGAACAGCATTAGCGAAAGGCTTCTTGAAGGGCAAGATGTAACTCTGTGAGATGAATTAACAGAACCCAAACCAGTTTCTCAGAAAGCTTCTTTCCAGTTTTTAATCGAAGATATTTCTTTTTCACCATAGCCCTCTATGGGCTTCCAAATATCACTTTGCCAATTCCACAAGAACAGCCTTACCTAAAGGCTTCTTTAAGGGAAAGGTGTAAATCTGTGAGAAGAATTAACAGAACACAAAGCAGTTTCTCAGAAAGCTTCTTTCCAGCATTTAACGGAAGATATTTCCTTTTTCACCATAACCCTCTGTGGGCTTCCAAATATCACTTTGCCAATTCCACAAGAACAGCATTACCGAAAGGCTTCTTGAAGGGAAAGATGTAACTCTGTGAGATGAATTAACAGAACACAAAGCAGTTTCTCAGAAAGCTTCTTTCCAGTTTTTAACCGAAGATATTTCCGCTTTCACCATAGCCCTCTATGGGCTTCCAAATATCACTTTGCCAATCCCACAGGAACAGTCTTAGAGAAAGGCTTACTGAGTGGAAAGCTGTAACTCTGTGAGATGAATTAACAGAACACGAAGCAGTTTCTCAGAAAGCTTCTTTCCAGTTTTTAACCGAAGATATTTCCTTTTTCACCGTTGCCCTCTATGGGCTTCCAAATATCACTTTGCCAATTCCACAAGAACAGCCTTAGCGAAAGGCTTCTTGAAGGGAAAGATGTATCTGTGTGAGATGAATTAACAGAACAAAAAGCAGTTTCTCAGAAAGCTTCTTTCCAGTTTTTAACCGAAGATATTTCCTTTCTCACCATAGCCTTCTATGGGCTTCCAAATATCACTTTGCCAATTCCACAAACACAGCCTTAGCGAAAGGCTTCCTGATGGGAAAGATGTAACTCTGTGAGATGAATTATCAGAACACAAAGCAGTTTCTCAGAAAGCTTCTTTCCAGTTTTTAAAGGAAGATATTTCCTTTTTCACCATAGCCCTCTATGGGCTTCCAAATATCACTTGGCCAATTCCACAAAAACAGCCTTAGAGAAAGGCTTCCTGAGGTGAAAGCTGTAACTCTGTGAGATGAATTAACAGAACACAAAGCACTTTCTCATAAAGCTTCTTTCCAGTTTTTAACCGAAGATATTTCCGCTTTCAACATAGCCCACTATGGCCTTCCAAATATCACTTTGCCAATTCCACAAGAACAGTCTTAGAGAAAGGCTTCCTGAGGGGAAAGCTGTAACTCTGTGACATGAATTAACAGAACACAAAGCAGTTTCTCAGAAAGCTTCTTTCCAGTTTTTAACGGAAGATAATTCCTTTTTCACCTTAGCCCTCTATGGGCTTCCAAATATCACTTTGCCAATTCCACAAGAACAGCATTAGCGAAAGGCTTCTTGAAGGGAAACATGTAACTCTGTGAGATGAATTAACAGAACACAAAGCAGTTTCTCAGAAAGCTTCTTTCCTGTTTTTAATCTAAGATATTTCATTTTTCACCATAGCCCTCTATGGGCTTCCAAATATCACTTTGCCAATTCCACAAGAACAGCCTTAGCGATCGGCTTATTGAAGGGAATGATGTAACTCTGTGAGATGAATTATCAGAACACAAAGCAGTTTCTCAGAAAGCTTCTTTACCGTTTTTAAAGGAAGATATTTCTTTTTTCACCATAGCCCTCTATGGGATTCCAAATAAAACTTTGCCAATTCCACAAGAACAGCCTTAGCGAAAGGTTGTTGAAGGGAAACATGTAACTCTGTGAGATGAATTAACAGAACACAAAGCAGTTTCTCAGAAAGCTTCTTTCCAGTTTTTAACGGAAGATATTTCCTTTTTCACCATTGCCCTCTATGGGCTTCCAAATATCACTTTGCCAATTCCACAAGAACAGCCTTAGCGAAAGGCTTCTTGATGGGAAAGATGGAACTCTGTGAGATGAATTAACAGAACACAAAGCAGTTTCTCAGAAAGCTTCTTTCCAGTTTTTAAAGGAAGATATTTCCTTTTCACCATACCCTCTATGGGCTTCCAAATATCACATTGCCAATTCCACAAGAACAGTCTTAGAGAAAGGCTTCTTGAGGGAAAGCTGTAACTCTGTGAGATGAATTAACAGAACACAAAGCAGTTTCTCAGAAAGCTTCTTTCCAGTTTTTAACGGAAGATATTTCCTTTTTCACCAGAGCCCTCTATGGGCTTCCAAATATCACTTTCCCAATTCCACAAGAACAGCCTTAGCGAAAGGCTTCTTGATGGGAAAGATGTAACTCTGTGAGATGAATTAACAGAACACAAAGCAGTTTCTCAGAAAGCTTCTTTCCAGTTTTTAACGGAAGATATTTCCTTTTTCACCATAGCCCTCTATGGGCTTCCAAATATCACTTTGCCAATTCCACAAGAACAGCCTTAGCGAAAGGCTTCCTGATGGGAAAGATTATCAGAACACAAAGCAGTTTCTCAGAAAGCTTCTTTCCAGTTTTTAAAGGAAGATATTTCCTTTTTCACCATAGCCCTCTATGGGCTTCCAAATATCACTTTGCCAATTCCACAAGAACAGCCTTAGAGAAAGGCTTCTTGAGGGAAAGCTGTAACTCTGTGAGATGAATTAACAGAACACAAAGCAGTTTCTCAGAAAGCTTCTTTCCAGTTTTTAACGAAGATATTTCCGCTTTCAACATAGCCCTCTATGGACTTCCAAATATCACTTTACCAATTCCACAAGAACAGCCTTAGCGAACGGCTTATTGAAGGGAAAGATGTAACTCTGTGAGATGAATTATCAGAACACAAAGCAGTTTCTCAGAAAGCTTCTTTCCAGTATTTAACGGAAGATAATTCCGTTTTCACCATAGCCCTCTATAGGCTTCCAAATATCACTTTGCCAATTCCACAAGAACAGCATTAGCGAAAGGCTTCTTGAAGGCAAACATGTAACTCTGTGAGATGAATTAACAGAACACAAAGCAGTTTCTCAGAAAGCTTCTTTCCAGTTTTTAAAGGAAGATATTTCCTTTTTCAACATAGCCCTCTATGTGCTTCCAAATATCACTTTGCAAATTCCACAAGAACAGCCTTAGAGAAAGTCTTCTTGAGGTTAAAGCTGTAACACTGTGAGATGAATTAACAGAACACAAAGCAGTTTCTCAGAAAGCTTCTTTCCAGTTTTTAACCGAAGATATTTCCTTTCTCACCATAGCCCTCTATGGGCTTCCAAATATCACTTGGCCAATTGCACAAGAACAGTCTTAGAGAAAGGCTTATTGAAGGGAAAGATGTAACTCTGTGAGATGAATTATCAGAACACAAAGCAGTTTCTCAGAAAGCTTCTTTCCAGTTTTTAAAGGAAGATATTTCCTTTTTCACCATAGCCCCCTAGGGGCTTCCAAATATCACTTTGCCAATTCCACAAGAACAGTCTTAGAAAGGCTTCTTGAGGTGAAAGCTGTAACTCTGTGAGATGAATTTACAGAACACAAAGCACTTTCTCAGAAAGCTTCTTTCCAATTTTTAACGGAAGATATTTCCGCTTTCACCGTAGCCCTCTATGGGCTTCCAAATATCACTTTGCCAATTCCACAAGAACAGACTTAGTGACAGGCTTCTTGAAGGAAAAGATGTAATTCTGTGAGATGAATTAACAGAACACAAAGCAGTTTCTCAGAAAGCTTCTTTCCAGTTTTTAACGGAAGATATTTCGTTTTTCAACATTGCCCTCTATGGGCTTCCAAATATCACTTTGCCAATTGCACAAGAACAGCCTTAGCGAAAGGCTTTCTGATGGGAAAGATGTAACTCTGTGAAATGAATTAACAGAACACACAGCAGTTTCTCAGAAAGCTTCTTTCCAGTTTTTAACCGAAGATATTTCCTTTTTCACAATAGCCCTCTATGGGCTTCCAAATATCACTTTACCAATTCCACAAGAACAGCCTTAGCGAAAGGCTTCTTAAGGGGAAAGCTGTAACTCTGTGAGATGAATTAACAGAACACAAAGCACTTTCTCGGAAAGCTTCTTTCCAGTTTTTAACGGAAGATATTTCCTTTTTCACCGTTGCCCTCTATGGGCTTCCAAATATCACTTTGCCAATTCCACAAGAACAGCCTTAGCGAAAGGCGTCTTGAAGGGAAAGATGTAACTCTGTGAGATGAATTAACAGAACACAAAGCAGTTTCTCAGAAAGCTTCTTTCCAGAATTTAACGGAAGATATTTTTTTCACCATTGCCCTCTATGGGCTTCCAAATATCACTTTGCCAATTCCACAAGAACAGCATTAGCGAAAGGCTTCTTGAAGGGCAAGATGTAACTCTGTGAGATGAATTAACAGAACCCAAACCAGTTTCTCAGAAAGCTTCTTTCCAGTTTTTAATCGAAGATATTTCTTTTCACCATAGCCCTCTATGGGCTTCCAAATATCACTTTGCCAATTCCACAAGAACAGCCTTACCTAAAGGCTTCTTTAAGGGAAAGGTGTAAATCCGTGAGAAGAATTAACAGAACACAAAGCAGTTTCTCAGAAAGCTTCTTTCCAGCATTTAACGGAAGATATTTCCTTTTTCACCATAACCCTCTGTGGGCTTCCAAATATCACTTTGCCAATTCCACAAGAACAGCATTACCGAAAGGCTTCTTGAAGGGAAAGATGTAACTCTGTGAGATGAATTAACAGAACACAAAGCAGTTTCTCAGAAAGCTTCTTTCCAGTTTTTAACCGAAGATATTTCCGCTTTCACCATAGCCCTCTATGGGCTTCCAAATATCACTTTGCCAATTCCACAAGAACAGTCTTAGAGAAAGGCTTCTTGAAGGGAAAGATGTAAATCTAACAGAACACAAAGCAGTTTCTAAGAAAGCTTCTTTCCATTTTTAACGGAAGATATTTCCTTTTTCACCTTAGCCCTCTATGGGCTTCCAAATATCACTTTGCCAATTCCACAAGAACAACCTTAGCGAAAGGCTTCTTGAAGGGAAAGATGTAAATCTAACAGAACACAAAGCAGTTTCTAAGAAAGCTTCTTTCCAGTTTTTAACGGAAGATATTTCCTTTTTCACCATTGCCCTCTATGGGCTTCCAAATACCACTTTGCCAATTCCCCAAGAACAGCCTTAGCGAAAGGCTTCTTGATCGAAAAGATGGAACTCTGTGAGATGAATTAACAGAACACAAAGCAGTTTCTCAGAAAGCTTCTTTCCAATTTTTAACCAAAGGTATTTCCTTTTTCACCATAGCCCTCTATGGGCTTCCAAATATCACATTGCCAATTCCACAAGAACAGTCTTAGAGAAAGCCTTCTTGAGGGGAAAGCTGTAACTCTGTTGGACGAATTAACAGAACACAAAGCAGTTTCTCAGAAAGCTTCTCTCCAGTATTTAACGGAAGATATTTCCTTTTTCACCATAGCCCTCTAAGGGCTTCCAAATATCACTTTGCCAATTCCACAAGAACAGCCTTAGCGAAAGGCTTCTTGAAGGGAAAGATGTAAATCTGTGAGATGAATTAACAGAACGCAAAGCAGTTTCTCAGAAAGCTTCTTTCCAGTTTTTAACGGAAGATATTTCCTTGTTCACCATTGCCCTCTATGGGCTTCCAAATATCACTTTGCCAATTCCACAAGAACAGCCTTAGCGAAAGGCTTCCTGATGGGAAAGATGGAACTCTGTGAGATGAATTAACAGAACACAAAGGAGTTTCTCAGAAAGCTGCTTTCTAACTTTTAACCAAAGATATTTCCTTTTTCTCCATAGCCCTCTATGGGCTTCCAAATATCACATTGCCAATTCCACAAGAACAGTCTTAGAGAAAGGCTTCTTGAGGGGAAAGCTGTAACTCTGTGAGATGAATTAACAGAACACAAAGCAGTTTCTCAGAAACCTTCTTTCCAGTTTTTAACGGAAGATATTTCCTTTTTCACCAGAGCCCTCTATGGGCTTCCAAATATCACTTTCCCAATTCCACAAGAACAGCCTTAGCGAAAGGCTTCTTGATGGGAAAGATGTAACTCTCTGAGATGAATTAACAGAACACAAAGCAGTTTCTCAGAAAGCTTGTTTCCAGTTTTTAACGGAAGATATTTCCTTTTTCACCTTAGCCCTCTATGGGCTTCCAAATATCACTTTGCCAATTCCACAAGAACAGCCTTAGCGAAAGGCTTCTTGAAGGGAAAGATGGAAATCTGTGAGATGAATAAACAGAACACAAAGCAGTTTCTCAGAAAGCTTCTTTCCAGTTTTTAACGGAAGATATTTCCTTGTTCACCATTGCCCTCTATGGGCTTCCAAATATCACTTTGCCAATTCCACAAGAACAGCCTTAGCGAAAGGCTTCTTGATGGGAAAGATGGAACTCTGTGAGATGAATTAACAGAACACAAAGCAGTTTCTCAGAAAGCTTCTTTCTAATTTTTAACCAAAGATATTTCCTTTTTCTCCATAGCCCTCTATGGGCTTCCAAATATCACATTGCCAATTCCACAAGAACAGTCTTAGAGAAAGGCTTCTTGAAGGGAAAGCTGTAACTCTGTGAGATGAATTAACAGAACACAAAGCAGTTTCTCAGAAACCTTCTTTCCAGTTTTTAACGGAAGATATTTCCTTTTTCACCAGATCCCTCTATGGGCTTCCAAATATCACTTTCCCAATTCCACAAGAACAGCCTTAGCGAAAGGCTTCTTGATGGGAAAGATGTAACTCTGTGAGATGAATTAACAGAACACAAAGCAGTTTCTCAGAAAGCTTGTTTCCAGTTTTTAACGGAAGATATTTCCTTTTTCACCTTAGCCCTCTATGGGCTTCCAAATATCACTTTGCCAATTCCACAAGAACAGCCTTAGCGAAAGGCTTCTTGAAGGGAAAGATGGAAATCTGTGAGATGAATTAACAGAACACAAAGCAGTTTCTCAGAAAGCTTCTTTCCAGTTTTTAACGGAAGATATTTCCTTTTTCACCATTGCCCTCTATGGGCTTCCAAATATCACTTTGCCAATTCCACAAGAACAGCCTTAGCGAAAGGCTTCTTGATGGGAAAGATGGAACTCTGTGAGATGAATTAACAGAACACAAAGCAGTTTCTCAGAAAGCTTCTTTCCAATTTTTAACCAAAGGTATTTCCTTTTTCACCATAGCCCTCTATGGGCTTCCAAATATCACATTGCCAATTCCACAAGAACAGTCTTAGAGAAAGGCTTCTTGAGGGGAAAGCTGTAACTCTGTGAGATGAATTAACAGAACACAAAGCAGTTTCTCAGAAACCTTCTTTCCAGTTTTTAACGGAAGATATTTCCTTTTTCACCAGAGCCCTCTATGGGCTTCCAAATATCACTTTCCCAATTCCACAAGAACAGCCTTAGCGAAAGGCTTCTTGATGGGAAAGATGTAACTCTGTGAGATGAATTATCAGAACACAAAGCAGTTTCTCAGAAAGCTTCTTTCAAGTTTTTAAAGGAAGATATTTCCTTTTACACCATTGCCCTCTATGGGCTTCCAAATATCACTTTGCCAATTCCACAAGAACAGCCTTAGCGAAAGGCTTCTTGAAGGGAAAGATGTATCTTTGTGAGATGAATTAACAGAACACAAAGCAGTTTCTCAGAAAGCTTCTTTCCAGTTTTTAACCGAAGATATTTCCTTTTTCACCATAGCCCTCTATGGGCTTCGAAATATCACTTTGCCAATTCCACAAGGAAAGCCTTAGCGAAAGGCATCCTGTTGGGAAAGATGTAACTCTGTGATGTGAATTATCAGAACACAAAGCAGTTTCTCAGAAAGCTTCTTTCCAGTTTTAAGGAAGATATTTCCTTTTCACCATAGCCCCTATGGGCTTCCAAATATCACTTGGCCAATTCCACAAGAATAGCCTTAGCGAAAGGCTTCTTGAGGTGAAAGCTGTAACTCTGTGAGATGAATTAACAGAACACAAAGCAGTTTCTCAAGCTTCTTTCCAGTTTTTAACGAAGATATTTCCGCTTTCAACATAGCCCACTATGGCCTTCCAAATATCACTTTGCCAATTCCACAAGAACAGTCTTAGAGAAAGGCTTCCTGAGGGAAAGCTGTAACTCTGTGACATGAATTAACAGAACACAAAGCAGTTTCTCAGAAAGCTTCTTTCCAGTTTTTAACGGAAGATAATTTCTTTTTCACCTTAGCCCTCTATGGGCTTCCAAATATCACTTTGCCAATTCCACAAGAACAGCATTAGCGAAAGGCTTCTTGAAGGGAAAGATGTAAGTCTGTGAGATGAATTAACAGAACACAAAGCAGTTTCTCAGAAAGCTTCTTTCCAGTTTTTAAAGGAAGATATTTCCTTTTTCAACATAGCCCTCTATGTGCTTCCAAATATCACTTTGCAAATTCCACAAGAACAGCCTTAGAGAAAGTCTTCTTGAGGTTAAAGCTGTAACACTGTGAGATGAATTAACAGAACACAAAGCAGTTTCTCAGAAAGCTTCTTTCCAGTTTTTAACGAAGATATTTCCTTTTTCACCATAGCCCTCTATGGGCTTCCAAATATCACTTGCCAATTCCACAAGAACAGTCTTAGAAAGGCTTATTGAAGGGAAAGATGTAACTCTGTGAGATGAATTATCAGAACACAAAGCAGTTTCTCAGAAAGCTTCTTTCCAGTTTTTAAAGGAAGATATTTCCTTTTTCACCATAGCCCTCTAGGGGCTTCCAAATATCACTTTGCCAATTCCACAAGAACAGTCTTAGAGAAAGGCTTCTTGAGGTGAAAGCTGTAACTCTGTGAGATGAATTTACAGAACACAAAGCAGTTTCTCAGAAAGCTTCTTTCCAGTTTTTAACGGAAGATATTTCGCTTTCACCGTAGCCCTCTATGGGCTTCCAAATATCACTTTGCCAATTCCACAAGAACAGACTTAGTGACAGGCTTCTTGAAGGAAAAGATGTAATTCTGTGAGATGAATTAACAGAACACAAAGCAGTTTCTCAGAAAGCTTCTTTCCAGTTTTTAACGGAAGATATTTCGCCAACATTGCCCTCTATGGGCTTCCAAATATCACTTTGCCAATTCCACAAGAACAGCCTTAGCGAAGGCTTTCTGATGGGAAAGATGTAACTCTGTGAGATGAATTAACAGAACACACAGCAGTTTCTCAGAAAGCTTCTTTCCAGTTTTTAACGAAGATATTTCCTTTTTCACCATAGCCCTCTATGGGCTTCCAAATATCACTTTACCAATTCCACAAGAACAGCCTTAGCGAAAGGCTTCTTGAGGAAAGCTGTAACTCTGTGAGATGAATTAACAGAACACAAAGCAGTTTCTCAAGCTTCTTTCCAGTTTTTAACGGAAGATATTTCCTTTTTCACCGTTGCCCTCTATGGGCTTCCAAATATCACTTTGCCAATTCCACAAGAACAGCCTTAGCGAAAGGCGTCTTGAAGGGAAAGATGTAACTCTGTGAGATGAATTAACAGAACACAAAGCAGTTTCTCAGAAAGCTTCTTTCCAGAATTTAACGGAAGATATTTCGTTTTTCACCATTGCCCTCTATGGGCTTCCAAATATCACTTTGCCAATTCCACAAGAACAGCATTAGCGAAAGGCTTCTTGAAGGGCAAGATGTAACTCTGTGAGATGAATTAACAGAACCCAAACCAGTTTCTCAGAAAGCTTCTTTCCAGTTTTTAATCGAAGATATTTCTTTTTCACCATAGCCCTCTATGGGCTTCCAAATATCACTTTGCCAATTCCACAAGAACAGCCTTACCTAAAGGCTTCTTTAAGGGAAAGGTGTAAATCTGTGAGAAGAATTAACAGAACACAAAGCAGTTTCTCAGAAAGCTTCTTTCCAGCATTTAACGGAAGATATTTCCTTTTTCACCATAACCCTCTGTGGGCTTCCAAATATCACTTTGCCAATTCCACAAGAACAGCATTACCGAAAGGCTTCTTGAAGGAAAGATGTAACTCTGTGAGATGAATTAACAGAACACAAAGCAGTTTCTCAGAAAGCTTCTTTCCAGTTTTTAACCGAAGATATTTCCGCTTTCACCATAGCCCTCTATGGGCTTCCAAATATCACTTTGCCAATCCCACAGGAACAGTCTTAGAGAAAGGCTTGCTTGAGGAAAGCTGTAACTCTGTGAGATGAATTAACAGAACACAAAGCAGTTTCTCAGAAAGCTTCTTTCCAGTTTTTAACCGAAGATATTTCCTTTTCACCGCCCTCTATGGGCTTCCAAATATCACTTTGCCAATTCCACAAGAACAGCCTTAGCGAAAGGCTTCTTGAAGGAAAGATGTAACTCTGTGAGATGAATTAACAGAACAAAAGCAGTTTCTCAGAAAGCTTCTTTCCAGTTTTAACGAAGATATTTCCTTTCTCACCATAGCCTCTATGGGCTTCCAAATATCACTTTGCCAATTCCACAAACACAGCCTTAGCGAAAGGCTTCCTGATGGGAAAGATGTAACTCTGTGAGATGAATTATCAGAACACAAAGCAGTTTCTCAGAAAGCTTCTTTCCAGTTTTAAAGGAAGATATTTTTTCACCATAGCCCTCTATGGGCTTCCAAATATCACTTGGCCAATTCCACAAGAACAGCCTTAGCGAAAGGCTTCCTGAGGTGAAAGCTGTAACTCTGTGAGATGAATTAACAGAACACAAAGCACTTTCTCACATAAAGCTTCTTTCCAGTTTTAACGAAGATATTTCCGCTTTCAACATAGCCCACTATGGGCCTTCCAAATATCACTTTGCCAATTCCACAAGAACAGTCTTAGAGAAAGGCTTCCTGAGGAAAGCTGTAACTCTGTGACATGAATTAACAGAACACAAAGCAGTTTCTCAGAAAGCTTCTTTCCAGTTTTTAACGGAAGATAATTCCTTTTTCACCATAGCCTCTATGGGCTTCCAAATATCACTTTGCCAATTCCACAAGAACAGCATTAGCGAAAGGCTTCTTGAAGGGAAACATGTAACTCTGTGAGATGAATTAACAGAACACAAAGCAGTTTCTCAGAAAGCTTCTTTCCTGTTTTTAATCTAAGATATTTCCTTTTCACCATAGCCCTCTATGGGCTTCCAAATATCACTTTGCCAATTCCACAAGAACAGCCTTAGCGAAAGGCTTCTTGAAGGGAAAGATGTAACTCTGTGAGATGAATTATCAGAACACAAAGCAGTTTCTCAGAAAGCTTCTTTCCAGTTTTTAAAGGAAGATATTTCCTTTTTCACCATAGCCCTCTATGGGCTTCCAAATATCACTTTGCCAATTCCACAAGAACAGCCTTAGCGAAAGGCTTGTTGAAGGGAAAGATGTAACTCTGTGAGATGAATTAACAGAACACAAAGCAGTTTCTCAGAAAGCTTCTTTCCAGTTTTAAGGAAGATATTTCCTTTTCACCATAGCCCTCTATGGGCTTCCAAATATCACTTTGCCAATTCCACAAGAACAGCCTTAGAAAGGCTTCTTGAGGAAAGATGTAACTCTGTGAGATGAATTAACAGAACACAAAGCAGTTTCTCAGAAAGCTTCTTTCCAGTTTTTAACGGAAGATATTTCCTTTTCACCATAGCCCTCTATGGGCTTCCAAATATCACTTTGCCAATTCCACAAGAACAGCCTTAGAGAAAGGCTTCTTGAAGGAAAGATGTAACTCTGTGAGATGAATTAACAGAACACAAAGCAGTTTCTCAGAAAGCTTCTTTCCAGTTTTAAGGAAGATATTTCCTTTTCACCATAGCCCTCTATGGGCTTCCAAATATCACTTTGCCAATTCCACAAGAACAGTCTTAGCGAAAGGCTTCTTGATGGGAAAGATGTAACTCTGTGAGATGAATTAACAGAACACAAAGCAGTTTCTCAGAAACCTTCTTTCCAGTTTTTAAAGGAAGATATTTCCTTTTCACCATAGCCCTCTATGGGCTTCCAAATATCACTTTGCCAATTCCACAAGAACAGCCTTAGCGAAGGCTTCTTGATGGAAAAGATGTAACTCTGTGAGATGAATTAACAGAACACAAAGCAGTTTCTCAGAAAGCTTCTTTCCAGTTTTTAAGGAAGATATTTCCTTTTCACCACAGCCCCTCTATGGGCTTCCAAATATCACTTTGCCAATTCCACAAGAACAGCCTTAGAAAAGGCTTCTTGAGGGAAAGATGTAACTCTGTGAGATGAATTAACAGAACACAAAGCAGTTTCTCAGAAAGCTTCTTTCCAGTTTTTAACCGAAGATATTTCCTTTTCACCATAGCCCTCTATGGGCTTCCAAATATCACTTTACCAATTCCACAAGAACAGCCTTAGCGAAAGGCTTATTGAAGGAAAGATGTAACTCTGTGAGATGAATTAACAGAACACAAAGCAGTTTCTCAGAAAGCTTCTTTCCAGTTTTTAACGGAAGATATTTCCTTTTCACCATAGCCCTCTATGGGCTTCCAAATATCACTTTGCCAATTCCACAAGAACAGCCTTAGCGAAAGGCTTCTTGAAGGAAAGATGTAACTCTGTGAGATGAATTAACAGAACACAAAGCAGTTTCTCAGAAAGCTTCTTTCCAGTTTTTAAGGAAGATATTTCCTTTTCACCATAGCCCTCTATGGGCTTCCAAATATCACTTTGCAATTCCACAAGAACAGCCTTAGAGAAAGGCTTCTTGAAGGAAAGATGTAACTCTGTGAGATGAATTAACAGAACACAAAGCAGTTTCTCAGAAAGCTTCTTTCCAGTTTTTAACCGAAGATATTTCCTTTTCACCATAGCCCTCTATGGGCTTCCAAATATCACTTGCCAATTCCACAAGAACAGCCTTAGCGAAAGGCTTCTTGAAGGAAAGATGTAACTCTGTGAGATGAATTAACAGAACACAAAGCAGTTTCTCAGAAAGCTTCTTTCCAGTTTTTAAAGGAAGATATTTCCTTTTCACCATAGCCTCTATGGGCTTCCAAATATCACTTTGCCAATTCCACAAGAACAGCCTTAGAAAGGCTTCTTGAAGGGAAAGATGTAACTCTGTGAGATGAATTAACAGAACACAAAGCAGTTTCTCAGAAAGCTTCTTTCCAGTTTTAACGGAAGATATTTCGCTTTCACCATAGCCCTCTATGGGCTTCCAAATATCACTTTGCCAATTCCACAAGAACAGACTTAGTGAAAGGCTTCTTGAAGGAAAGATGTAACTCTGTGAGATGAATTAACAGACACAAAGCAGTTTCAGAAAGCTTCTTTCCAGTTTTTAACGGAAGATATTTCCTTTTCACCATTGCCTCTATGGGCTTCCAAATATCACTTTGCCAATTCCACAAGAACAGCCTTAGCGAAAGGCTTCTGATGGGAAAGATGTAACTCTGTGAGATGAATTAACAGAACACAAAGCAGTTTCTCAGAAAGCTTCTTTCCAGTTTTAACCGAAGATATTTCCTTTTTCACCATAGCCTCTATGGGCTTCCAAATATCACTTTGCCAATTCCACAAGAACAGCCTTAGCGAAGGCTTCTTGAAGGAAAGATGTAACTCTGTGAGATGAATTAACAGAACACAAAGCAGTTTCTCGAAAGCTTCTTTCCAGTTTTAACGGAAGATATTTCCTTTTCACCATTGCCCTCTATGGGCTTCCAAATATCACTTTGCCAATTCCACAAGAACAGCCTTAGCGAAAGGCTTCTTGAAGGAAAGATGTAACTCTGTGAGATGAATTAACAGAACACAAAGCAGTTTCTCAGAAAGCTTCTTTCCAGTTTTTAACGGAAGATATTTCGCTTTCACCATAGCCCTCTATGGGCCTTCCAAATATCACTTTGCCAATTCCACAAGAACAGTCTTAGAGAAAGGCTTCTTGAAGGGAAAGATGTAACTCTGTGAGATGAATTAACAGAACACAAAGCAGTTTCTCAGAAAGCTTCTTTCCAGTTTTTAATCAAAGATATTTCCTTTTTCACCATAGCCCTCTATGGGCTTCCAAATATCACTTTGCCAATTCCACAAGAACAGCCTTAGCGAAAGGCTTCTTGAAGGGAAAGATGTAACTCTGTGAGATGAATTAACAGAACACAAAGCAGTTTCTCAGAAAGCTTCTTTCCAGTATTTAACGGAAGATATTTCCTTTTTCACCATAGCCCTCTATGGGCTTCCAAATATCACTTTGCCAATTCCACAAGAACAGCCTTAGCGAAAGGCTTCTTGAAGGGAAAGATGTAACTCTGTGAGATGAATTAACAGAACACAAAGCAGTTTCTCAGAAAGCTTCTTTCCAGTTTTTAATCGAAGATATTTCCTTTCACCATAGCCCTCTATGGGCTTCCAAATATCACTTTGCCAATTCCACAAGAACAGCCTTAGAGAAAGGCTTTGAAGGGAAAGATGTAACTCTGTGAGATGAATTAACAGAACACAAAGCAGTTCCTCAGAAAGCTTCTTTCCAGTTCTTAAAGGAAGATATTTCCTTTTTCACCATAGTCCTCTATGGGCTTCCAAATATCACTTTGCCAATTCCACAAGAACAGCCTTAGAAAAGGCTTCTTGAAGAGAAAGATGTAACTCTGTGAGATGAATTAACAGAACAGAAAGCAGTTTCTCAGAAAGCTTCTTTCCAGCTTTTAACGGAAGATATTTCCTTTTTCACCATAGCCCTCTATGGGCTTCCAAATATCACTTTGCCAATTCCACAAGAACAGCCTTAGCGAAAGGCTTCTTGAAGGGAAAGATGTAACTCTGTGAGATGAATTAACAGAACACAAAGCAGTTTCTCAGAAAGCTTCTTTCCAGTTTTAACGAAGATATTTCCTTTTCACCATAGCCCTCTATGGGCTTCCAAATATCACTTGCCAATTCCACAAGAACAGTCTTAGAGAAAGGCTTCTTGAAGGGAAAGATGTAACTCTGTGAGATGAATTAACAGAACACAAAGCAGTTTCTCAGAAAGCTTCTTTCCAGTTTTTAAGGAAGATATTTCCTTTTCACCATAGCCCTCTATGGGCTTCCAAATATCACTTTGCCAATTCCACAAGAACAGTCTTAGAGAAAGGCTTCTTGAAGGAAAGATGTAACTCTGTGAGATGAATTAACAGAACACAAAGCAGTTTCTCAAGCTTCTTTCCAGTTTTATCAGAAGATATTTCCTTTTCACCATTGCCCTCAATGGGCTTCCAAATATCACTTTGCCAATTCCACAAGAACAGCCTTAGGAAAGGCTTCTTGAAGGGAAAGATGTAACTCTGTGAGATGAATTAACAGAACACAAAGCAGTTTCTCAGAAAGCTTCTTTCCAGTTTTAACGAAGATATTTCCTTTTCACCATAGCCCTCTATGGGCTTCCAAATATCACTTTGCCAATTCCACAAGAACAGTCTTAGAGAAAGGCTTCTTGAAGGGCTGATGTAACTCTGTGAGATGAATTAACAGAACACAAAGCAGTTTCTCAGAAAGCTTCTTTCCAGTTTTTAAAGGAAGATATTTCCTTTTTCACCATAGCCCTCTATGGGCTTCCAAATATCACTTTGCCAATTCCACAAGAACAGTCTTAGAGAAGGCTTCTTGAGGTGAAAGATGTAACTCTGTGAGATGAATTAACAGAACACAAAGCACTTTCTCAGAAAGCTTCTTTCCAGTTTTTAACGAAGATATTTCCTTTTTCACCATAGCCCTCTATGGCTTCCAAATATCACTTTGCCAATTCCACAAGAACAGCCTTAGCGAAAGGCTTCTGAAGGGAAAGATGTAACTCTGTGAGATGAATTAACAGAACACAAAGCAGTTTCTCGAAAGCTTCTTTCCAGTTTTTAACGGAAGATATTTCCTTTTTCACCATAGCCCTCTATGGGCTTCCAAATATCACTTTGCCAATTCCACAAAACAGCCTTAGCGAAAGGCTTCTTGAAGGGAAAGATGTAACTCTGTGAGATGAATTAACAGAACACAAAGCAGTTTCTCAGAAAGCTTCTTTCCAGTTTTAAAGGAAGATATTTCCTTTTCACCATAGCCCTCTATGGGCTTCCAAATATCACTTTGCCAATTCCACAAGAACAGTCTTAGAGAAAGGCTTCTTGAGGGGAAAGCTGTAACTCTGTGAGATGAAGTAACAGAACACAAAGCAGTTTCTCAGAAAGCTTCTTTCCAGTTTTAACGAAGATATTTCGCTTTCACCATAGCCCTCTATGGCTTCCAAATATCACTTTGCCAATTCCACAAGAACAGCCTTAGCGACAGGCTTCTTGAAGGAAAGATGTAACTCTGTGAGATGAATTAACAGAACACAAAGCAGTTTCTCAGAAAGCTTCTTTCCAGTTTTAACGGAAGATATTTCCTTTTCACCATTGCCCTCTATGGGCTTCCAAATATCACTTTGCCAATTCCACAAGAACAGCCTTAGCGAAAGGCTTCTTGAAGGAAAGATGTAACTCTGTGATGAATTAACAGAACACAAAGCAGTTTCTCAAAGCTTCTTTCCAGTTTTTAACGAAGATATTTCCTTTCACCATAGCCCTCTATGGGCTTCCAAATATCACTTTGCCAATTCCACAAGAACAGCCTTAGCGAAAGGCTTCTTGAGGGGAAAGCTGTAACTCTGTGAGATGAATTAACAGAACACAAAGCACTTTCTCAGAAAGCTTCTTTCCAGTTTTTAACGAAGATATTTCCTTTTTCACCATAGCCCTCTATGGGCTTCCAAATATCACTTTGCCAATTCCACAAGAACAGCCTTAGCGAAAGGCTTCTTGAAGGGAAAGATGTAACTCTGTGAGATGAATTAACAGAACACAAAGCAGTTTCTCAGAAAGCTTCTTTCCAGTTTTTAACGGAAGATATTTCGTTTTCACCATTGCCCTCTATGGGCTTCCAAATATCACTTTGCCAATTCCACAAGAACAGCCTTAGCGAAAGGCTTCTTGATGGGAAAGATGTAACTCTGTGAGATGAATTAACAGAACACAAAGCAGTTTCTCAGAAAGCTTCTTTCCAGTTTTTAATCGAAGATATTTCCTTTTTCACCATAGCCCTCTATGGGCTTCCAAATATCACTTTGCCAATTCCACAAGAACAGCCTTACCGAAAGGCTTCTTGAAGGGAAAGATGTAACTCTGTGAGATGAATTAACAGAACACAAAGCAGTTTCTCAGAAAGCTTCTTTCCAGTTTTTAAGAAGATATTTCCTTTTTCACCGCAACCCTCTATGGGCTTCCAAATATCACTTTGCCAATTCCACAAGAACAGCCTTAGCGAAAGGCTTCTTGAAGGGAAAGATGTAACTCTGTGAGATGAATTAACAGAACACAAAGCAGTTTCTCAGAAAGCTTCTTTCCAGTTTTTAACGAAGATATTTCCTTTTCACCATTGCCCTCTATGGGCTTCCAAATATCACTTTGCCAATTCCACAAGAACAGCCTTAGCGAAAGGCTTCTTGAAGGAAAGATGTAACTCTGTGAGATGAATTAACAGAACACAAAGCAGTTTCTCAGAAAGCTTCTTTCCAGTTTTTAACGGAAGATATTTCCTTTTTCACCATAGCCTCTATGGGCTTCCAAATATCACTTTGCCAATTCCACAAGAACAGCATTAGCGAAAGGCTTCTTGAAGGAAAGATGTAACTCTGTGAGATGAATTAACAGAACACAAAGCAGTTTCTCAGAAAGCTTCTTTCCAGTTTTAATCGAAGATATTTCCTTTTCACCATAGCCCTCTATGGGCTTCCAAATATCACTTTGCCAATTCCACAAGAACAGCCTTAGCGAAAGGCTTCTTGAAGGAAAGATGTAACTCTGTGAGATGAATTAACAGAACACAAAGCAGTTTCTCAGAAAGCTTCTTTCCAGTTTTTAACAGATATTTCCTTTTCACCATAGCCCTCTATGGGCTTCCAAATATCACTTTGCCAATTCCACAAGAACAGCCTTAGAGAAAGGCTTCTGAGGGAAAGATGTAACTCTGTGAGATGAATTAACAGAACACAAAGCAGTTTCTCAGAAAGCTTCTTTCCAGTTTTAACCGAAGATATTTCCTTTTCACCATAGCCCTCTATGGCTTCCAAATATCACTTTGCCAATTCCACAAGAACAGCCTTAGCGAAAGGCTTCTTGAAGGAAAGATGTAACTCTGTGAGATGAATTAACAGAACACAAAGCAGTTTCTCAGAAAGCTTCTTTCCTGTTTTAACGGAAGATATTTCCTTTTCACCATAGCCCTCTATGGGCTTCCAAATATCACTTTGCCAATTCAAAAGACAGCCTTAGCGAAAGGCTTCTTGATAGGAAAGATGTAACTCTGTGAGATGAATTAACAGAACACAAAGCAGTTTCTCAAGCTTCTTTCCAGTTTTAAAGGAAGATATTTCCTTTTCACCATAGCCCTCTATGGGCTTCCAATATCACTTTGCCAATTCCACAAGAACAGCCTTAGCGAAAGGCTTCTTGAGGGGAAAGATGTAACTCTGTGAGATGAATTAACAGAACACAAAGCAGTTTCTCAAGCTTCTTTCCAGTTTTTAACGAAGATATTTCCTTTTCACCATAGCCCTCTATGGGCTTCCAAATATCACTTTGCCAATTCCACAAGAACAGTCTTAGCGAAAGGCTTCTTGAAGGAAAGATGTAACTCTGTGAGATGAATTAACAGAACACAAAGCAGTTTCTCAGAAAGCTTCTTTCCAGTTTTAAAGGAAGATATTTCCTTTTCACCATAGCCTCTAGGGGCTTCCAAATATCACTTTGCCAATTCCACAAGAACAGTCTTATAGAAAGGCTTCTTGAAGGAAAGATGTAACTCTGTGAGATCAATTAACAGAACACAAAGCAGTTTCTCAGAAACTTCTTTCCAGTTTTTAACGGAAGATATTTCCTTTTTCACCATTGCCTCTATGGGCTTCCAAATATCACTTTGCCAATTCCACAAGAACAGACTTAGCGACAGGCTTCTTGAAGAGAAAGATGTAACTCTGTGAGATGAATTAACAGAACACAAAGCAGTTTCTCAGAAAGCTTCTTTCCAGTTTTTAACGAAGATATTTCCTTTTTCACCATAGCCCTCTATGGGCTTCCAAATATCACTTTACCAATTCCACAAGAACAGCCTTAGAAAGGCTTCTTGAAGGGAAAGCTGTAACTCTGTGAGATGAATTAACAGAACACAAAGCAGTTTCTCAGAAAGC
Organism: Erythrocebus patas; assembly: GCA_023783455.1. NCBI lineage: Eukaryota > Metazoa > Chordata > Mammalia > Primates > Cercopithecidae > Erythrocebus > Erythrocebus patas. The sequence goes on along the minus strand of JAKFHT010003846.1, from coordinate 60,949 downwards.
TTCTTTCCAGTTTTTAATCGAAGATATTTCCTTTTTCACCATTGCCCTCTATGGGCTTCCAAATATCACTTTGCCAATTTCACAAGAACAGCCTTAGCGAAAGGCTTCCTGAAGGAAAGATGTAACTCTGTGAGATGAATTAACAGAACACAAAGCAGTTTCTCAGAAAGCTTCTTTCCAGTTTTTAATGGAAGATATTTCCTTTTTCACCATAGCCTCTAGGGGTTCCAAATATCACTTTGCCAATTCCACAAGAACAGCATTAGCGAAAGGCTTCTTGAAGGGAAAGATGTAACTCTGTGAGATGAATTAACAGAACACAAAGCAGTTTCCAGAAAGCTTCTTTCCAGTTTTTAACGAAGATATTTCCTTTTTCACCATTGCCCTCTATGGGCTTCCAAATATCACTTTGCCAATTCCACAAGAACAGCCTTAGAGAAAGGCTTCTTGAAGGAAAGCTGTAACTCTGTGAGATGAATTAACAGAACACAAAGCAGTTTCTCAGAAACATTCTTTCCAGTATTTAACGGAAGATAATCCTTTTCACCATAGCCTCTATGGGCTTCCAAATATCACTTTGCCAATTCCACAAGAACAGCATTAGCAAAGGGTTCTTGAAGGGCAAGATGTAACTCTGTGAGATGAATTAACAGAACACAAAGCAGTTTCTCAGAAATCTTCTTTCCAGTTTTTAACGGAAGATATTTCCTTTTTCACCATAGCCTTCTATGGGCTTCCAAATATCACTTTGCCAATTCCACAAGAACAGCCTTAGCGAAAGGCTTCTTGAAGGGAAGATGTAACTCTGTGAGATGAATTATCAGAACACAAAGCAGTTTCTCAGAAAGCTTCTTTCCAGTTTTTAAAGGAAGATATTTCCTTTTCACACCAGCCTCTATGGGTTACCAAATATCACTTTGCCAATTCCACAAGAACAATCTTAGCGAAAGGCTTGTTGAGGAGAAAGCTGTAACTCTGTGAGATGAATTAACAGAACACAAAGCAGTTTCTCAGAAAGCTTCTTTCCAGTTTTTAACGAAGATATTTCCTTTTTCACCATAGCCCTCTATGGGCTTCCAAATATCACTTTGCCAATTCCACAAGAACAGTCTTAGAGAAAGGCTCTTGAGGTGAAAGCTGTAACTCTGTGAGATGAATTAACAGAACACAAAGCAGTTTCTCAGAAAGCTTCTTTCCAGTTTTAACAAGATATTTCCGCTGTCAACATAGCCCTCTATGGGCTACCAAATATCACTTTGCCAATTCCACAAGAACAGTCATAGAGAAAGGCTTCCTGAGGGGAAAGCTGTAACTCTGTGAGATGAATTAACAGAACACAAAGCAGTTTCTCAGAAAGCTTCTTTCCAGTTTTTAAAGGAAGATATTTACTTTTTCACCATAGCCCTCTAAGGGCTTCCAAATATCAGTTTTCCAATTCCACAAGAACAGCCTTAGCGAAAGGCTTCTTGAAGGGAAAGATGTAACTCTGTGAGATGAATTAACAGAACACAAAGCAGTTTCTCAGAAAGCTTCTTTCCAGTTTTTAATCGAAGATATTTCCTTTTTCACCATAGATCCCAATGAGCTTCCAAATATCACTTTGCCAATTCCACAAGAGCAGCCTTAGCGAACGGTTTATTGAAGGGAAAGATGTAACACTGTGAGATGAATTATCAGAACACAAAGCACTTTCTCAGAAAGCTTCTTTCCAGTTTTTAAAGGAAGATATTTCCTTTTTCACCTTAGCTCTCTATGGGCTTCCAAATATCACTTTGCCAATTCCACAAGAAGAGCATTAGCGAAAGGCTTCTTGAAGGAAAGATGTAACTCTGTGAGATGAATTAACAGAACACAAGGCAGTTTCTCAGAAAGCTTCTTTCCAGATTTTAAAGGAAGATATTTCCTTTTTCACCATAGCCCTCTATGGGCTTCCAAATATCACTTTGCCAATTCCACAAGAACAGCCTTAGCGAACGGCTAATTGAAGGGAAAGAAGTAACTCTGTGAGATGAATTATCAGAACACAAAGCAGTTTCTCAGAAAGCTTCTTTCCAGTTTTTAAAGGAAGATATTTCCATTTTCACCATAGCCCTCTAGGGATTCCAAATATAACTTTGCAAATTCCACAAGAATAGTCTTATAGAAAGGCTTCTTGAGGTGAAAGCTGTAACACTGTGAGATCAATTAGCAGAACACAAAGCAGTTTCTCAGAAACTTCTTTCCAGTGTTTAACGGAAGATATTTCCTTTTTCACCATTGCCCTCTATGGGCTTCCAAATATCACTTTGCCAATTCCACAAGAACAGACTTAGCGACAGGCTTCTTGAAGAGAAAGATGTAACTCTGTGAGATGAATTAACAGAACACAAAGCAGTTTCTCAGAAAGCTTCTTTCCAGTTTTTCATGGAAGATATTTCCTTTTTCACCATAGCCCTCTATGGGCTTCCAAATATCACTTTACCAATTCCACAAGAACAGCCTTAGCTAAAGGCTTCTTAAGGGGAAAGCTGTAACTCTGTGAGATGAATTAACAGAAGACAAAGCACTTTCTCAGAAAGCTTCTTTCCAGTTTTTATCGGAAGATATTTAATTTTTCACAATTGCCCTCTATGGGCTTCCAAATATCACTTTGCCAATTCCACAAGAACAGCCTTAGCGAAAGGCTTCCTGAAGGGAAGGATGTAACTCTGTGAGATGAATTAACAGAACACAAAGCAGTTTCTCAGAAAGCTTCTTTCCTGTTTTTAATGGAAGATATTTCCTTTTTCACCATAGCCCTCTAGGGGGTTCCAAATATCACTTTGCCAATTCCACAAGAACAGCATTAGCGAAAGGCTTCTTGAAGGGAAAGATGTAACTCTGTGAGATGAATTAACAGAACACAAAGCAGTTTCCAGAAAGCTTCTTTCCAGTTTTTAACCGAAGATATTTCCTTTTTCACCATAGCAATCTATGGGCTTCCAAGTATCACTTTGCCAATTCCACAAGAACAGTCGTAGAGAAAGGCTTCTTGCGGGGAAAGCTGTAACTCTGTGAGATGAATTAACGTAACACAAAGCAGTTTCTCAGAAACATTCTCTCCAGTATTTAACGGAAGATAACTCCGTTTTCACCATAGCCCTCTAACGGCTTCCAAATATCACTTTGCCAATTCCACAAGAACAGCATTAGCAAAGGGTTCTTGAAGGGCAAGATGTAACTCTGTGAGATGAATTAACAGAACACAAAGCACTTTCTCAGAAATCTTCTTTCCAGTTTTTAACGGAAGATATTTCCTTTTTCACCATAGCCTTCTATGGGCTTCCAAATATCACTTTGCCAATTCCACAAGAACCGCCTTAGCGAAAGGCTTCTTGAAGGGAAGGATGTAACTCTGTGAGATGAATTATCAGAACACAAAGCAGTTTCTCCGAAAGCTTCTTTCCAGTTTTTAAAGGAAGATATTTCCTGTTTCACAATAGCCCTCTATGGGTTACCAAATATCACTTTGCAAATTCCCCAAGAACAATCTTAGAGAAAGGCTTGTTGAGGAGAAAGCTGTAACTCTGTGAGATGAATTAACAGAACACAAAGCAGTGTCTCAGAAAGCTTCTTTCCAGTTTTTAACGGAAGATATTTCCTTTTTCACCATAGCCCTCTATGGGCTTCCAAGTATCACTTTGCCAAATCCACAAGAACAGTCTTAGAGAAAGGCTTCTTGCGGGGAAAGCTGTAACTCTGTGAGATGAATTAACAGAACACAAAGAAGTGTCTCAGAAACCTTCTTTCCAGTATTTAACGAAAGATAATTCCGTTTTCACCATAGCCCTCTAAAGGCTTCCAAATATCACTTTGCCAAATCCACAAGAACAGCATTAGCGAAAGGCTTCTTGAAGGGCAAGATGTAACTCTGTGAGATGAATTAACAGAACACAAAGCACTTTCTCAGAAATCTTCTTTCCAGTTTTTAACGGAAGATATTTTCTTTTTCACCATAGCCTTCTATGGGCTTCCAAATATCACTTGGCCAATTCCACAAGAACCGCCCTAGCAAAAGGCTTATTGAAGGGAAAGATGTAACACTGTGAGATGAATTATCAGAACACAAAGCAGTTTCTCAGAAAGCTTCTTTCACGTTTTTAAAGGAAGATATTTCCTTTTTCACCATAGCCCTCTATTGGCTTCCAAATATCACTTTGCGAATTCCACAAGAACAGTGTTAGAGAAAGGCTTCTTGAGGTGAAAGCTGTAACTCTGTGAGATGAATTAACAGAACACAAAGCACTTTCTCAGAAAGCTTCTTTCCAGTTTTTAACCGAAGATATTTCCTTTTTCACCATAGCCCTCTCTGAGCTTCCAAATATCACTTTGCCAATTCCACAAGAACAGTCTTAGAGAAAGGCTTCCTGAGGGGAAAGCTGTAACTCTGTGAGATGAATTAACAGAACACAAAGCAGTTTCTCAGAAAGCTTCTTTCCAGTTTTAAGGAAGATATTTCCTTTTCACCATAGCCCTCTAGGGCTTCCAAATATCACTTTGCCAATTCCACAAGAACAGCCTTAGCGAAGGCTTCTTGAAGGAAAGATGTAACTCTGTGAGATGAATTAACAGAACACAAAGCAGTTTCTCAGAAAGCTTCTTTCCAGTTTTTAATCGAAGATATTTCCTTTTCACCATAGCCTCTATGGGCTTCCAAATATCACTTTGCCAATTCCACAACGGTTTATTGAAGGAAAGATGTAACACTGTGAGATGAATTATCAGAACACAAAGCACTTTCTCAGAAAGCTTCTTTCCAGTTTTTAAAGGAAGATATTTCCTTTTCACCTTAGCCCTCTATGGGCTTCCAAATATCACTTTGCCAATTCCACAAGAACAGCCTTAGCGAAAGGCTTTTGAAGGAAAGATGTAACTCTGTGAGATGAATTAACAGAACACAAAGCAGTTTCTCAGAAAGCTTCTTTCCAGTTTTTAAAGGAAGATATTTCCTTTTCACCATAGCCCTCTATGGGCTTCCAAATATCACTTTGCCAATTCCACAAGAACAGCCTTAGCGACAGGCTTCTTGAAGGAAAGATGTAACTCTGTGAGATGAATTATCAGAACACAAAGCAGTTTCTCAGAATGCTTCTTTTCAGTTTTTAATTAGGATTTTTCCTTTTTCACCATAGCCATCTAAGGGCTTCCAAATATAACTTTGCAAATTCCACAAGAACAGTATTAGTGAAAGGCTTCTTGAGGGAAAGCTATAACTCCGTGAGATGAATTACCAGAGCACAAAGCAGTTTCTCAGAGAGCTTCTTTCCAGTTTTTAACGGAAGATAATTCCTTTTCCCCATAGCCCTGTATGGGCTTCCAAATATCACTTTGCCAATTCCGCAAGAACAGACTTAGCGACAGGCTTCTTGAAGGAAAGATGTAACTCTGTGAGATGAATTAACAGAACACAAAGCAGTTTCTCAGAAAGCTTCTTTCCAGTTTTTAACGGAAGATAATTCCTTTTCCCCATAGCCCTGTATGGGCTTCCAAATATCACTTTGCCAATTCCGCAAGAACAGCCTAAAAGAAGGCTTTTTGAAGGGAAAGCTAAAACTCTGTGAGATGAATTAACAGAACACAAAGCAGTTTCTCAGAAAGCTTCTTTCCAGTTTCTAACGGAAGATATTTCCTTTTTCTCCATAGCCCTCTATGGGCTTCCAAATATCACTTTGCGAATTCCACAAGAACGGCCTTAGCGAAAGGCTTCTTGAAGGAAAGATGTAACTCTGTGAGATGAATTAACAGAACACAAAGCAGTTTCTCAGAAAGCTTCTTTCCAGTTTTAATGGAAGATATTTCCTTTTCACCATAGCCTTCTATGGGCTTCCAAATATCACTTTGCCAATTCCACAAGAACAGCCTTAGAGAAGGCTTCTTGAAGGGAAAGATGTAACTCTGTGAGATGAATTAACAGAACACAAAGCAGTTTCTCAGAAAGCTTCTTTCCAGTTTTAATGGAAGATATTTCCTTTTTCACCATAGCCTCTATGGGCTTCCAAATATCACTTTGCCAATTCCACAAGAACAGCCTTAGCGAAAGGCTTTTGAAGGAAAGATGTAACTCTGTGAGATGAATTAACAGAACACAAAGCAGTTTCCAGAAAGCTTCTTTCCAGTTTTTAACGGAAGATATTTCCTTTTTCACCATAGCCCTCTATGGGCTTCCAAATATCACTTTGCCAATTCCACAAGAACAGACTTAGCGAAAGGCTTCTTGAAGGGAAAGCTGTAACTCTGTGAGATGAATTAACAGAACACAAAGCAGTTTCTCAGAAAGCTTCTTTCCAGTTTTAATGGAAGATATTTCCTTTTCACCATAGCCCTCTATGGGCTTCCAAATATCACTTTGCCAATTCCACAAGAACAGCCTTAGCGAAAGGCTTATTGAAGGAAAGATGTAACTCTGTGAGATGAATTAACAGAACACAAAGCAGTTTCTCAGAAAGCTTCTTTCCAGTTTTTAACGGAAGATATTTAATTTTTCACCATTGCCCTCTATGGGCTTCCAAATATCACTTTGCCAATTCCACAAGAACAGCCTTAGCGAAAGGCTTCTTGAAGGGAAAGATGTAACTCTGTGAGATGAATTAACAGAACACAAAGCAGTTTCTCAGAAAGCTTCTTTCCAGTTTTTAACGGAAGATATTTAATTTTTCACCATTGCCCTCTATGGGCTTCCAAATATCACTTTGCCAATTCCACAAGAACAGCCTTAGAGAAAGGCTTCTTGAAGGGAAAGCTGTAACTCTGTGAGATGAATTAACAGAACACAAAGCAGTTTCTCAGAAAGCTTCTTTCCAGTTTTTAACGGAAGATATTTCCTTTTCACCATTGCCCTCTATGGGCTTCCAAATATCACTTTGCCAATTCCACAAGAACAGCCTTAGCGAAAGGCTTATTGAAGGAAAGATGTAACTCTGTGAGATGAATTAACAGAACACAAAGCACTTTCTCAGAAAGCTTCTTTCCAGTTTTAACGGAAGATATTTCCTTTTCACCATAGCCCTCTATGGGCTTCCAAATATCACTTTGCCAATTCCACAAGAACAGCCTTAGCGAAAGGCTTCTTGAAGGGAAAGATGTAACTCTGTGAGATGAATTATCAGAACACAAAGCAGTTTCTCAGAAAGCTTCTTTCCGGTTATTAAAGGAAGATATTTCCTTTTTCACCATAGCCCTCTAGGGGCTTCCAAATATCACTTTGCCAATCCCACAAGAACAGTCTTAGAGAAAGGCTTCCTGAGGGGAAAGCTGTAACTCTGTGAGATGAATTAACAGAACACAAAGCAGTTTCTCAGAAAGCTTCTTTCTAGTTTTTAACGGAAGATAGTTCCGCTTTCACCATAGCCCTCTATGGGCTTCCAAATATCACTTCGCCAATTCCACAAGAACAGCCTTAGTGACAGGCTTCTTGAAGGGAAAGATGTAACTCTGTGAGATGAATTAACAGAAGACGAAGCAGTTTCCAGAAAGCTTCTTTCCAGTTTTTAACCGAAGATATTTCCTTTTTCACCATAGCCCTCTATGGGCTTCCAAATATCACTTTACCAATTCCACAAGAACAGCCTTAGCGAAAGGCTTTTAAGGTTACAGCTCTAACTCTGTGAGATGAATTAACAGAACACAAACCACTTTCTCAGAAAGCTTCTTTCGAGTTTTTAACGGAAGATATTTAATTTTTCACCATAGCCCTCTATGGGCTTCCCAATATCACTTTGCCAATTCCACAAGAACAGCCTTAGCGAAAGGCTTCTTGAAGGAAAGCTGTAACTCTGTGAGATGAATTAACAGAACACAAACCACTTTCTCAGAAAGCTTCTTTCCAGTTTTAACGGAAGATATTTAATTTTTCACCATAGCCCTCTATGGGCTTCCAAATATCACTTTGCCAATTCCACAAGAACAGCCTTAGCGAAAGGCTTCTTGAAGGAAAGATGTAACTCTGTGAGATGAATTAACAGAACACAAAGCAGTTTCTCAGAAAGCTTCTTTCCAGTTTTAATGGAAGATATTTCCTTTTCACCATAGCCCTCTATGGGCTTCCAAATATCACTTTGCCAATTCCACAAGAACAGCCTTAGCGAAAGGCTTCTTGAAGGAAAGATGTAACTCTGTGAGATGAATTAACAGAACACAAAGCAGTTTCTCAGAAAGCTTCTTTCCAGTTTTAACGGAAGATATTTCCTTTTCACCATTGCCCTCTATGGGCTTCCAAATATCACTTAGAAAATTGCACAAGAACAGTCTTAGAGAAAGGCTTATTGAAGGAAAGATGTAACTCTGTGAGATGAATTATCAGAACACAAAGCACTTTCTCAGAAAGCTTCTTTCCAGTTTTAAAGGAAGATATTTCCTTTTCACCATAGCCCTCTATGGGCTTCCAAATATCACTTTGCAAATTCCACAAGAACAGTCTTAGAGAAAGGCTTCTTGAGGTGAAAGCTGTAACTCTGTGAGATGAATTAACAGAACACAAAGCAGTTTCTCAGAAAGCTTCTTTCCAGTTTTTAACGAAGATATTTCCTTTTCACCATTGCCCTCTATGGGCTTCCAAATATCACTTTGCCAATTCCACAAGAACAGCCTTAGCGAAAGGCTTCTTGAAGGGAAAGATGTAACTCTTTGAGATGAATTAACAGAACACAAAGCAGTTTCTCAGAAAGCTTCTTTCCAGTTTTTAACCGAAGATATTTTTTTTTCACCACAGCCCTCTATGGGGTTCCAAATATCACTTTGCCAACTCCACAAGAACAGTCTTAGAGAAAGGCCTCTTGAGGGAAAGATGTAACTCTGTGAGATGAATTAACAGAACACAAAGCAGTTTCTCAGAAAGCTTCTTTCAGTTTTTAATGGAAGATATTTCCTTTTTCACCATAGCCCTCTATGGGCTTCCAAATATCACTTTGCCCATTCCACAAGAACAGTCTTAGTGACAGGCTTCTTGAAGGTAAAGATGTAACTCTGTGAGAGGAATTAACAGAACACAAAGCAATTTCTCAGAAAGCTTCTTTCCAGTTTTTAACGAAGATATTTCCTTTTCACCATAGCCTCTATGGGCTTCCAAATATCACTTTGCCAATTCCACAAGAACAGCCTTAGCGAAAGGCTTCTTGAAGGGAAAGATGTAACTCTGAGATGAATTAACAGAACACAAAGCAGTTTCTCAGAAAGCTTCTTTCCAGTTTTTAACGAAGATATTTCCTTTTCACCATTGCCTCTATGGGCTTCCAAATATCACTTTGCCAATTCCACAAGAACAGCCTTAGCGAAAGGCTTCTTGATGGGAAAGATGTAACTCTGTGAGATGAATTAACAGAACACAAAGCAGTTTCTCAGAAAGCTTCTTTCCAGTTTTTAACGAAGATATTTCCTTTTCACCATAGCCTCTATGGGCTTCCAAATATCACTTTACCAATTCCACAAGAACAGCCTTAGAGAAAGGCTTCTTGAGGGAAAAGCTGTAACTCTGTGAGATGAATTAACAGAACACAAAGCACTTTCTCAGAAAGCTTCTTTCCAGTTTTTAACGGAAGATATTTCCTTTTCACCATAGCCCTCTATGGGCTTCCAAATATCACTTTGCCAATTCCACAAGAACAGCCTTAGCGAAAGGCTTATTGAAGGGAAAGATGTAACTCTGTGAGATGAATTATCAGAACACAAAGCAGTTTCTCAGAAAGCTTCTTTCCAGTTTTTAACGGAAGATATTTAATTTTTCACCATAGCCCTCTATGGCTTCCAAATATAACTTTGCAAATTCCACAAGAACAGTCTTAGAGAAAGGCTTCTTGAGGTGAAAGCTGTAACTCTGTGAGATGAATTAACAGAACACAAAGCAGTTTCTCAGAAAGCTTCTTTCCAGTTTTTAAAGGAAGATATTTCCTTTTCACCATAGCCTCTATGGGCTTCCAAATATCACTTTGCCAATTCCACAAGAACAGACTTAGCGACAGGCTTCTTGAAGGGAAAGATGTAACTCTGTGAGATGAATTAACAGAACACAAAGCAGTTTCTCAGAAAGCTTCTTTCCAGTTTTTAAAGGAAGATATTTTTTTCACCATAGCCTCTATGGGCTTCCAAATATCACTTTGCCAATTCCACAAGAACAGCCTTAGCGAAAGGCTTCTTGAAGGGAAAGATGTAACTCTGTGAGATGAATTAACAGAACACAAAGCAGTTTCTCAGAAAGCTTCTTTCCAGTTTTTCATGGAAGATATTTCCTTTTTCACCATAGCCCTCTATGGGCTTCCAAATATCACTTTGCCAATTCCACAAGAACAGCCTTAGCGAAAGGCTTCTTGAAGGGAAAGATGTAACTCTGTGAGATGAATTAACAGAACACAAAGCAGTTTCCAGAAAGCTTCTTTCCAGTTTTTAACGGAAGATATTTCCTTTTCACCATAGCCTCTATGGGCTTCGAAATATCACTTTGTCAATTCCACAGGAACAGACTTAGCGAAAGGCTTCTTGATGGGAAAGATGTAACTCTGTGAGATGAATTAACAGAACACAAAGCAGTTTCTCAGAAAGCTTCTTTCCAGTTTTTAACGAAGATATTTTTTTTTTCACCATTGCCCTCTAGGGCTTCCAAATATCACTTTGCCAATTCCACAAGAACAGCCTTAGCGAAAGGCTTCTTGATGGGAAAGATGTAACTCTGTGAGATGAATTAACAGAACACAAAGCAGTTTCCAGAAAGCTTCTTTCCAGTTTTTAACCGAAGATATTTCCTTTTCACCATAGCCCTCTATGGGCTTCCAAATATCACTTGCCAATTCCACAAGAACAGCCTTAGAGAAAGGCTTCTTGAAGGAAAGATGTAACTCTGTGAGATGAATTAACAGAACACAAACCACTTTCTCAGAAAGCTTCTTTCCAGTTTTAACGGAAGATATTTAATTTTTCACCATAGCCCTCTATGGGCTTCCCAATATCACTTTGCCAATTCCACAAGAACAGCCTTAGCGAAAGGCTTCTTGAAGGAAAGATGTAACTCTTTGAGATGAATTAACAGAACACAAAGCACTTTCTCAGAAAGCTTCTTTCCAGTTTTTAATGGAAGATATTTCCTTTTCACCATAGCCCTATGGGCTTCCAAATATCACTTTGCCAATTCCACAAGAACAGCCTTAGCGAAAGGCTTATTGAAGGAAAGATGTAACTCTGTGAGATGAATTAACAGAACACAAAGCAGTTTCCAGAAAGCTTCTTTCCAGTTTTAACGGAAGATATTTCCTTTTCACCATTGCCCTCTATGGGCTTCCAAATATCACTTAGAAAATTGCACAAGAACAGTCTTAGCGAAAGGCTTATTGAAGGAAAGATGTAACTCTGTGAGATGAATTATCAGAACACAAAGCACTTTCTCAGAAAGCTTCTTTCCAGTTTTAAAGGAAGATATTTCCTTTTCACCATAGCCCTCTATGGGCTTCCAAATATCACTTTGCAATTCCACAAGAACAGTCTTAGAGAAAGGCTTCTTGAGGTGAAAGCTGTAACTCTGTGAGATGAATTAACACAACACAAAGAACTTTCTCAGAAAGCTTCTTTCCAGTTTTAACGAAGATATTTCCTTTTCACCATTGCCCTCTAAGGGCTTCCAAATATCACTTTGCCAATTCCACAAGAACAGCCTTAGCGAAAGGCTTCTTGAAGGAAAGATGTAACTCTTTGAGATGAATTAACAGAACACAAAACAGTTTCTCAGAAAGCTTCTTTCCAGTTTTTAACCGAAGATATTTCCTTTTCACCATAGCCTCTATGGGCTTCCAAATATCACTTTGCCAATTCCACAAGAACAGTCTTAGAGAAAGGCTTCCTGAGGGAAAGCTGTAACTCTGTGAGATGAATTAACAGAACACAAAGCAGTTTCTCAGAAAGCTTCTTTCCAGTTTTTAATGGAAGATATTTCCTTTTCACCATAGCCCTCTATGGGCTTCCAAATATCACTTTGCCAATTCCACAAGAACAGCCTTAGTGACAGGTTTCTTGAAGGGAAAGATGTAACTCTGTGAGATGAATTAACAGAACACGAAGCACTTTCTCAGAAAGCTTCTTTCCAGTTTTTAACCGAAGATATTTCCTTTTCACCATAGCCTCTATGGGCTTCCAAATATCACTTTGCCAATTCCACAAGAACAGCCTTAGCGAAGGCTTCTTGAAGGAAAGATGTAACTCTGTGAGATGAATTAACAGAACACAAAGCAGTTTCTCAGAAAGCTTCTTTCCAGTTTTTAACGAAGATATTTCCTTTTCACCATTGCCCTCTATGGGCTTCCAAATATCACTTTGCCAATTCCACAAGAACAGCCTTAGCGAAAGGCTTCCTGATGGGAAAGATGTAACTCTGTGAGATGAATTAACAGAACACAAAGCAGTTTCTCAGAAAGCTTCTTTCCAGTTTTAACGAAGATATTTCCTTTTCACCATAGCCTCTATGGGCTTCCAAATATCACTTTACCAATTCCACAAGAACAGCCTTAGAGAAAGGCTTCTTGAGGGGAAAGCTGTAACTCTGTGAGATGAATTAACAGAACACAAAGCACTTTCTCAGAAAGCTTCTTTCCAGTTTTAACGGAAGATATTTCCTTTTCACCATAGCCCTCTATGGGCTTCCAAATATCACTGTGCCAATTCAACAAGAACAGCCTTAGCGAAAGGCTTATTGAAGGGAAAGATGTAACTCTGTGAGATGAATTATCAGAACACAAAGCAGTTTCTCAGAAAGCTTCTTTCTAGTTTTTAAAGGAAGATATTTCCTTTTTCACCATAGCCCTCTATGGGCTTCCAAATATCACTTTGCAAATTCCACAAGAACAGTCTTTGAGAAAGGCTTCTTGAGGTGAAAGCTGTAACTCTGTGAGATGAATTAACAGAACAAAAAGAAGTTTCTCAGAAAGCTTCTTTCCAGTTTTTAACCGAAGATATTTCCTTTTTCACCATTGCCCTCTAAGGGCTTCCAAATATCACTTTGCCAATTAAACAAGAACAGCCTTAGCGAAAGGCTTCCTGATGGGAAAAATGTAACTCTGTGAGATGAATTAACAGAACACAAAGCAGTTTCCAGAAAGCTTCTTTCAAGTTTTTAACCGAAGATATTTCCTTTTTCACCATAGCCCTCTATGGGCTTCCAAATATCCCTTTGCCAATTCCAAAAGAACAGCCTTAGCGAAAGGCTTCTTGAAGGGAAAGATGTAACTCTGTAAGATGAATTAACAGAACACAAACCACTTTCTCAGAAAGCTTCTTTCCAGTTTTTAACGGAAGATATTTAATTTTTCACCATAGCCCTCTATGGGCTTCCCAATATCACTTTGCCAATTCCACAAGAACAGCCTTAGCGAAAGGCTTCTTGAAGGGAAAGATGTAACTCTCTGAGACGAATTAACAGAACACAAAGCACTTTCTCAGAAAGCTTCTTTCCAGTTTTTAATGGAAGATATTTCCTTTTTCACCGTAGCCCTCTATGGGCTTCCAAATATCACTTTGCCAATTCCACAAGAACAGCCTTAGCGAAAGGCTTCTTCATAGGAAAGATGTAACTCTGTGAGATGAATTAACAGAACACAAAGCAGTTTCCAGAAAGCTTCTTTCCAGTTTTTAACGGAAGATATTTCCTTTTTCACCATTGCCCTCTATGGGCTTCCAAATATCACTTAGAAAATTGCACAAGAACAGTCTTAGAGAAAGGCTTATTGAAGGGAAATATGTAACTCTGTGAGATGAATTATCAGAACACAAAGCACTTTCTCAGAAAGCTTCTTTCCAGTTTTTAAAGGAAGATATTTCCTTTTTCACCATAGCCCTCTATGGGCTTCCAAATATCACTTTGCAAATTCCACAAGAACAGTCTTGGAGAAAGGCTTCTTGAGGTGAAAGCTGAAACTCTGTGAGATGAATTAACACAACACAAAGAACTTTCTCAGAAAGCTTCTTTCCAGTTTTTAACGTTAGATATTTCCTTTTTCATCATTGCCCTCTAAGGGCTTCCAAATATCACTTTGCCAATTCCACAAGAACAGCCTTAGCGAAAGGCTTCTTGAAGGGAAAGATGTAACTCTTTGAGATGAATTAACAGAACACAAAACAGTTTCTCAGAAAGCTTCTTTCCAGTTTTTAACCGAAGATATTTTAGCTTTAACCATAGCCCTCTATGGGCTTCCAAATATCACTTTGCCAATCCCACAAGAACAGTCTTAGAGAAAGGCTTCCTGAGGGAAAGCTGTAACTCTGTGAGATGAATTAACAGAACACAAAGCAGTTTCTCAGAAAGCTTCTTTTCAGTTTTCAATGGAAGATATTTCCGCTTTCACCATAGCCCTCTATGGGCTTCCAAATATCACTTTGCCAATTCCACAAGAACAGCCTTAGTGACAGGCTTCTTGAAGGGAAAGATGTAACTCTGTGAGATGAATTAACAGAACACGAAGCACTTTCTCAGAAAGCTTCTTTCCAGTTTTTAACCGAAGATATTCACTTTTTCACCGTAGCCCTCTATGGGCTTCCAAATATCACTTTGCCAATTCCACAAGAACAACCTTAGCGAACGGCTTCTTGAAGGGAAAGATGTATCTCTGTGAGATGAATTAACAGAACACAAAGCAGTTTCTCAGAAAGCTTCTTTCCAGTTTTTAACCGAAGATATTTCCTTTTTCACCATTGCCCTCTATGGGCTTCCAAATATCACTTTGCCAATTAAACAAGAACAGCCTTAGCGAAAGGCTTCCTGATGGGAAAGATGTAACTCTGTGAGATGAATTAACAGAACACAAAGCAGTTTCCAGAAAGCTTCTTTCCAGTTTTTAACCGAAGATATTTCCTTTTTCACCATAGCCCTCTATGGGCTTCCAAATATCACTTTACCAATTCCACAAGAACAGCCTTAGCGAAAGGCTTCTTAAGGGGAATGCTGTAACTCTGTGAGATGAATTAACAGAACACAAAGCACTTTCTCAGAAAGCTTCTTTCCAGTTTTTAACGAAGATATTTCCCTTTTCACCATAGCCCTCTATGGGCTTCCAAATATCACTGTGCCAATTCAACAAGAACGGCCTTAGCGAAAGGCTTATTGAAGGGAAAGATGTAACTCTGTGAGATGAATTATCAGAACACAAAGCAGTTTCTCAGAAAGCTTCTTTCTAGTTTTTAAAGGAAGATATTTCCTTTTTCACCATAGCCCTCTATGGGCTTCCAAATATCACTTTGCAAATTCCACAAGAACAGTCTTTGAGAAAGGCTTCTTGAGGTGAAAGCTGTAACTCTGTGAGATGAATTAACAGAACAAAAAGAAGTTTCTCAGAAAGCTTCTTTCCAGTTTTTAACCGAAGATATTTCCTTTTTCACCATTGCCCTCTAAGGGCTTCCAAATATCACTTTGCCAATTAAACAAGAACAGCCTTAGCGAAAGGCTTCCTGATGGGAAAAATGTAACTCTGTGAGATGAATTAACAGAACACAAAGCAGTTTCCAGAAAGCTTCTTTCAAGTTTTTAACCGAAGATATTTCCTTTTTCACCATAGCCCTCTATGGGCTTCCAAATATCACTTTACCAATTCCACAAGAACAGCCTTAGCGAAAGGCTTTAAGGGGAATGCTGTAACTCTGTGAGATGAATTAACAGAACACAAAGCACTTTCTCAGAAAGCTTCTTTCCAGTTTTTAACGGAAGATATTTCCCTTTTCACCATAGCCCTCTATGGGCTTCCAAATATCACTTTGCCAATTCCACAAGAACGGCCTTAGCGAAAGGCTTATTAAAGGGAAAGATGTAACTCTGTGAGATGAATTATCAGAACACAAAGCAGTTTCTCAGAAAGCTTCTTTCTAGTTTTTAAAGGATGATATTTCCTTTTTCACCATAGCCCTCTATGGGCTTCCAAATATCACTTTGCAAATTCCACAAGAACAGTCTTTGAGAAAGGCTTCTTGAGGTGAAAGCTGTAACTCTGTGAGATGAATTAACAGAACAAAAAGCAGTTTCTCAGAAAGCTTCTTTCCAGTTTTTAACCGAAGATATTTCCTTTCTCACCATAGCCTTCTATGGGCTTCCAAATATCACTTTGCCAATTCCACAAGAACAGCCTTAGCCAAAGGCTTCTTGAAGGGAAAGATGAATCTCTGTGAGATGAATTAACAGAACACAAAGCAGTTTCTCACAAAGCTTCTTTCCAGTTTTTAACCGAAGATATTTAATTTTTCACCATATCCCTCTATGGGCTTCCAAATATCACTTTGCCAATTCCACAAGAACAGCCTTAGCGAAAGGCTTCTTGAAGGGAAAGATGTAACTCTCTAAGACGAATTAACAGAACACAAAGCACTTTCTCAGAAAGCTTCTTTCCAGTTTTTAAAGGAAGATATTTCCTTTTTCACCATAGCCCTCTATGGGCTTCCAAATATCACTTTGCCAATTCCACAAGAACAGCCTTAGCGAAAGGCTTCTTGATGGGAAAGATGTAACTCTGTGAGATGAATTAACAGAACACAAAGCAGTTTCCAGAAAGCTTCTTTCCAGTTTTTCATGGAAGATATTTCGTTTTTCACCATAGCCCTCTATGGGCTTCCAAATATCACTTTGCCAATTCCTGAAGAACAGCCTTAGCGAAAGGCTTCTTGATCGGAAAGATGGAACTCTCTGAGATGAATTAACAGAACACAAAGCAGTTTCCAGAAAGCCTCTTTCCAGTTTTTAACCGAAGATATTTCCTTTTTCACCATAGTCCTCTATGGGCTGCCAAATATCACTTTGCCAATTTACAAGAACAGACTTAGCGAAAGGCTTCTTGAGGGGAAAGCTGTAACTCTGTGAGATGAATTAACAGAACACAAAGCAGTTTCTCAGAAAGCTTCTTTCTAGTATTTAACGGAAGATATTTCCTTTTTCACCATAGACCTCTATGGGATTCCAAATATCACTTTGCCAATTGCACAAGAACAGCATTAGCGAAAGGCTTCTTGATGGGAAAGATGTAACTCTGTGAGATGAATTAACAGAACACAAAGCAGTTTCTCAGAAATCTTCTTTCCAGTGTTTAACGGAAGATATTTCCTTTTTCACCATTGCCCTCTATGGGCTTCCAAATATCACTTTGCCAATTCCAGAAGAACAGACTTAGCAACAGGCTTCTTGAAGGGAAAGATGTAACTCTGTGAGATGAATTAACAGAACACAAAGCAGTTTCTCAGAAAGCTTCTTTCCAGTTTTTACCCGAAAATATTTCCTTTTTCACCATAGCAATCTATGGGCTTCCAAGTATCACTTTGCCAATTCCACAAGAACAGTCGTAGAGAAAGGCTTCTTGAAGGGAAAGCTGTAACTCTGTGAGATGAATTAACAGAACACAAAGAAGTTTCTCAGAAACCTTCTTTCCAGTATTCAACGAAAGATAATTCCATTTTCACCATAGCCCTCTAAAGGCTTCCAAATATCACTTTGCCAAATCCACAAGAACAGCATTAGCGAAAGGCTTCTTGAAGGGCAAGATGTAACTCTGTGAGATGAATTTACAGAACACAAAGCACTTTCTCAGAAAGCTTCTTTCCAGTTTTTAACCGAAGATATTTCCTTTTTCACCGTAGCCCTCTATGGGCTTCCAAATATCACTTTGCCAATTCCACAAGAACAGCCTGAGCGAAAGGCTTCTTGATGGGAAAGATGTAACTCTGTGAGATGACTTAACAGAACACATAGCAGTTTCCAGATAGCTTCTTTACTGTTTTTAACAGAAGATATTGCCTTTTTCACCATAGCCCTCTATGGGTTGCCAAATATCACTTTGCCAATTCCACAAGAACAGACTTAGAGAAAAGCTTCTTGAGGGGAAAGCTGTAACTCTGTGAGATGAATTAACAGAACACAAAGCAGTTTCTCAGAAAGCTTCTTTCCAGTATTTAACGGAAGATATTTCCTTTTTCACCATAGCCCTCTATGGGCTTCCAAATATCACTTTGCCAATTCCACAAGAACAGCCTTAGCGAAAGGCTTCTTGAAGGGAAAGTTGTAAATCCGTGAGTTGAGTTAACAGAACACAAAGCAGTTTCTCAGAAAGCTTCTTTCCAGTATTTAACGGAAGATATTTCCTTTCCACCATTGCCCTCTATGGGGTTCCAAATATCACTTTGCCAATTCCACAAGAACAGCCTTAGTGACAGGCTTCTTGAAGGGAAAGATGTCACTCTGTGAGATGGATTAACAGAACACAAAGCAGTTTCTCAGAAAGCTTCTTTCCAGTTTTTAAGGGAACACATTTCCTTTTTCACCATTGCCCTCTATGGGCTTCCAAATATCACTTTGCCAATTCCACAAGAACAGACTTAGAGAAAGGGTTCTTGAGGGGAAAGCTGTAACTCTGTGAGTTGAGTTAACAGAACACAAAGCAGTTTCTCAGAAAGCTTCTTTCCAGTATTTAACGGAAGATATTTCCTTTCCACCATTGCCCTCTATGGGGTTCCAAATATCACTTTGCCAATTCCACAAGAACAGCCTTAGTGACAGGCTTCTTGAAGGGAAAGATGTCACTCTGTGAGATGGATTAACAGAACACAAAGCAGTTTCTCAGAAAGCTTCTTTCCAGTTTTTAAGGAAGATATTTCCTTTTCACCATTGCCCTCTATGGGCTTCCAAATATCACTTTGCCAATTCCACAAGAACAGACTTAGAGAAAGGGTTCTTGAGGGGAAAGCTGTAACTCTGTGAGATGAATTAACAGAACACAAAGCAGTTTCTCAGAAAGCTTCTTTCCAGTATTTAACGGAAGATATTTCCTTTTTCACCATAGCCCTCTATGGGCTTCCAAATATCACTTTGCCAATTCCACAAGAACAGCCTTAGCGAAAGGCTTAATGAAGGGAAAGATGTAACTCTGTGAGATGAATTATCAGAACATAAAGCAGTTTCTCAGAAGGCTTCTTTCCAATTTTTAAAGGAAGTTAATTCCTTTTTCACCATAGCCCTCTATGGGCTTCCAAATATCACTTTGCCAATTCCACAAGAACAGTCTTAGAGAAAGCCTTCTTGAGGTGAAAGCTGTAACTCTGTGTGATGAATTAACAGAACACAAAGCAGTTTCTCAGAAAGCTTCTTTCCAGTTTTTAACGGAAGATATTTCCTTTTTCACCATTGCCCTCTATGGGCTTCCAAATATCACTTTGCCAATTGAACAAGAACAGCCTTAGCGAAAGGCTTCTTGAAGGGAAAGATGTAACTCTGTGAGATGAATAAAGAGAACACAAAGGAGTTTCTCAGAAAGCTTCTTTCCAGTTTTTAACGAAGATATTTCCTTTTCACCATAGCCCTCTATGGGCTTCCAAATATCACTTTGCCAATTCCACAAGAACAGTCTTAGAGAAAGGCTTCTTGAGGGAAAGATGTAACTCTGTGAGATGAATTATTAGAACACAAAGCAGTTTCTCAGAAAGCTTCTTTCCAGTTTTTAAGGAAGATATTTCCTTTTCACCATAGCCCCTATGGGCTTCAAAATACCACTTTGAAAATTCCACAAGAACAGTCTTAGAGAAAGGCTTCTTGAGGTGAAAGGTGTAACTCTGTGAGATGAATTAACACAACGCAAAGCAATTTCTCAGAAAGCTTCTTTCCAGTTTTTAACGGAAGATATTTCCTTTTTCACCATTGCCCTCTATGGGCTTCCAAATATCACTTTGCAAATTCCACAAAACAGCCTTAGCGAAAGGCTTCTTGAAGGAAAAGATGTAACTCTGTGAGATGAATTAACAGGACACAAAGCAGTTTCTCAGAAAGCTTCTTTCCAGTTTTAAATGGAAGATATTTCCTTTTTCCACATAGCACTCTATGGGCTTCCAAATATCACTTTGCCAATTCCACAAGAACAGCCTTAGCGAAACGCTTCTTGATGGGAAAGATGTAACTCTGTGAGATGAATTAACAGAACACAAAGCAGTTTCCAGAAAGCTTCTTTCCAGTTTTTACCCGAAGATATTTCCTATTTCACCATAGCCCTCTATGGGCTTCCAAATATCACTTTGCCAATTCCACCAGAACAGACTTAGCGAAAGGCTTCTTGAGGGGAAAGCTGTAACTCTGTGAGATGAATTAACAGGACACAAAGCAGTTTCTCAGAAAGCTTCTTTCCAGTATTTAACGGAAGATATTTCCTTTTTCACCATTGCCCTTTATGGGCTTCCAAATATCACTTTGCCAATTCCACAAGAACAGCCTTAGTGACAGGATTCTTGAAGGGAAAGATGTCATTCTGTGAGATGAATTAATAGAACACAAAGCAGTTTCTCAGAAAGCTTCTTTCCAGTTTTTAAGGAACACATTTCCTTTTAACCAGAGCCCTCTATGGGCTTCCAAATATCACTTTGCCAATTCCACAAAACAGCCTTAGCGAAAGGCTTATTGAACGGAAAGATGTAACACTGTGAGATGAATTATCAGAACACAAAGCACTTTCTCATAAAGCTTCTTTCCAGTTTTTAAAGGAAGATATTTCCTTTTCACCTTAGCCCTCTATGTGCTTCCAAATATCACTTTGGCAATTCCACGAGAACAGCATTAGCGAAAGGCTTCTTGAAGGGAAAGATGTAACTCTGTGAGATGAATTAACAGAACACAAGGCAGTTTCTCAGAAAGCTTCTTTCCAGTTTTAACGGAAGATATTTCCTTTTCACCATAGCCCTCTATGGGTTTCCAAATATCACTTTGCCAATTCCACAAGAACAGCCTTAGCGAAGGCTTATTGAAGGAAAGATGTAACTCTTTGAGATGAATTATCAGAACACAAAGCAGTTTCTCAGAAAGCTTCTTTCCAGTTTTTGAAGGAAGATATTTTCATTTTCACCATAGCCCTCTATGTTATCCCAAATATCACTTTGCAAATTCCACAAGAATAGTCTTATAGAAAGGCTTCTTGAGGTGAAAGCTGTAACTCTGTGAGATGAATTAACAGAACACGAAGCAGTTTCTCAGAAAGCTTCTTTCCAGTGTTTAACGGAAGATATTTCCTTTTCACCATTGCCCTCTATGGGCTTCCAAATATCACTTTGCCAATTCCACAAGAACAGACTTAGTGACAGGCTTCTTGAAGGGAAAGATGTAACTCTGTGAGATGAATTAACAGAACACAAAGCAGTTTCTCAGAAAGCTTCTTTCCAGTTTTAAATGGAAGATATTTCCTCTTTCACCATAGCCTTCTCTGGGCTTCCAAATATCACTTTGCCAATTCCACAAGAACAGCCTTAGCGAAAGGCTTCTTGAAGGGAAAGATGTAACTCTGTGAGATGAATTAACAGAACACAAAGCAGTTTCTCAGAAAGCTTCTTTCCAGTTTTTAACCGAAAATATTTCCTTTTTCACCATAGCCCTCTATGGGCTTCCAAGTATCACTTTGCCAATTCCACAAGAACAGTCTTAGAGAAAGACTTCTTGCGGGGAAAGCTGTAACTCTGTGAGATGAATTAAGAGAACACAAAGCAGTTACTCAGAAACCTTCTTTCCAGTATTTAACGGAAGATAATTCCTTTTTCACCATAGTCCTCTAAAGGCTTCCAAATATCACTTTGCCAATTCCACAAGAACAGCATTAGCGAAAGGCTTCTTGAAGGGAAAGATGTAACTCTGTGAGATGAATTAACAGAACACAAAGCCGTTTCTCAGAAAGCTTCTTTCCATTTTTTAACCGAAGATATTTCCTTTTTCACCTTTGCCCTCTATGGGCTTCCAAATATCACTTTGCCAATTCCACAAGAACAGTCTTAGAAAGGCTTCTTGAGGGAAAGATGTAACTCTGTGAGATGAATTATCAGAACACAAAGCAGTTTCTCAGAAAGCTTCTTTCCAGTTTTTAAAGGAAGATATTTCCTTTTTCACCATAGCCCTCTATGGGCTTCCAAATATCACTTTGCCAATTCCACAAGAACAGTCTTAGAGAAAGGCTTCCTGACGGGAAAGGTGTAACTCTGTGAGATGAATTAACAGAACACAAAGCAGTTTCCAGAAAGCTTCTTTCCAGTTTTTAACCGAAGATATTTCCTTTTTCACCATAGCCCTCTAAGGGCTTCCAAATATCACTTTGCCTATTCCACAAGAACAGACTTAGTGAAAGGCTTCTTGAGGGGAAAGCTGTAACTCTGTGAGATGAATCAACAGAACACAAAGCAGTTTCTCAGAAAGCTTCTTTCCAGTATTTAACGGAAGATATTTCCTTTTTCACCATAGCCCTCTATGGGCTTCCAAATATCACTTTGCCAATTCCACAAGAACAGCCTTAGCGAAAGGCTTCTTGAAGGGAAAGATGTAACGCTGTGAGATGAATTATCAGAACATTTAGCAGTGTCTCAGAAAGCTTCTTTCCAGTTTTTAAAGGAAGATATTTCCTTTTTCACCATAGCCCTCTATGGGCTTCCAAATATCACTTTGAAAATTCCACAAGAACAGTCTTAGAGAAAGGCTTCTTGAGGCGAAAGCTGTAACTCTGTGAGATGAATTAACACAACACAAAGCACTTTCTCAGAAAGTTTCTTTCCAGTTTTCAACGTAAGATATTTCCTTTTTCAACATTGCCCTCTATGGGCTTCCAAATATCACTTTGCCAATTCCACAAGAACAGCCTTAGCGAAAGGCTTCTTGAAGGAAAAGATGTAACTCTGTGAGATGAATTAACAGAACACAAAGGAGTTTCTAAGAAAGCTTCTTTGCAGTTTTTAATGGAAGATATTTCCTTTTTCACCATAGCCCTCTATGGACTTCCAAATATCACTTTGCCAATTCCACAAGAACAGCCTTAGCGAAAGGCTTCTTGATGGGAAACATGTAACTCTGTGAGATGAATTAACAGAACACAAAGCAGTTTTTCAGAAAGCTTCTTTCCAGGTTTAACGAAAGATATTTCCTTTTTCACCTTTGCCCTCTATGGGCTTCCAAATATCACGTTGCC
Organism: Erythrocebus patas; assembly: GCA_023783455.1. NCBI lineage: Eukaryota > Metazoa > Chordata > Mammalia > Primates > Cercopithecidae > Erythrocebus > Erythrocebus patas. The sequence goes on along the minus strand of JAKFHT010003846.1, from coordinate 38,018 downwards.
AATTCCACAAGAACTGCCTTAGCGAAAGGCTTATTGAAGGGAAAGATGTAACTCTGTGAGATGAATTAACAGAACACAAAGCAGTTTCCAGAAAGCTTCTTTCCAGTTTTCATGGAAGATATTTCCTTTTCACCATAGCCCTCTATGGGCTTCCAAATATCACTTTGCCAATTCCACAAGAACAGCCTTAGCGAAAGGCTTCTTGATCGGAAAGATGGAACTCTCTGAGATGAATTAACAGAACACAAAGCAGTTTCCAGAAAGCTTCTTTCCAGTTTTTAACCGAAGATATTTCCTTTTCACCATAGTCCTCTATGGGCTGCCAAATATCACTTTGCAAATTCCACAAGAACAGCCTTAGCGAAGGCTTCTTGAGGGAAAGCTGTAACTCTGTGAGATGAATTAACAGAACACAAAGCAGTTTCTCAGAAAGCTTCTTTCTAGTATTTAACGGAAGATATTTCCTTTTTCACCATAGACCTCTATGGGATTCCAAATATCACTTTGCCAATTGCACAAGAACAGCATTAGCGAAAGGCTTCTTGATGGGAAAGATGTAACTCTGTGAGATGAATTAACAGAACACAAAGCAGTTTCTCAGAAATCTTCTTTCCAGTGTTTAACGGAAGATATTTCCTTTTTCACCATTGCCCTCTATGGGCTTCCAAATATCACTTTGCCAATTCCAGAAGAACAGACTTAGCAACAGGCTTCTTGAAGGGAAAGATGTAACTCTGTGAGATGAATTAACAGAACACAAAGCAGTTTCTCAGAAAGCTTCTTTCCAGTTTTTACCCGAAAATATTTCCTTTTTCACCATAGCAATCTATGGGCTTCCAAGTATCACTTTGCCAATTCCACAAGAACAGTCGTAGAGAAAGGCTTCTTGCGGGGAAAGCTGTAACTCTGTGAGATGAATTAACAGAACACAAAGCAGTTTCTCAGAAACATTCTCTCCAGTATTTAACGGAAGATATTTCCTTTTCACCATAGCCCTATGGGCTTCCAAATATCACTTTGCCAATTCCACAAGAACAGCATTAGCAAAGGGTTCTTGAAGGGCAAGATGTAACTCTGTGAGATGAATTAACAGAACACAAAGCACTTTCTCAGAAATCTTCTTTCCAGTTTTTAAAGGAAGATATTTCCTGTTTCACAATAGCCCTCTATGGGCTACCAAATATCACTTTGCAAATTCCACAAGAACAATCTTAGAGAAAGGCTTCTTGAGGAGAAAGCTGTAACTCTGTGAGATGAATTAACAGAACACAAAGCACTTTCTCAGAAAGCTTCTTTCCAGTTTTTAACGGAAGATATTTCCTTTTTCACCATAGCCCTCTATGGGCTTCCAAATATCACTTTCCCAATTCCACAAGAACAGACTTAGCGACAGGCTTCTTGAAGGGAAAGATGTAACTCTGTGAGATGAATTAACAGAACACAAAGCAGTTTCTCAGAAAGCTTCTTTCCAGTTTTTAATGGAAGATATTTCCTTTTTCACCATAGCCCTCTATGGGCTTCCGAATATCACTTTGCCAATTCCACAAGAACAGACTTAGCGAAAGGCTTCTTGAAGGGAAAGATGTACCTCTGTGAGATGAATTAACAGAACACAAAGCAGTTTCTCAGAAAGCTTCTTTCCAGTTTTTAACGGAAGATATTTCCTTTTTCACCATAGCCCTCTATGGGCTTCCAAATATCACTTTGCCAATTCCACAAGAACAGCCTTAGCGAAAGGCTTCTTGAAGGGAAAGATGTAACTCTGTGAGATGAATTATCAGAACACAAAGCAGTTTCTCAGAAAGCTTCTTTCCAGTTTTTAAAGGAAGATATTTCCTTTTTCACCATAGCCCTCTATGGGATTACAAATATAACTTTGCAAATGCCACAAGAATAGTCTTATAGAAAGGCTTCTTGAAGTGAAAGCTGTAACACTGTGAGGTGAATTAACAGAACACAAAGCAGTTTCTCAGAAAGCTTCTTTGCAGTATTTAACGGAAGATATTTCCTTTTTCACCATTGCCCTCTATGGGCTTCCAAATATCACTTTGCCAATTCCACAAGAACAGACTTAGCGACAGGCTTCTTGAAGGGAAAGATGTAACTCTGTGAGATGAATTAACAGAACACAAAGCAGTTTCTCAGAAAGTTTCTTTCCAGTTTTAAATGGAAGATATTTCCTTTTTCACCAGAGCCTTCTCTGGGCTTCCAAATATCACTTGGCCAATTCCACAAGAACAGACTTAGCGAAAGGCTTCTTGAAGGGAAAGATGTAACTCTGTTAGATGAATTAACAGAACACAAAGCAGTTTCTCAGAAAGCTTCTTTCCAGTTTTTAACGGAAAATATTTCCTTTTTCACCATAGCCCTCTATGGGCTTCCAAGTATCACTTTGCCAAATCCACAAGAACAGTCTTAGAGAAAGGCTTCTTGAAGGGAAAGCTGTAACTCTGTGAGATGAATTAACAGAACACAAAGAAGTTTCTCAGAAACCTTCTTTCCAGTATTCAACGAAAGATAATTCCATTTTCACCATAGCCCTCTAAAGGCTTCCAAATATCACTTTGCCAAATCCACAAGAACAGCATTAGCGAAAGGCTTCTTGAAGGGCAAGATGTAACTCTGTGAGATGAATTTACAGAACACAAAGCACTTTCTCAGAAAGCTTCTTTCCAGTTTTTAACCGAAGATATTTCCTTTTTCACCATAGCCCTCTATGGGCTTCCAAATATCACTTTGCCAATTCCACAAGAACAGCCTGAGCGAAAGGCTTCTTGATGGGAAAGATGTCACTCTGTGAGATGGATTAACAGAACACAAAGCAGTTTCTCAGAAAGCTTCTTTCCAGTTTTTAAGGGAACACATTTCCTTTTTCACCATTGCCCTCTATGGGCTTCCAAATATCACTTTGCCAATTCCACAAGAACAGACTTAGAGAAAGGGTTCTTGAGGGGAAAGCTGTAACTCTGTGAGATGAATTAACAGAACACAAAGCAGTTTCTCAGAAAGCTTCTTTCCAGTATTTAACGGAAGATATTTCCTTTTTCACCATAGCCCTCTATGGGCTTCCAAATATCACTTTGCCAATTCCACAAGAACAGCCTTAGCGAAAGGCTTAATGAAGGGAAAGATGTAACTCTGTGAGATGAATTATCAGAACATAAAGCAGTTTCTCAGAAAGCTTCTTTCCAGTTTTTAAAGGAAGATATTTCCTTTTTCACCATAGCCCTCTATGGGCTTCCAAATATCACTTTGCCAATTCCACAAGAACAGTCTTAGAGAAAGCCTTCTTGAGGTGAAAGCTGTAACTCTGTGAGATGAATTAACAGAACACAAAGCAGTTTCTCAGAAAGCTTCTTTCCAGTTTTTAACGGAAGATATTTCCTTTTTCACCATTGCCCTCTATGGGCTTCCAAATATCACTTTGCCAATTCCACAAGAACAGCCTTAGCGAAAGGCTTCTTGAAGGGAAAGATGTAACTCTGTGAGATGAATTAACAGAACACAAAGCAGTTTCTCAGAAAGCTTCTTTCCAGTTTTTAACCGAAGATATTTCCTTCTTCACCATAGCCCTCTATGGGCTTCCAAATATCACTTTGCCAATTCCACAAGAACAGTCTTAGAGAAAGGCTTCTTGCAGGAAAGATGTAACTCTGTGAGATGAATTATTAGAACACAAAGCAGTTTCTCAGAAAGCTTCTTTCCAGTTTTTAAAGGAAGATATTTCCTTTTCACCATAGCCCCTATGGGCTTCAAAATACCACTTTGAAAATTCCACACGAACAGTCTTAGAGAAAGGCTTCTTGAGGTGAAAGGTGTAACTCTGTGAGATGAATTAACAGAACACAAAGCAGTTTCTCAGAAAGCTTCTTTCCAGTTTTTAACGGAAGATATTTCCTTTTCACCATTGCCCTCTATGGGCTTCCAAATATCACTTTGCAATTCCACAAAACAGCCTTAGCGAAAGGCTTCTTGAAGGAAAAGATGTAACTCTGTGAGATGAATTAACAGGACACAAAGCAGTTTCTCAGAAAGCTTCTTTCCAGTTTTAAATGGAAGATATTTCCTTTTTCCACATAGCACTCTATGGGCTTCCAAATATCACTTTGCCAATTCCACAAGAACAGCCTTAGCGAAAGGCTTCTTGATGGGAAAGATGTAACTCTGTGAGATGAATTAACAGAACACAAAGCAGTTTCCAGAAAGCTTCTTTCCAGTTTTTACCCGAAGATATTTCCTATTTCACCATAGCCCTCTATGGGCTTCCAAATATCACTTTGCCAATTCCACCACAACAGACTTAGCGAAAGGCTTCTTGAGGGGAAAGCTGTAACTCTGTGAGATGAATTAACAGAACACAAAGCAGTTTCTCAGAAAGCTTCTTTCCAGTTTTTAACGAAGATATTTCCTTTTCACCAGAGCCCTCTATGGGCTTCCAAATATCACTTTGCCAATTCCACAAGAACAGCCTTAGCGAAAGGCTTCTTGAAGGAAAGATGTAACTCTGTGAGATGAATTATCAGAACATAAAGCAGTTTCTCAGAAAGCTTCTTTCCAGTTTTTAAAGGAAGATATTTCCTTTTCACCATAGCCCTCTATGGGCTTCCAAATATCACTTTGCCAATTCCACAAGAACAGTCTTAGAGAAAGCCTTCTTGAGGTGAAAGCTGTAACTCTGTGTGATGAATTAACAGAACACAAAGCAGTTTCTCAGAAAGCTTCTTTCCAGTTTTTAACGGAAGATATTTCCTTTTTCACCATTGCCCTCTATGGGCTTCCAAATATCACTTTGCCAATTGAACAAGAACAGCCTTAGCGAAAGGCTTCTTGAAGGGAAAGATGTATCTCGGTGAGATGAATTAACAGAACACAAAGGAGTTTCTCAGAAAGCTTCTTTCCAGTTTTTAACCGAAGATATTTCCTTTTTCACCATAGCCCTCTATGGGCTTCCAAATATCACTTTGCCAATTCCACAAGAACAGTCTTAGAGAAAGGCTTCTTGCAGGGAAAGATGTAACTCTGTGAGATGAATTATTAGAACACAAAGCAGTTTCTCAGAAAGATTATTTCCAGTGTTTAAAGGAAGATATTTCCTTTTTCACCATAGCCCCCTATGGGCTTCAAAATACCACTTTGAAAATTCCACACGAACAGTCTTAGAGAAAGGCTTCTTGAGGTGAAAGGTGTAACTCTGTGAGATGAATTAACACAACGCAAAGCAATTTCTCAGAAAGCTTCTTTCCAGTTTTTAACGGAAGATATTTCCTTTTTCACCATTGCCCTCTATGGGCTTCCAAATATCACTTTGCAAATTCCACAAAACAGCCTTAGCGAAAGGCTTCTTGAAGGAAAAGATGTAACTCTGTGAGATGAATTAACAGGACACAAAGCAGTTTCTCAGAAAGCTTCTTTCCAGTTTTAAATGGAAGATATTTCCTTTTTCCACATAGCACTCTATGGGCTTCCAAATATCACTTTGCCAATTGAACAAGAACAGCCTTAGCGAAAGGCTTCTTGAAGGGAAAGATGTATCTCTGTGAGATGAATTAACAGAACACAAAGGAGTTTCTCAGAAAGCTTCTTTCCTGTTTTTAACCGAAGATATTTCCTTTTTCACCATAGCCCTCTATGGGCTTCCAAATATCACTTTGCCAATTCCACAAGAACAGTCTTAGAGAAAGGCTTCTTGCAGGGAAAGATGTAACTCTGTGAGATGAATTATTAGAACACAAAGCAGTTTCTCAGAAAGATTATTTCCAGTGTTTAAAGGAAGATATTTCCTTTTTCACCATAGCCCCCTATGGGCTTCAAAATACCACTTTGAAAATTCCACACGAACAGTCTTAGAGAAAGGCTTCTTGAGGCGAAAGCTGGAACTTTGTGAGATGAATTAACAGAACACAAAGCTATTTCTCAGAAAGCTTCTTTCCAGTTTTTAACGGAAGATATTTCCTTTTTCACCATTGCCGTCTATGGGCTTCCAAATATCACTTTGCAAATTCCACAAGAACAGCCTTAGCGAAAGGCTTCTTGAAGGAAAAGATGTAACTCTGTGAGATGAATTAACAGAACACAAAGCAGTTTCTCAGAAAGCTTCTTTCCAGTTTTTAATGGAAGATATTTCCTTTTTCCCCATAGCCCTCTATGGGCTTCCAAATATCACTTTGCCAATTCCACAAGAACAGCCTTAGCGAAAGGCTTCTTGATGGGAAAGATGTAACTCTGTGAGATGAATTAACAGAACACAAAGCAGTTTCCAGAAAGCTTCTTTCCAGTTTTTAACCGAAGATATTTCCTATTTCACCATAGCCCTCTATGGGCTTCCAAATATCACTTTGCCAATTCCACAAGAACAGACTTAGCGAAAGGCTTCTTGAGGGGAAAGCTGTAACTCTGTGAGATGAATTAACAGGACACAAAGCAGTTTCTCAGAAAGCTTCTTTCCAGTATTTAACGGAAGATATTTCCTTTTTCACCATTGCCCTTTATGGGCTTCCAAATATCACTTTGCCAATTCCACAAGAACAGCCTTAGTGACAGGATTCTTGAAGGGAAAGATGTCATTCTGTGAGATGAATTAATAGAACACAAAGCAGTTTCTCAGAAAGCTTCTTTCCAGTTTTTAAGGGAACACATTTCCTTTTTAACCAGAGCCCTCTATGGGCTTCCAAATATCACTTTGCCAATTCCACAAAAACAGCCTTAGCGAACGGCTTATTGAACGGAAAGATGTAACACTGTGAGATGAATTATCAGAACACAAAGCACTTTCTCATAAAGCTTCTTTCCAGTTTTTAAAGGAAGATATTTCCTTTTTCACCTTAGCCCTCTATGTGCTTCCAAATATCACTTTGGCAATTCCACGAGAACAGCATTAGCGAAAGGCTTCTTGAAGGGAAAGATGTAACTCTGTGAGATGAATTAACAGAACACAAGGCAGTTTCTCAGAAAGCTTCTTTCCAGTTTTTAACGGAAGATATTTCCTTTTTCACCATAGCCCTCTATGGGTTTCCAAATATCACTTTGCCAATTCCACAAGAACAGCCTTAGCGAACGGTTTATTGAAGGGAAAGATGTAACTCTTTGAGATGAATTATCAGAACACAAAGCAGTTTCTCAGAAAGCTTCTTTCCAGTTTTTGAAGGAAGATATTTTCATTTTCACCATAGCCCTCTATGTTATCCCAAATATCACTTTGCAAATTCCACAAGAATAGTCTTATAGAAAGGCTTCTTGAGGTGAAAGCTGTAACTCTGTGAGATGAATTAACAGAACACGAAGCAGTTTCTCAGAAAGCTTCTTTCCAGTGTTTAACGGAAGATATTTCCTTTTTCACCATTGCCCTCTATGGGCTTCCAAATATCACTTTGCCAATTCCACAAGAACAGACTTAGTGACAGGCTTCTTGAAGGGAAAGATGTAACTCTGTGAGATGAATTAACAGAACACAAAGCAGTTTCTCAGAAAGCTTCTTTCCAGTTTTAAATGGAAGATATTTCCTTTTTCACCATAGCCCTCTATGGCTTCCAAATATCACTTTGCCAATTCCACAAGAACAGCCTTAGCGAAAGGCTTCTTGAAGGGAAAGATGTAACTCTGTGAGATGAATTAACAGAACACAAAGCAGTTTCTCAGAAAGCTTCTTTCCAGTTTTTAACCGAAAATATTTCCTTTTCACCATAGCCCTCTATGGGCTTCCAAATATCACTTTGCCAATTCCACAAGAACAGTCTTAGAGAAAGGCTTCTTGAGGGGAAAGCTGTAACTCTGTGAGATGAATTAACAGAACACAAAGCAGTTACTCAGAAAGCTTCTTTCCAGTATTTAACGGAAGATATTTCCTTTTTCACCATAGTCCTCTAAAGGCTTCCAAATATCACTTTGCCAATTCCACAAGAACAGCCTTAGCGAAGGCTTCTTGAAGGAAAGATGTAACTCTGTGAGATGAATTAACAGAACACAAAGCAGTTTCCAGAAAGCTTCTTTCCAGTTTTTAACCGAAGATATTTCCTTTTTCACCTTTGCCCTCTATGGGCTTCCAAATATCACTTTGCCAATTCCACAAGAATAGTCTTAGAGAAAGGTTTCTTGCGGGGAAAGATGTAACTCTGTGAGATGAATTATCAGAACACAAAGCAGTTTCTCAGAAAGCTTCTTTCCAGTTTTTAAAGGAAGATATTTCCTTTTTCACCATAGCCCTCTATGGGCTTCCAAATATCACTTTGCCAATTCCACAAGAACAGTCTTAGAGAAAGGCTTCCTGACGGGAAAGGTGTAACTCTGTGAGATGAATTAACAGAACACAAAGCAGTTTCCAGAAAGCTTCTTTCCAGTTTTTAACCGAAGATATTTCCTTTTTCACCATAGCCCTCTAAGGGCTTCCAAATATCACTTTGCCTATTCCACAAGAACAGACTTAGTGAAAGGCTTCTTGAGGGGAAAGCTGTAACTCTGTGAGATGAATCAACAGAACACAAAGCAGTTTCTCAGAAAGCTTCTTTCCAGTATTTAACGGAAGATATTTCCTTTTCACCATAGCCCTCTATGGGCTTCCAAATATCACTTTGCCAATTCCACAAGAACAGCCTTAGCGAAAGGCTTCTTGAAGGGAAAGATGTAACGCTGTGAGATGAATTATCAGAACATTTAGCAGTGTCTCAGAAAGCTTCTTTCCAGTTTTTAAGGAAGATATTTCCTTTTCACCATAGCCCTCTATGGGCTTCCAAATATCACTTTGAAAATTCCACAAGAACAGTCTTAGAGAAAGGCTTCTTGAGGGAAAGCTGTAACTCTGTGAGATGAATTAACACAAAGCACTTTCTCAGAAAGCTTCTTTCCAGTTTTTAACGAAGATATTTCCTTTTTCAACATTGCCCTCTATGGGCTTCCAAATATCACTTTGCCAATTCCACAAGAACAGCCTTAGCGAAAGGCTTCTTGAAGGAAAGATGTAACTCTGTGAGATGAATTAACAGAACACAAAGGAGTTTCTCAGAAAGCTTCTTTCCAGTTTTAATGGAAGATATTTCCTTTTCACCATAGCCCTCTATGGACTTCCAAATATCACTTTGCCAATTCCACAAGAACAGCCTTAGCGAAGGCTTCTTGATGGGAAACATGTAACTCTGTGAGATGAATTAACAGAACACAAAGCAGTTTTTCAGAAAGCTTCTTTCCAGGTTTAACGAAGATATTTCCTTTTCACCTTTGCCCTCTATGGGCTTCCAAATATCACTTTGCCAATTCCACAAGAACTGCCTTAGCGAAAGGCTTATTGAAGGAAAGATGTAACTCTGTGAGATGAATTAACAGAACACAAAGCAGTTTCCAGAAAGCTTCTTTCCAGTTTTAATGGAAGATATTTCCTTTTCACCATAGCCTCTATGGGCTTCCAAATATCACTTTGCCAATTCCACAAGAACAGCCTTAGCGAAAGGCTTCTTGATGGGAAAGATGTAACTCTGTGAGATGAATTAACAGAACACAAAGCAGTTTCCAGAAAGCTTCTTTCCAGTTTTTAACCGAAGATATTTCCTTTTCACCATAGCCCTCTATGGGCTTCCAAATATCACTTTGCAAATTCCACAAGAACAGACTTAGCGAAAGGCTTCTTGAGGGAAAGATGTAACTCTGTGAGATGAATTAACAGAACACAAAGCAGTTTCTCAGAAAGCTTCTTTCCAGTATTTAACGGAAGATATTTCCTTTTCACCATAGCCCTCTATGGGCTTCCAAATATCACTTTGCCAATTCCACAAGAACAGCATTAGCGAAGGCTTCTTGATGGGAAAGATGTAACTCTGTGAGATGAATTAACAGAACACAAAGCAGTTTCTCAGAAAGCTTCTTTCCAGTGTTTAACGGAAGATATTTCCTTTTTCACCATTGCCCTCTATGGGCTTCCAAATATCACTTTGCCAATTCCAGAAGAACAGACTTAGCGACAGGCTTCTTGAAGGAAAGATGTAACTCTGTGAGATGAATTAACAGAACACAAAGCAGTTTCTCAGAAAGCTTCTTTCCAGTTTTTAAGGAAGATATTTCCTTTTCACCATAGCCCTCTATGGGCTTCCAAATATCACTTTGCCAATTCCACAAGAACAGTCTTAGAGAAAGGCTTCTTGAGGGGAAAGCTGTAACTCTGTGAGATGAATTAACAGAACACAAAGCAGTTTCTCAGAAAGCTTCTTTCCAGTATTTAACGGAAGATATTTCCTTTTCACCATAGCCCTCTATGGCTTCCAAATATCACTTTGCCAATTCCACAAGAACAGCATTAGCAAAGGGTTCTTGAAGGGCAAGATGTAACTCTGTGAGATGAATTAACAGAACACAAAGCAGTTTCTCAGAAAGCTTCTTTCCAGTTTTTAAAGGAAGATATTTCCTTTTCACCATAGCCCTCTATGGGCTTCCAAATATCACTTTGCCAATTCCACAAGAACAGTCTTAGAGAAAGGCTTCTTGAGGTGAAAGCTGTAACTCTGTGAGATGAATTAACAGAACACAAAGCAGTTTCTCAGAAAGCTTCTTTCCAGTTTTTAACGGAAGATATTTCCTTTTCACCATAGCCCTCTATGGGCTTCCAAATATCACTTTGCCAATTCCACAAGAACAGCCTTAGCGAAAGGCTTCTTGAAGGAAAGATGTAACTCTGTGAGATGAATTAACAGAACACAAAGCAGTTTCTCAGAAAGCTTCTTTCCAGTTTTTAATGGAAGATATTTCCTTTTTCACCATAGCCCACTATGGGCTTCCAAATATCACTTTGCCAATTCCACAAGAACAGACTTAGCGAAAGGCTTCTTGAAGGAAAGATGTAACTCTGTGAGATGAATTAACAGAACACAAAGGCAGTTTCTCAGAAAGCTTCTTTCCAGTTTTTAACGGAAGATATTTCCTTTTCACCATAGCCCTCTATGGGCTTCCAAATATCACTTTGCCAATTCCACAAGAACAGCCTTAGCGAAGGCTTCTTGAAGGAAAGATGTAACTCTGTGAGATGAATTAACAGAACACAAAGCAGTTTCTCAGAAAGCTTCTTTCCAGTTTTTAATGGAAGATATTTCCTTTTTCACCATAGCCCACTATGGGCTTCCAAATATCACTTTGCCAATTCCACAAGAACAGACTTAGCGAAAGGCTTCTTGAAGGAAAGATGTAACTCTGTGAGATGAATTAACAGAACACAAAGGCAGTTTCTCAGAAAGCTTCTTTCCAGTTTTTAACGGAAGATATTTCCTTTTCACCATAGCCCTCTATGGGCTTCCAAATATCACTTTGCCAATTCCACAAGAACAGCCTTAGCGAAGGCTTCTTGAAGGAAAGGTGTAACTCTGTGAGATGAATTAACAGAACACAAAGCAGTTTCTCAGAAAGCTTCTTTCCAGTTTTTAAAGGAAGATATTTCCTTTTCACCATAGCCCTCTATGGGCTTCCAAATATCACTTTGCCAATTCCACAAGAACAGTCTTATAGAAAGGCTTCTTGAAGGGAAAGCTGTAACTCTGTGAGATGAATTAACAGAACACAAAGCAGTTTCTCAGAAAGCTTCTTTCCAGTTTTTAACGGAAGATATTTCCTTTTTCACCATTGCCCTCTATGGGCTTCCAAATATCACTTTGCCAATTCCACAAGAACAGACTTAGCGAAAGGCTTCTTGAAGGGAAAGATGTAACTCTGTGAGATGAATTAACAGAACACAAAGCAGTTTCTCAGAAAGCTTCTTTCCAGTTTTAAATGGAAGATATTTCCTTTTTCACCAGAGCCCTCTATGGGCTTCCAAATATCACTTTGCCAATTCCACAAGAACAGACTTAGCGAAAGGCTTCTTGAAGGGAAAGATGTAACTCTGTGAGATGAATTAACAGAACACAAAGCAGTTTCTCAGAAAGCTTCTTTCCAGTTTTTAAGGTAAGATATTTCCTTTTTCACCATAGCCCTCTATGGGCTTCCAAATATCACTTTGCCAATTCCACAAGAACAGTCTTAGAGAAAGGCTTCTTGAAGGAAAGCTGTAACTCTGTGAGATGAATTAACAGAACACAAAGCAGTTTCTCAGAAAGCTTCTTTCCAGTTTTAACGAAGATATTTCCTTTTTCACCATAGCCCTCTATGGGCTTCCAAATATCACTTTGCCAATTCCACAAGAACAGCCTTAGCGAAAGGCTTCTTGAAGGGAAAGATGTAACTCTGTGAGATGAATTAACAGAACACAAAGCAGTTTCTCAGAAAGCTTCTTTCCAGTTTTAACGAAGATATTTCCTTTTTCACCATAGCCCTCTATGGGCTTCCAAATATCACTTTGCCAATTCCACAAGAACAGCCTTAGCGAAAGGCTTCTTGATGGGAAAGATGTAACACTGTGAGATGAATTAACAGAACACAAAGCAGTTTCTCAGAAAGCTTCTTTCCAGTTTTAAGGAAGATATTTCCTTTTTCACCATTGCCCTCTATGGGCTTCCAAATATCACTTTGCCAATTCCACAAGAACAGACTTAGCGAAAGGGTTCTTGAGGAAAGATGTAACTCTGTGAGATGAATTAACAGAACACAAAGCAGTTTCTCAGAAAGCTTCTTTCCAGTTTTTAACGGAAGATATTTCCTTTTTCACCATAGCCCTATGGGCTTCCAAATATCACTTTGCCAATTCCACAAGAACAGCCTTAGCGAAAGGCTTCTTGAAGGGAAAGATGTAACTCTGTGAGATGAATTAACAGAACATAAAGCAGTTTCTCAGAAAGCTTCTTTCCAGTTTTAAGGAAGATATTTCCTTTTCACCATAGCCCTCTATGGGCTTCCAAATATCACTTTGCCAATTCCACAAGAACAGCCTTAGAGAAAGGCTTCTTGAGGGAAAGCTGTAACTCTGTGAGATGAATTAACAGAACACAAAGCAGTTTCTCAGAAAGCTTCTTTCCAGTTTTTAACGGAAGATATTTCCTTTTCACCATTGCCCTCTATGGGCTTCCAAATATCACTTTGCCAATTGAACAAGAACAGCCTTAGCGAAAGGCTTCTTGAAGGGAAAGATGTAACTGTGAGATGAATTAACAGAACACAAAGCAGTTTCTCAGAAAGCTTCTTTCCAGTTTTTAACGAAGATATTTCCTTTTCACCATAGCCCTCTATGGGCTTCCAAATATCACTTTGCCAATTCCACAAGAACAGTCTTAGAAAGGCTTCTTGAAGGAAAGATGTAACTCTGTGAGATGAATTATTAGAACACAAAGCAGTTTCTCAGAAAGCTTCTTTCCAGTTTTTAAGGAAGATATTTCCTTTTTCACCATAGCCTCTATGGGCTTCCAAATATCACTTTGAAAATTCCACAAGAACAGTCTTAGAGAAAGGCTTCTTGAGGTGAAAGATGTAACTCTGTGAGATGAATTAACAGAACACAAAGCAGTTTCTCAGAAAGCTTCTTTCCAGTTTTTAACGGAAGATATTTCCTTTTCACCATTGCCCTCTATGGGCTTCCAAATATCACTTTGCAATTCCACAAGAACAGCCTTAGCTTTGAAGGAAAGATGTAACTCTGTGAGATGAATTAACAGGACACAAAGCAGTTTCTCAGAAAGCTTCTTTCCAGTTTTTAATGGAAGATATTTCCTTTTTCACCATAGCACTCTATGGGCTTCCAAATATCACTTTGCTAATTCCACAAGAACAGCCTTAGCGAAAGGCTTCTTGATGGGAAAGATGTAACTCTGTGAGATGAATTAACAGAACACAAAGCAGTTTCTCAGAAAGCTTCTTTCCAGTTTTTAACCGAAGATATTTCCTTTTCACCATAGCCCTCTATGGGCTTCCAAATATCACTTTGCCAATTCCACAAGAACAGACTTAGCGAAAGGCTTCTTGAGGGGAAAGCTGTAACTCTGTGAGATGAATTAACAGGACACAAAGCAGTTTCTCAGAAAGCTTCTTTCCAGTATTTAACGGAAGATATTTCCTTTTTCACCATTGCCCTCTATGGGCTTCCAAATATCACTTTGCCAATTCCACAAGAACAGCCTTAGTGACAGGCTTCTTGAAGGGAAAGATGTCATTCTGTGAGATGAATTAACAGAACACAAAGCAGTTTCTCAGAAAGCTTCTTTCCAGTTTTTAAGGGAACACATTTCCTTTTTCACCAGAGCCCTCTATGGGCTTCCAAATATCACTTTGCCAATTCCACAAGAACAGCCTTAGCGAAAGGCTTCTTGAAGGGAAAGATGTAACACTGTGAGATGAATTATCAGAACACAAAGCACTTTCTCAGAAAGCTTCTTTCCAGTTTTTAAAGGAAGATATTTCCTTTTTCACCTTAGCCCTCTATGGGCTTCCAAATATCACTTTGCCAATTCCACAAGAACAGCATTAGCGAAAGGCTTCTTGAAGGGAAAGATGTAACTCTGTGAGATGAATTAACAGAACACAAAGCAGTTTCTCAGAAAGCTTCTTTCCAGTTTTTAACGGAAGATATTTCCTTTTTCACCATAGCCCTCTATGGGCTTCCAAATATCACTTTGCCAATTCCACAAGAACAGTCTTAGAGAAAGGTTTCTTGAAGGGAAAGATGTAACTCTGTGAGATGAATTATCAGAACACAAAGCAGTTTCTCAGAAAGCTTCTTTCCAGTTTTTAACGAAGATATTTCCTTTTCACCTTAGCCCTCTATGTTATCCCAAATATCACTTTGCCAATTCCACAAGAACAGTCTTAGAAAGGCTTCTTGAGGTGAAAGCTGTAACTCTGTGAGATGAATTAACAGAACACAAAGCAGTTTCTCAGAAAGCTTCTTTCCAGTGTTTAACGGAAGATATTTCCTTTTTCACCATTGCCCTCTATGGGCTTCCAAATATCACTTTGCCAATTCCACAAGAACAGACTTAGTGACAGGCTTCTTGAAGGGAAAGATGTAACTCTGTGAGATGAATTAACAGAACACAAAGCAGTTTCTCAGAAAGCTTCTTTCCAGTTTTAAATGGAAGATATTTCCTTTTTCACCATAGCCTTCTCTGGCCTTCCAAATATCACTTTGCCAATTCCACAAGAACAGCCTTAGCGAAAGGCTTCTTGAAGGGAAAGATGTAACTCTGTGAGATGAATTTACAGAACACAAAGCAGTTTCTCAGAAAGCTTCTTTCCAGTTTTTAACCGAAAATATTTCCTTTTTCACCATAGCCCTCTATGGGCTTCCAAATATCACTTTGCCAATTCCACAAGAACAGTCTTAGAGAAAGGCTTCTTGAGGGGAAAGCTGTAACTCTGTGAGATGAATTAACAGAACACAAAGCAGTTACTCAGAAACCTTCTTTCCAGTATTTAACGGAAGATAATTCCTTTTTCACCATAGCCCTCTATGGGCTTCCAAATATCACTTTGCCAATTCCACAAGAACAGCATTAGCGAAAGGCTTCTTGAAGGGAAAGATGTAACTCTGTGAGATGAATTAACAGAACACAAAGCCGTTTCTCAGAAAGCTTCTTTCCATTTTTTAACCGAAGATATTTCCTTTTTCACCTTTGCCCTCTATGGGCTTCCAAATATCACTTTGCCAATTCCACAAGAATAGTCTTAGAGAAAGGTTTCTTGCGGGGAAAGATGTAACTCTGTGAGATGAATTATCAGAACACAAAGCAGTTTCTCAGAAAGCTTCTTTCCAGTTTTTAAAGGAAGATATTTCCTTTTTCACCATAGCCCTCTATGGGCTTCCAAATATCACTTTGCCAATTCCACAAGAACAGTCTTAGAGAAAGGCTTCCTGACGGGAAAGGTGTAACTCTGTGAGATGAATTAACAGAACACAAAGCAGTTTCCAGAAAGCTTCTTTCCAGTTTTTAACCGAAGATATTTCCTTTTTCACCATAGCCCTCTAAGGGCTTCCAAATATCACTTTGCCTATTCCACAAGAACAGACATAGTGAAAGGCTTCTTGAGGGGAAAGCTGTAACTCTGTGAGATGAATCAACAGAACACAAAGCAGTTTCTCAGAAAGCTTCTTTCCAGTATTTAACGGAAGATATTTCCTTTTTCACCATAGTCCTCTATGGGCTTCCAAATATCACTTTGCCAATTCCACAAGAACAGCCTTAGCGAAAGGCTTCTTGAAGGGAAAGATGTAACGCTGTGAGATGAATTATCAGAACATTTAGCAGTGTCTCAGAAAGCTTCTTTCCAGTTTTTAAAGGAAGATATTTCCTTTTTCACCATAGCCCTCTATGGGCTTCCAAATATCACTTTGAAAATTCCACAAGAACAGTCTTAGAGAAAGGCTTCTTGAGGCGAAAGCTGTAACTCTGTGAGATGAATTAACACAACACGAATCACTTTCTCAGAAAGTTTCTTTCCAGTTTTCAACGTAAGATATTTCCTTTTTCAACATTGCCCTCTATGGGCTTCCAAATATCACTTTGCCAATTCCACAAGAACAGCCTTAGCGAAAGGCTTCTTGAAGGAAAAGATGTAACTCTGTGAGATGAATTAACAGAACACAAAGGAGTTTCTAAGAAAGCTTCTTTGCAGTTTTTAATGGAAGATATTTCCTTTTTCACCATAGCCCTCTATGGACTTCCAAATATCACTTTGCCAATTCCACAAGAACAGCCTTAGCGAAAGGCTTCTTGATGGGAAACATGTAACTCTGTGAGATGAATTAACAGAACACAAAGCAGTTTTTCAGAAAGCTTCTTTCCAGGTTTAACGAAAGATATTTCCTTTTTCACCTTTGCCCTCTATGGGCTTCCAAATATCACGTTGCCAATTCCACAAGAACTGCCTTAGCGAAAGGCTTATTGAAGGGAAAGATGTAACTCTGTGAGATGAATTAACAGAACACAAAGCATTTTCCAGAAAGCTTCTTTCCAGTTTTTAACCGAAGATATTTCCTTTTTCACCATAGCCCTCTATGGGCTTCCAAATATCACTTTGCCAATTCCACAAGAACAGACTTAGCGAAAAGCTTCTTGAGGGGAAAGCTGTAACTCTGTGAGATGAATTCACAGGACACAAAGCAGTTTCTCAGAAAGCTTCTTTCCAGTATTTAACGTAAGATATTTCGTTTTTCACCATTGCCCTCTAAGGGCTTCCAAATATCACTTTGCCAATTCCACAAGAACAGCCTTAGTGACAGGCTTCTTGAAGGGAAAGATGTCATTCTGTGAGATGAATTAAGAGAACACAGAGCAGTTTCTCATAAAGCTTCTTTCCAGTTTTTAAGGGATCACATTTCCTTTTTCAGCAGAGCCCTGTGTGGGCTTCCAAATATCACTTTCCCAATTCCACAAGAACAGCCTTAGCGAACGGCTTATTGAAGGGAAAGATGTAACACTGTGAGATGAATTATCAGAACACAAAGCACTTTCTCAGAAAGTTTCTTTCCAGTTTTTAAAGGAAGATATTTCCTTTTTCACCTTAGCCCTCTATGGGCTTCCAAATATCACTTTGCCAATTCCACGAGAACAGCCTTAGCGAAAGGCTTCTTGATGGGAAACATGTAACTCTGTGAGATGAATTAACAGAACACAAAGCAGTTTCTCAGAAAGCTTCTTTCCAGTTTTTAAAAGAAGATATTTCCGCTTTCACCATAGCCCTCTATGGGCTTCCAAATATCACCTTGCTAATCCCACAAGAACAGTCTTAGAGAAAGGCTTCTTCAGGGGAAAGCTATAACTCTGTGAGATGAATTAACAGAACACAAAGCAGTTTCTCAGAAAGCTTCTTTCCAGTATTTAACGGAAGATATTTCCTTTTTCACCATAGCCCTCTATGGGCTTCCAAATATCACTTTGCCAATTCCACAAGAACAGCATTAGCGAAAGGCTTCTTGAAGGGAAAGTTGTAACTCTGTGAGATGAATTCACAGAACACAAAGCAGTTTCTCAGAAAGCTTCTTTCCAGTTTTTAATCGAAGATATTTCCTTTTTCACCATAGCCCTCTATGGGCTTCCAAATATCACTTTGCCAATTCCACAAGAACAGCCTTAGCGAACGGCTTATTGAAGGGAAAGATGTAACTCTGTGAGATGAATTATAGAACATAAAGCAGTTTCTAAGAAAGCTTCTTTCCAGTTTTTAAAGGAAGATAATTCCTTTTTCACCATAGCCCTCTATAGGCTTCCAAATATCACTTTGCAAATTCCACAAGCACAGTCTTAGAGAAAGCCTTCTTGAGGTGAAAGCTGTAACTCTGTGAGATGAACTAACAGAACACAAAGCAGTTTCTCAGAAAGCTTCTTTCCAGTTTTTAAAGGAAGATATTTCCTTTTTCACCATTGCCCTCTATGGGCTTCCAAATATCACTTTGAAAATTCCACAAGAACAGTCTTAGCGAAAGGCTTATTGAAGGAAAGATGTAACACTGTGAGATGAATTAACACAACACAAAGCACTTTCTCAGAAAGTTTCTTTCCAGTTTTAACGGAAGATATTTCCTTTTCACCAGAGCCCTCAATGGGCTTCCAAATATCACGTTGCCAATTCCACAAAAACAGCCTTAGCGAAAGGCTTCTTGAAGGGAAAGATGTAACTCTGTGAGATGAATTAACAGAACACAAAGCAGTTTCTCAGAAAGCTTCTTTCCAGTGTTTAACGGAAGATATTCCCTTTTTCACCATTGCCCTCTATGGGCTTCCAAATATCACTTTGCCAATTCCACAAGAACAGACTTAGCGACAGGCTTCTTGAAGGGAAAGATGTAACTCTGTGAGATGAATTAACAGAACACGAAGCAGTTTCTCGGAAAACTTCTTTCCAGTTTTTAATGGAAGATATTTCCTTTTTCACCATAGCCTTCTCTGGGCTTCCAAATATCACTTTGGCAATTGAACAAGAACAGCCTTAGCGAAAGGCTTCTTGAACGGAAAGATGTATCTCTGTGAGATGAATTAACAGAACACAAAGCAGTTTCTCAGAAAGCTTCTTTCCATTTTTGAACCGAAGATATTTCCTTTTTCACCATAGCCCTCTATGGGCTTCCAAATATCACTTTGCCAATTCCACAAGAACAGTCCTAGAGAAAGGCTTCTTGCGGGGAAAGATGTAACTCTGTGAGATGAATTATCAGAACACAAAGCAGTTTCTCAGAAAGCTTCTTTCCAGTTTTTAAAGGAAGATATTTCCTTTTTCACCATAGCCCTCTATGGGCTTCAAAATACCACTTTGACAATTCCACACGAACAGTCTTAGAGAAAGGCTTCTTGAGATGAAAGCTGTAACTCTATGAGATGAATTAACACAACGCAAAGCACTTTCTCAGAAAGCTTCTTTCCAGTTTTTAATGGAAGATATTTCCTTTTTCCATAGCCTCTATGGGCTTCCAAATATCACTTTGCCAATTCCACAAGAACAGCCTTAGCGAAAGGATTCTTGATGGGAAAGATGTAACTCTGTGAGATGAATTAACAGAATACAAAGCAGTTTCCAGAAAGCTTCTTTCCAGTTTTTAACGGAAGATATTTCCTTTTTCACTATAGCCCTCTATGGGCTTCCAAATATCACTTTGCCAATTCCAGAAGAACAGCCTTAGTGACAGGCTTCTTGAAGGGAAAGATGTCATTCTGTGAGATGAATTAACAGAACACAAAGCAGTTTCTCAGAAAGCTTCTTTCCAGTTTTTAAGGGAAGACATTTCCTTTTTCACCAGAGCCCTCTATGGGCTTCCAAATATCACTTTGCCAATTCCACAAGAACAGCCTTAGCGAACGGCTTATTGAAGGGAAAGATGTAACACTGTGAGATGAATTATCAGAACACAAAGCACTTTCTCAGAAAGCTTCTTTCCAGTTTTTAAAGGAAGATATTTCCTTTTTCACCTTAGCCCTCTATGGGCTTCCAAATATCACT
The DNA here is from genome assembly GCA_023783455.1 of Erythrocebus patas. Classification (NCBI taxonomy): domain Eukaryota; kingdom Metazoa; phylum Chordata; class Mammalia; order Primates; family Cercopithecidae; genus Erythrocebus; species Erythrocebus patas. Next base: position 18,197 of record JAKFHT010003846.1, on the reverse strand, counting down.
TTGCCAATTCCACGACAACAGCATTAGCGAAAGGCTTCTTGAAGGGAAAGATGTAACTCTGTGAGATGAATTAACAGAACACAAGGCAGTTTCTCAGAAAGCTTCTTTCCAGTTTTAACGGAAGATATTTCCTTTTCACCATAGCCCTCTATGGGCTTCCAAATATCACTTTGCCAATTCCACAAGAACAGCCTTAGTGAACGGCTTATTGAAGGGAAAGATGTAACTCTGTGAGATGAATTAACAGAACACAAAGCAGTTTCTCAGAAAGCTTCTTTCCAGTTTTTAAGGAAGATATTTCCTTTTCACCATAGCCTCTATGGGCTTCCAAATATCACTTTGCCAATAACACAGGAACAGCCTTAGCGAAAGGCTTCTTGAAGGGAAAGATGTAACTCTGTGAGATGAATTAACAGAACACAAAGCAGGTTCTCAGAAAGCTTCTTTCCAGTTTTTAACGGAAGATATTTCCTTTTCACCATTGCCCTCTATGGGCTTCCAAATATCACTTTGCCAATTCCACAAGAACAGTCTTAGAGAAAGGCTTCTTGAGGGAAAGATGTAACTCTGTGAGATGAATTATCAGAACACAAAGCAGTTTCTCAGAAAGCTTCTTTCCAGTTTTTAAAGGAAGATATTTCCTTTTTCACCATAGCCCTCTATGGGCTTCCAAATATCACTTTGCTAATTCCACAAGAACAGTCTTAGAGAAAGGCTTCTTGAAGGGAAAGCTGTAACTCTTTGAGATGAATTAACAGAACACAAAGCAGTTTCTCAGAAAGCTTCTTTCCAGTTTTTAAGGAAGATATTTCCTTTTCACCATAGCCCTCTATGGGCTTCCAAATATCACTTTGCCAATTCCACAAGAACAGACTTAGTGAAAGGCTTCTTGAAGGGAAAGATGTAACTCTGTGAGATGAATTAACAGAACACAAAGCAGTTTCTCAGAAAGCTTCTTTCCAGTTTTAATGGAAGATATTTCCTTTTCACCATAGCCCTCTGGGCTTCCAAATATCACTTTGCCTATTCCACAAGAACAGCCTTAGTGAAAGGCTTCTTGAAGGGAAAGATGTAACTCTGTGAGATGAATTATCAGAACACAAAGCAGTTTCTCAGAAAGCTTCTTTCCAGTTTTAACGGAAGATATTTCCTTTTCACCATAGCCTCTATGGGCTTCCAAATATCACTTTGCCAATTCCACAAGAACAGTCTTAGCGAAAGGCTTCTTGAGGGAAAGCTGTAACTCTGTGAGATGAATTAACAGAACACAAAGCAGTTTCTCAGAAAGCTTCTTTCCAGTTTTCAACGTAAGATATTTCCTTTTCACCATTGCCCTCTATGGGCTTCCAAATATCACTTTGCCAATTCCACAAGAACAGCCTTAGCGAAAGGCTTCTTGAAGGAAAGATGTAACTCTGTGAGATGAATTAACAGAACACAAAGCACTTTCTCAGAAAGCTTCTTTCCAGTTTTCAACGTAAGATATTTCCTTTTCACCATTGCCCTCTATGGGCTTCCAAATATCACTTTGCCAATTCCACAAGAACAGCCTTAGCGAAAGGCTTCTTGATGGGAAAGATGTAACTCTGTGAGATGAATTAACAGAACACAAAGCAGTTTCTCAGAAAGCTTCTTTCCAGTTTTAATGGAAGATATTTCCTTTTCACCATAGCCCTCTATGGCTTCCAAATATCACTTTGCCAATTCCACAAGAACAGCCTTAGCGAAAGGCTTCTTGAAGGGAAAGATGTAACTCTGTGAGATGAATTAACAGAACACAAAGCAGTTTTTCAGAAAGCTTCTTTCCAGTTTTAACGAAGATATTTCCTTTTCACCATAGCCCTCTATGGGCTTCCAAATATCACTTTGCCAATTCCACAAGAACAGACTTAGCGAAAGGCTTCTTGAAGGAAAGATGTAACTCTGTGAGATGAATTAACAGAACACAAAGCAGTTTCCAGAAAGCTTCTTTCCAGTATTTTTAACGAAGATATTTCCTTTTCACCATAGCCCTCTATGGGCTTCCAAATATCACTTTGCCAATTCCACAAGAACAGACTTAGCGAAAAGCTTCTTGAGGGAAAGCTGTAACTCTGTGAGATGAATTACAGGACACAAAGCAGTTTCTCAGAAAGCTTCTTTCCAGTATTTAAGGGATATTTCGTTTTTCACCATTGCCCTCTAAGGGCTTCCAAATATCACTTTGCCAATTCCACAAGAACAGCCTTAGTGAAGGCTTCTTGAAGGGAAAGATGTCATTCTGTGAGATGAATTAAGAGAACACAGAGCAGTTTCTCAGAAAGCTTCTTTCCAGTTTTTAAAGGAAGATCACATTTCCTTTTCACAGAGCCCTATGGCTTCCAAATATCACTTTCCCAATTCCACAAGAACAGCCTTAGCGAACGGCTTATTGAAGGAAAGATGTAACACTGTGAGATGAATTATCAGAACACAAAGCACTTTCTCAGAAAGCTTCTTTCCAGTTTTTAAGGAAGATATTTCCTTTTCACCAGGGCTTCCAAATATCACTTTGCCAATTCCACAAGAACAGCCTTAGCGAAAGGCTTCTTGATGGGAAACATGTAACTCTGTGAGATGAATTAACAGAACACAAAGCAGTTTCTCAGAAAGCTTCTTTCCAGTTTTAAAAGAAGATATTTCCTTTTCACCATAGCCTCTATGGGCTTCCAAATATCACTTGCCAATCCACAAGAACAGTCTTAGCGAAAGGCTTCTTCAGGGAAGCTATAACTCTGTGAGATGAATTAACAGAACACAAAGCAGTTTCTCAGAAAGCTTCTTTCCAGTTTTAACGGAAGATATTTCCTTTTTCACCATAGCCCTATGGGCTTCCAAATATCACTTTGCCAATTCCACAAGAACAGCATTAGCGAAAGGCTTCTTGAAGGGAAAGATGTAACTCTGTGAGATGAATTACAGAACACAAAGCAGTTTCTCAGAAAGCTTCTTTCCAGTTTTTAACGAAGATATTTCCTTTTTCACCATAGCCCTCTATGGGCTTCCAAATATCACTTTGCCAATTCCACAAGAACAGCCTTAGCGAGGCTTATTGAAGGAAAGATGTAACTCTGTGAGATGAATTAACAGAACACAAAGCAGTTTCTCAGAAAGCTTCTTTCCAGTTTTTAAGGAAGATATTTCCTTTTTCACCATAGCCCTCTATGGGCTTCCAAATATCACTTTGTTCCACAAGAACAGTCTTAGAGAAAGGCTTCTTGAGGGAAAGCTGTAACTCTGTGAGATGAACTAACAGAACACAAAGCAGTTTCTCAGAAAGCTTCTTTCCAGTTTTTAAGGAAGATATTTCCTTTTTCACCATTGCCCTCTATGGGCTTCCAAATATCACTTTGAAAATTCCACAAGAACAGTCTTAGAGAAAGGCTTCTTGAAGGAAAGATGTAACTCTGTGAGATGAATTAACAGAACACAAAGCAGTTTCTCAGAAAGTTTCTTTCCAGTTTTAACGGAAGATATTTCCTTTTTCACCAGAGCCCTCAATGGGCTTCCAAATATCACTTGCCAATTCCACAAGAACAGCCTTAGCGAAAGGCTTCTTGAAGGAAAGATGTAACTCTGTGAGATGAATTAACAGAACACAAAGCAGTTTCTCAGAAAGCTTCTTTCCAGTGTTTAACGGAAGATATTTCCTTTTTCACCATTGCCCTCTATGGGCTTCCAAATATCACTTTGCCAATTCCACAAGAACAGACTTAGCGAAAGGCTTCTTGAAGGAAAGATGTAACTCTGTGAGATGAATTAACAGAACACAAAGCAGTTTCTCAGAAAACTTCTTTTCCAGTTTTAATGGAAGATATTTCCTTTTTCACCATAGCCCTCTGGGCTTCCAAATATCACTTTGCCAATTCCACAAGAACAGCCTTAGAGAAAGGCTTCTTGAAGGGAAAGATGTAACTCTGTGAGATGAATTAACAGAACACAAAGCAGTTTCTCAGAAAGCTTCTTTCCAGTTTTAACGAAGATATTTCCTTTTCACCATAGCCCTCTATGGGCTTCCAAATATCACTTTGCCAATTCCACAAGAACAGTCCTAGCGAAAGGCTTATTGGGAAAGATGTAACTCTGTGAGATGAATTATCAGAACACAAAGCAGTTTCTCAGAAAGCTTCTTTCCAGTTTTTAAGGAAGATATTTCCTTTTCACCATAGCCCTATGGGCTTCCAAATATCACTTTGCCAATTCCACAAGAACAGTCTTAGCAGAAAGGCTTCTTGAAGGGAAAGATGTAACTCTGTGAGATGAATTAACAGAATACAAAGCAGTTTCTCAGAAAGCTTCTTTCCAGTTTTTAACGGAAGATATTTCCTTTTTCACCATAGCCCTCTATGGGCTTCCAAATATCACTTTGCCAATTCCACAAGAACAGCCTTAGCGAAAGGCTTCTTGAAGGGAAAGATGTAACTCTGTGAGATGAATTAACAGAACACAAAGCAGTTTCTCAGAAAGCTTTTTCCAGTTTTTAAGGAAGATATTTCCTTTTTCACCAGTAGCCCTCTATGGGCTTCCAAATATCACTTTGCCAATTCACAAGAACAGCCTTAGTGAACGGCTTCTTGAAGGAAAGATGTAACCTGTGAGATGAATTAACAGAACACAAAGCAGTTTCTCAGAAAGCTTCTTTCCAGTTTTTAAGGAAGATATTTCCTTTTTCACCATTAGCCCTCTATGGGCTTCCAAATATCACTTTGCCAATTCCACAAGAACAGCCTTAGCGAAAGGCTTATTGAAGGAAAGATGTAACTCTGTGAGATGAATTAACAGAACACAAAGCAGTTTCTCAGAAAGCTTCTTTCCAGTTTTTAAGGAAGATATTTCCTTTTTCACCTTAGCCCTCTATGGGCTTCCAAATATCACTTTGCCAATTCCACAAGAACAGCCTTACGAGAAGGCTTCTTGAAGGAAAGATGTAACTCTGTGAGATGAATTAACAGAACACAAAGCAGTTTCTCAGAAAGCTTCTTTCCAGTTTTTGGAAGATATTTCCTTTTTCACCATAGCCCTCTATGGGCTTCCAAATATCACTTTGCCAATTCCACAAGAACAGCCTTAGCGAAAGGCTTCTTGAAGGAAAGATGTAACTCTGTGAGATGAATTAACAGAACACAAAGCAGTTTCTCAGAAAGCTTCTTTCCAGTGTTTTAGGAAGATATTTCCTTTTCACCATGCCCTCTATGGGCTTCCAAATATCACTTTGCCAATTCACAAGAACACAGGAACAGCCTTAGCGAAAGGCTTCTTGAAGTGAGATGAATTAACAGAACACAAAGCAGTTTCTCAGAAAGCTTCTTTCCAGTTTTTAACGAAGATATTTCCTTTTTCACCATTGCCCTCTATGGGCTTCCAAATATCACTTTGCCAATTCCACAAGAACAGTCTTAGAGAAAGGCTTCTATGGGAAAGATGTAACTCTGTGAGATGAATTAACAGAACACAAAGCAGTTTCTCAGAAAGCTTCTTTCCAGTTTTTAAAGGAAGATATTTCCTTTTTCACCATAGCCCTCTATGGGCTTCCAAATATCACTTTGCCAATTCCACAAGAACAGTCTTAGAGAAAGGCTTCTTGAGGGAAAGATGTAACTCTGTGAGATGAATTAACAGAACACAAAGCAGTTTCTCAGAAAGCTTCTTTCCAGTTTTAACAAGATATTTCCTTTTCACCATAGCCCTCTATGGGCTTCCAAATATCACTTTGCCAATTCCACAAGAACAGTCTTAGAGAAAGGCTTCTGAAGGAAAGATGTAACTCTGTGAGATGAATTAACAGAACACAAAGCAGTTTCTCAGAAAGCTTCTTTCCAGTTTTTAAGGAAGATATTTCCTTTTCACCATAGCCCTCTATGGGCTTCCAAATATCACTTTGCCAATTCCACAAGAACAGACTTAGCGAGAAAGGCTTCTTGAAGGAAAGATGTAACTCTGTGAGATGAATTAACAGAACACAAAGCAGTTTCTCAGAAAGCTTCTTTCCAGTTTTTAAGGAAGATATTTCCTTTTTCACCATAGCCCTCTATGGGCTTCCAAATATCACTTTGCCAATTCCACAAGAACAGCCTTAGCGAAGGCTTCTTGAAGGGAAAGATGTAACTCTGTGAGATGAATTAACAGAACACAAAGCAGTTTCTCAGAAAGCTTCTTTCCAGTTTTTAAAGGAAGATATTTCCTTTTTCACCATAGCCCTCTATGGGCTTCCAAATATCACTTTGCCAATTCCACAAGAACAGTCTTAGAAAGGCTTCTTGAGGAAAGATGTAACTCTGTGAGATGAATTAACAGAACACAAAGCAGTTTCTCAGAAAGCTTCTTTCCAGTTTTTAAAGGAAGATATTTCCTTTTTCACCATAGCCCTCTATGGGCTTCAAATATCACTTTGAAAATTCCACAAGAACAGTCTTAGAGAAAGGCTTCTTGAGGTGAAAGCTGTAACTCTGTGAGATGAATTAACAGAACACAAAGCACTTTCTCAGAAAGCTTCTTTCCAGTTTTTAACGAAGATATTTCCTTTTTCACCATGCCTCTATGGGCTTCCAAATATCACGCTTTAATTCCACAAGAACAGCCTTAGCGAAAGGCTTCTTGAAGGGAAAGATGTAACTCTGTGAGATGAATTAACAGAACACAAAGCAGTTTCTCAGAAAGCTTCTTTCCAGTGTTTAACGGAAGATATTTCCTTTTCACCATAGCCCTCTATGGGCTTCCAAATATCACTTTGCCAATTCCACAAGAACAGACTTAGCGAAGGCTTCTTGAAGGAAAGATGTAACTCTGTGAGATGAATTAACAGAACACAAAGCAGTTTCTCAGAAAGCTTCTTTCCAGTTTTTAATGAAGATATTTCCTTTTCACCACCAGCTTCTCTGGGCTTCCAAATATCACTTTGCCAATTCCAGAAGAACAGCCTTAGCGAAAGGCTTCTTGAACGGAAAGATGTAACTCTGTGAGATGAATTAACAGAACACAAAGCAGTTTCTCAGAAAGCTTCTTTCCAGTTTTTAACGGAAGATATTTCCTTTTTCACCATAGCCCTCTATGGGCTTCCAAATATCACTTTGCCAATTCCACAAGAACAGTCCTAGAGAAAGGCTTCTTGAAGGAAAGATGTAACTCTGTGAGATGAATTATCAGAACACAAAGCAGTTTCTCAGAAAGCTTCTTTCCAGTTTTTAAGGAAGATATTTTTTCACCATAGCCCTCTATGGGCTTCCAAATATCACTTTGCCAATTCCACACGAACAGTCTTAGCGAAAGGCTTCTTGAGATGAAAGCTGTAACTCTGTGAGATGAATTAACAGAACACAAAGCACTTTCTCAGAAAGCTTCTTTCCAGTTTTTAATGGAAGATATTTCCTTTTTCACCATAGCCCTCTATGGGCTTCCAAATATCACTTTGCCAATTCCACAAGAACAGCCTTAGCGAAAGGCTTCTTGAAGGAAAGATGTAACTCTGTGAGATGAATTAACAGAACACAAAGCAGTTTCTCAGAAAGCTTCTTTCCAGTTTTTAACGGAAGATATTTCCTTTTTCACCATAGCCCTCTATGGGCTTCCAAATATCACTTTGCCAATTCCACAAGAACAGCCTTAGTGACAGGCTTTTTGAAGGGAAAGATGTAACTCTGTGAGATGAATTAACAGAACACAAAGCAGTTTCTCAGAAAGCTTCTTTCCAGTTTTTAAGGAAGATATTTCCTTTTCACCAGAGCCCTCTATGGGCTTCCAAATATCACTTTGAATTCCACAAGAACAGCCTTAGAAAGGCTTATTGAAGGAAAGATGTAACTCTGTGAGATGAATTAACAGAACACAAAGCACTTTCTCAGAAAGCTTCTTTCCAGTTTTTAAGGAAGATATTTCCTTTTTCACCTTAGCATTCTATGGGCTTCCAAATATCACTTTGCCAATTCCACGAGAACAGCATTAGGAAAGGCTTCTTGAAGGAAAGATGTAACTCTGTGAGATGAATTAACAGAACACAAAGCAGTTTCTCAGAAAGCTTCTTTCCAGTTTTTAACGGAAGATATTTCCTTTTCACCATAGCCCTCTCTGGCTTCCAAATATCACTTTGCCAATTCCACAAGAACAGCCTTAGTGAAGGCTTATGAAGGGAAAGATGTAACTCTGTGAGATGAATTAACAGAACACAAAGGAGTTTCAGAAAGCTTCTTTCCAGTTTTTAACGGAAGATATTTCCTTTTTCACCATAGCCCTCTATGGGCTTCCAAATATCACTTTGCCAATTCCACAAGAACAGTCTTAGAGAAAGGCTTCTAGAGGGGAAAGCTGTAACTCTGTGAGGTGAATTAACAGAATACAAAGCAGTTTCTCAGAAAGCTTCTTTCCAGTGTTTAACGGAAGATATTTCCTTTTTCACCATTGCCCTCTATGGGCTTCCAAATATCACTTTGCCAATTCCACAAGAACAGTCTTAGAGAAAGGCTTCTTGCGGGGAAAGATGTAACTCTGTGAGATGAATTAACAGAACACAAAGCAGTTTCCAGAAAGCTTCTTTCCAGTTTTTAACCGAAGATATTTCCTTTTTCACCTTTGCCCTCTATGGGCTTCCAAATATCACTTTGCCAATTCCACAAGAATAGTCTTAGAGAAAGGTTTCTTCCGGGGAAAGATGTAACTCTGTGAGATGAATTATCAGAACACAAAGCAGTTTCTCAGAAAGCTTCTTTCCAGTTTTTAAAGGAAGATATTTCCTTTTTCACCATAGCCTCTATGGGCTTCCAAATATCACTTTGCCAATTCCACAAGAACAGTCTTAGAGAAAGGCTTCCTGACGGGAAAGATGTAACTCTGTGAGATGAATTAACAGAACACAAAGCAGTTTCCAGAAAGCTTCTTTCCAGTTTTTAAATCAAGATATTTTTTCACCATAGCCTCTAAGGGCTTCCAAATATCACTTTGCCTATTCCACAAGAACAGACTTAGTGAAAGGCTTTGAGGAAAGCTGTAACTCTGTGAGATGAATTAACAGAACACAAAGCAGTTTCTCAGAAAGCTTCTTTCCAGTATTTAACGGAAGATATTCCTTTTTCACCATAGCCCTCTATGGGCTTCCAAATATCACTTTGCCAATTCCACAAGAACAGCCTTAGCGAAAGGCTTCTTGAAGGAAAGATGTAACGCTGTGAGATGAATTATCAGAACATTTAGCAGTGTCTCAGAAAGCTTCTTTCCAGTTTTTAAAGGAAGATATTTCCTTTTTCACCATAGCCCTCTATGGGCTTCCAAATATCACTTTGAAAAATTCCACAAGAACAGTCTTAGCGAAAGGCTTCTTGAGGCTAAAGCTGTAACTCTGTGAGATGAATTAACAGAACACAAAGCACTTTCTCAGAAAGTTTCTTTCCAGTTTTCAACGTAAGATATTTCCTTTTCAACATTGCCCTCTATGGGCTTCCAAATATCACTTTGCCAATTCCACAAGAACAGCCTTAGCGAAAGGCTTCTTGAATGGAAAGATGTAACTCTGTGAGATGAATTAACAGAACACAAAGGAGTTTCTAAGAAAGCTTCTTTGCAGTTTTTAATGGAAGATATTTCCTTTTCACCATAGCCCTCTATGGACTTCCAAATATCACTTTGCCATTCCACAAGAACAGCCTTAGCGAAAGGCTTCTTGAAGGAAACATGTAACTCTGTGAGATGAATTAACAGAACACAAAGCAGTTTTTCAGAAAGCTTCTTTCCAGGTTTAACGAAAGATATTTCCTTTTTCACCTTTGCCCTCTATGGGCTTCCAAATATCACGTTGCCAATTCCACAAGAACTGCCTTAGCGAAAGGCTTATTGAAGGGAAAGATGTAACTCTGTGAGATGAATTAACAGAACACAAAGCATTTTCCAGAAAGCTTCTTTCCAGTTTTTAACCGAAGATATTTCCTTTTTCACCATAGCCCTCTATGGGCTTCCAAATATCACTTTGCCAATTCCACAAGAACAGACTTAGCGAAAAGCTTCTTGAGGGGAAAGCTGTAACTCTGTGAGATGAATTCACAGGACACAAAGCAGTTTCTCAGAAAGCTTCTTTCCAGTATTTAACGTAAGATATTCGTTTTTCACCATTGCCCTCTGGGCTTCCAATATCACTTTGCCAATTCCACAAGAACAGCCTTAGTGACAGGCTTCTTGAAGGAAAGATGTCATTCTGTGAGATGAATTAAGAGAACACAGAGCAGTTTCTCATAAAGCTTCTTTCCAGTTTTTAGGGATCACATTTCCTTTTCAGCAGAGCCCTGTGTGGGCTTCAAATATCACTTTCCCAATTCCACAAGAACAGCCTTAGCGAAGGCTTATTGAAGGAAAGATGTAACACTGTGAGATGAATTATCAGAACACAAAGCACTTTCTCAGAAAGTTTCTTTCCAGTTTTTAAAGGAAGATATTTCCTTTTTCACCTTAGCCCTCTATGGGCTTCCAAATATCACTTTGCCAATTCCACGAGAACAGCCTTAGCGAAAGGCTTCTTGATGGGAAACATGTAACTCTGTGAGATGAATTAACAGAACACAAAGCAGTTTCTCAGAAAGCTTCTTTCCAGTTTTTAAAAGAAGATATTTCCGCTTTCACCATAGCCCTCTATGGGCTTCCAAATATCACCTTGCTAATCCCACAAGAACAGTCTTAGAGAAAGGCTTCTTCAGGGGAAAGCTATAACTCTGTGAGATGAATTAACAGAACACAAAGCAGTTTCTCAGAAAGCTTCTTTCCAGTATTTAACGGAAGATATTTCCTTTTTCACCATAGCCCTCTATGGGCTTCCAAATATCACTTTGCCAATTCCACAAGAACAGCATTAGCGAAAGGCTTCTTGAAGGGAAAGTTGTAACTCTGTGAGATGAATTCACAGAACACAAAGCAGTTTCTCAGAGCTTCTTTCCAGTTTTTAATCGAAGATATTTCCTTTTTCACCATAGCCCTCTATGGGCTTCCAAATATCACTTTGCCAATTCCACAAGAACAGCCTTAGCTTGAAGCGGCTTATTGAAGGAAAGATGTAACTCTGTGAGATGAATTATAGAACATAAAGCAGTTTCTAAGAAAGCTTCTTTCCAGTTTTTAAAGGAAGATAATTCTTTTCACCATAGCCTCTATAGGCTTCCAAATATCACTTTGCAAATTCCACAAGCACAGTCTTAGAGAAAGCCTTCTTGAGGTGAAAGCTGTAACTCTGTGAGATGAACTAACAGAACACAAAGCAGTTTCTCAGAAAGCTTCTTTCCAGTTTTTAAAGGAAGATATTTCCTTTTTCACCATTGCCCTCTATGGGCTTCCAAATATCACTTTGAAAATTCCACAAGAACAGTCTTAGAGAAAGGCTTCTTGAGGCGAAAGCCGTAACTCTGTGAGATGAATTAACACAACACAAAGCACTTTCTCAGAAAGTTTCTTTCCAGTTTTTAACGGAAGATATTTCCTTTTTCACCAGAGCCCTCAATGGGCTTCCAAATATCACGTTGCCAATTCCACAAAAACAGCCTTAGCGAAAGGCTTCTTGAAGGGAAAGATGTAACTCTGTGAGATGAATTAACAGAACACAAAGCAGTTTCTCAGAAAGCTTCTTTCCAGTGTTTAACGGAAGATATTCCTTTTCACCATTGCCTCTATGGGCTTCCAAATATCACTTTGCCAATTCCACAAGAACAGACTTAGCAGGCTTCTTGAAGGAAAGATGTAACTCTGTGAGATGAATTAACAGAACACGAAGCAGTTTCTCAAACTTCTTTCCAGTTTTTAATGGAAGATATTTCCTTTTCACCATAGCCTCTCTGGGCTTCCAAATATCACTTTGGCAATTGAACAAGAACAGCCTTAGCGAAGGCTTTGAACGGAAAGATGTATCTCTGTGAGATGAATTAACAGAACACAAAGCAGTTTCTCAGAAAGCTTCTTTCCATTTTTGAACCGAAGATATTTCCTTTTTCACCATAGCCCTCTATGGGCTTCCAAATATCACTTTGCCAATTCCACAAGAACAGTCCTAGAGAAAGGCTTCTTGCGGGGAAAGATGTAACTCTGTGAGATGAATTATCAGAACACAAAGCAGTTTCTCAGAAAGCTTCTTTCCAGTTTTTAAAGGAAGATATTTCCTTTTTCACCATAGCCCTCTATGGGCTTCAAAATACCACTTTGACAATTCCACACGAACAGTCTTAGAGAAAGGCTTCTTGAGATGAAAGCTGTAACTCTATGAGATGAATTAACGCAACGCAAAGCACTTTCTCAGAAAGCTTCTTTCCAGTTTTTAATGGAAGATATTTCCTTTTTCCATAGCCCTCTATGGGCTTCCAAATATCACTTTGCCAATTCCACAAGAACAGCCTTAGCGAAAGGATTCTTGATGGGAAAGATGTAACTCTGTGAGATGAATTAACAGAATACAAAGCAGTTTCCAGAAAGCTTCTTTCCAGTTTTTAACGGAAGATATTTCCTTTTTCACTATAGCCCTCTATGGGCTTCCAAATATCACTTTGCCAATTCCAGAAGAACAGCCTTAGTGACAGGCTTCTTGAAGGGAAAGATGTCATTCTGTGAGATGAATTAACAGAACACAAAGCAGTTTCTCAGAAAGCTTCTTTCCAGTTTTTAAGGGAAGACATTTCCTTTTTCACCAGAGCCCTCTATGGGCTTCCAAATATCACTTTGCCAATTCCACAAGAACAGCATTAGCTTATTGAAGGGAAAGATGTAACACTGTGAGATGAATTATCAGAACACAAAGCACTTTCTCAGAAAGCTTCTTTCCAGTTTTTAAAGGAAGATATTTCCTTTTTCACCTTAGCCCTCTATGGGCTTCCAAATATCACTTTGCCAATTCCACGACAACAGCATTAGCGAAAGGCTTCTTGAAGGGAAAGATGTAACTCTGTGAGATGAATTAACAGAACACAAGGCAGTTTCTCAGAAAGCTTCTTTCCAGTTTTTAACGGAAGATATTTCCTTTTTCACCATAGCCCTCTATGGGCTTCCAAATATCACTTTGCCAATTCCACAAGAACAGCCTTAGTGAACGGCTTATGGAAGGGAAAGATGTAACTCTGTGAGATGAATTAACAGAACACAAAGCAGTTTCTCAGAAAGCTTCTTTCCAGTTTTTAAGGGAACACATTTCCTTTTTCACCAGAGCCCTCTATGGGCTTCCAAATATCACTTTGCCAATAACACAGGAACAGCCTTAGCGAAAGGCTTCTTGAAGGGTAAGCTGTAACTCTGTGAGATGAACTAACAGAACACAAAGCAGGTTCTCAGAAAGCTTCTTTCCAGTGTTTAACGGAAGATATTTCCTTTTTTACCATTGCCCTCTATGGGCTTCCAAATATCACTTTGCCAATTCCACAAGAACAGTCTTAGAGAAAGGCTTCTTGCGGGGAAAGATGTAACTCTGTGAGATGAATTAACAGAACACAAAGCAGTTTCCAGAAAGCTTCTTTCCAGTTTTTAACGGAAGATATTTCCTTTTTCACCGTAGCCCTCTATGGGCTTCCAAATATCACTTTGCCTATTCCACAAGAACAGACTTAACGAAAGACTTCTTGAGGAGAAAGCTGTAACTCTGTGAGATGAATTAACACGACACAAAGCAGTTTCTCAGAAAGCTTCCTTCCTGTATTTAACGGAAGATATTTCCTTTTTACCATTGCCCTCTATGGGCTTCCAAATATCACCTTGCCAATTCCACAAGAACAGACTTAGTGACAGGTTTCTTGAAGGGAAAGATGTCACTCTGTGAGATGAATTAACAGAACACAAAGCAGTTTCTCAGAAAGCTTCTTTCCAGTTTTTAAGGGAACACATTTCCTTTTTCAGCAGAGCCCTCTCTGGGCTTCCAAATATCACGTTGCCAATTCCACAAAAACAGCCTTAGCGAAAGGCTTCTTGAAGGGAAAGCTGTAACTCTGTGAGGTGAATTAACAGAACACAAAGCAGTTTCTCAGAAAGCTTCTTTCCAGTGTTTAACGGAAGATATTCCCTTTTTCACCATTGCCCTCTATGGGCTTCCAAATATCACTTTGCCAATTCCACAAGAACAGACTTACCGACAGGCTTCTTGAAGGGAAAGATGTAACTCTGTGAGATGAATTAACAGAACACGAAGCAGTTTCTCGGAAAACTTCTTTCCAGTTTTTAATGGAAGATATTTCCTTTTTCACCATAGCCCTCTCTGGGCTTCCAAATATTACTTTGCCAATTCCACAAGAACAGTCTTAGAGAAAGGCTTCTTGCGGGGAAAGATGTAACTCTGTGAGATGAATTATCAGAACACAAAGCAGTTTCTCAGAAAGCTTCTTTCCAGTTTTTAAAGGAAGATATTTCCTTTTTCACCATAGCCCTCTATGGGCTTCAAAATGCCACTTTGAAAATTCCACACGAACAGTCTTAGAGAAAGGCTTCTTGAGATGAAAGCTGTAACTCTATGAGATGAATTAACGCAACGCAAAGCACTTTCTCAGAAAGCTTCTTTCCAGTGTTTAACGGAAGTTATTTCCTTTTTCACCATTCCCCTCTATGGGCTTCCAAATATCACTTTGCCAATTCCACAAGAACAGACTTAGCGACAGGCTTCTTGAAGGGAAAGATGTAACTCTGTGAGATGAATTAACAGAACACAAAGCAGTTTCTCAGAAAGCTTCTTTCCAGTTTTAAATGGAAGATATTTCCTCTTTCACCATTGCCTTCTCTGGGCTTCCAAATATCACTTTGCCAATTCCACAAGAACAGCCTTAGCGAAAGGCTTCTTGAAGGGAAAGATGTAACTCTGTGAGATGAATTAGCAGAACACAAAGCAGTTTCTCAGAAAGCTTCTTTTCAGTTTTTAACCGAAAATATTTCCTTTTTCACCATAGCTTTCTATGGGCTTCCAAGTATCACTTTGCCAATTCCACAAGAACAGTCTTAGAGAAAGGCTTCTTGCGGGGAAAGCTGTAACTCTGTGAGATGAATTAACAGAACACAAAGCAGTTTCTCAGAAACCTTCTTTCCACTATTTAACTGAAGATAATTCCGTTTTCACCATAGCCCACTAAAGGCTTCCAAATATCACTTTGCCAATACCACAAGAACAGAATTAGCGAAAGGCTTCTTGAAGGGAAAGATGTAACTCTGTGAGATGAATTAACAGAACACAAAGCACTTTCTCAGAAAGCTTCTTTCCAGTTTTTAACGGAAGATATGTCCTTTTTCACCATAGCCTTTTATGGGCTTCCAAATATCACTTTGCCAATTCCACAAGAACAGTCTTAGCGAAAGGCTTCTTGAAGGAAAAGATGTAACTCTGTGAGATGAATTAACAGAACACAAAGCAGTTTCTCAGAAAGCTTCTTTCCAGTTTTTAACTGAAGATATTTCCTTTTTCACCATAGCCTCTATGGGCTTCCAAATATCACTTTGCCAATTCCACAAGAACAGCCTTAGCGAAAGGCTTCTTGATGGGAAAGATGTAACTCTGTGAGATGAATTAACAGAACACAAAGCAGTTTCCAGAAAGCTTCTTTTCAGTTTTTAACCGAAGATATTTCCTTTTTCACCATAGCCCTCTATGGGCTTCCAAATATCACTTTGCCAATTCCACAATAACAGACTTAGCGAAAGGCTTCTTGAGGGGAAAGATGTAATTCTGTGAGACGAATTAACAGGACACAAAGCAGTTTCTCAGAAAGCTTCTTTCCAGTGTTTAACGGAAGATATTTCCTTTTTCACCATTGCCCTCTATGGGCTTCCAAATATCACTTTTCCAATTCCACAAGAACAGCCTTAGTGACAGGCTTCTTGAAGGGAAAGATGTCACTCTGTGAGATGAATTAACAGAACACAAAGCAGTTTCTCAGAAAGCTTCTATCCAGTTTTTAAGGGAACACATTTCCTTTTTCACCAGAGCCCTCTATGGGCTTCCAAATATCACTTTGCCAATTCCACAAGAACAGCCTTAGCGAAAGGCTTCTTGCGGGGAAAGCTGTAACTCTGTGAGATGAATTAACAGAACACAAAGCAGTTTCTCAGAAACCTTCTTTCCAGTATTTAACGGAAGATAATACCGTTTTCACCATAGCCCACTAAAGGCTTCCAAATATCACTTTGCCAACACCACAAGAACAGAATTAGCGAAAGGCTTCTTGAAGGGCAAGATGTAACTCTGTGAGATGAATTAACAGAACACAAAGCACTTTCTCAGAAATCTTCTTTCCAGTTTTTAACGGAAGATATTTCCTTTTTCACCATAGCCTTCTATGGGCTTCCAAATATCACTTTGCCAATTCCACAAGAACAGTCTTAGAATGCTGAAAGATGTAACTCTTGAGATGAATTAACAGAACACAAAGCAGTTTCTCAGAAAGCTTCTTTCCAGTGTTTAAGGGAACACATTTCCTTTTTCACCAGAGCCCTCTATGGGCTTCCAAATATCACTTTGCCAATTCCACAAGAACAGCCTTAGCGAAAGGCTTCTTGAAGGGAAAGCTGTAACTCTGTGAGATGAATTAACAGAACACAAAGCAGTTTCTCAGAAAACTTCTTTCCAGTGTTTAACGGAAGATATTTCCTTTTTCACCTTTGCCCTCTATGGGCTTCCAAATATCACCTTGCCAATTCCACAAGAACAGACTTAGCGACAGGCTTCTTGAAGGGAAAGATGTAACTCTGTGAGATGAATTAACAGAACACAAAGCAGTTTCTCAGAAAGCTTCTTTCCAGTTTTTAATGGAAGATATTTCCTTTTTCACCATAGCCCTCTCTGGGCTTCCAAATATCACTTTGCCAATTCCACAAGAACAGCCTTAGTTAAAGGCTTCTTGAAGGGAAACATGTATCTCTGTGAGATGAATTAACAGAACACAAAGCAGTTTCTCAGAAAGCTTCTTTCCAGTTTTTAACCGAAGATATTTCCTTTTTCACCATAGCCCTCTATGGGCTTCCAAATATCACTTTGCCGATTGCACAAGAACAGTCTTAGAGAAAGGCTTCCTGACGGGAAAGCTGTAACTCTGTGTGATGAATTAACAGAACACAAAGCAGTTTCCAGAAAGCTTCTTTCCAGTTTTTAAAGGAAGATATTTCCTTTTTCACCATAGCCCTCTATGGGCTTCCAAATATCACTTTGCCAATTGCACAAGAACAGCCTTAGCGAAAGGCTTCTTCAGGGGAAAGCTGTAACTCTGTGAGATGAATTAACAGAACACAAAGCAGTTTCTCAGAAAGCTTCTTTCCAGTATTTAACGGAAGATATTTCCTTTTTCACCATAGCCCTCTAAGGGCTTCCAAATATCACTTTGCCAATACCACAAGAACAGCATTAGCGAAAGGCTTCTTGAAGGGAAAGATGTAACTCTGTGAGATGAATTAACAGAACACAAAGCAGTTTCTCAGAAAGCTTCTTTCCAGTTTTTAGTGGAAGATATTTCCTTTTTCACCATAGCCCTCTATGGGCTTCCAAATATCACTTGGAAAATTCCACAAGAACAGTCTTAGAGAAAGGCTTCTTGATGGGAAAGCTGTAACTCTGTGAGATGAATTAACACAACACAAAGGACTTTCTCAGAAAGCTTCTTTCCAGTTTTTAATGGAAGATATTTCCTTTTTTACCATTGCCCTCTATGGGCTTCCAAATATCACTTTGCCAATTCCACAAGAACAGCCTTAGCGAAAGGCTTCTTGAAGGAAAAGATGTAACTCTGTGAGATGAATTAACAGAACACAAAGCAGTTTCTCAGAAAGCTTCTTTGCAGTTTTTAATGGAAGATACTTCCTTTTTCACCATAGCCCTCTATGGGCTTCCAATTATCACTTTGCCAATTCCACAAGAACAGCCTTAGAGAAAGGCTTCTTGATCGGAAAGATGTAACTCTGTGAGATGAATTAACAGAACACAAAGCAGTTTCTAGAAAGCTTCTTTCCAGTTTTTAACCGAAGATATTTCCTTTCTCACCATAGCCCTCTAAGGGCTTCCAAATATCACTTTGCCTATTCCACAAGAACAGACTTACCGAATGGCTTCTTGAGGGGAAAGCTGTAACTCTGTGAGATGAATTAACAGAACACAAAGCACTTTCTCAGAAATCTTCTTTCCAGTTTTAACGAAGATAATTCCTATTTCACCATTGCCCTCTATGGGCTTCCAAATATCACTTTGCCAATTCCACAAGAACAGCCTTAGCGAAAGG